>JABWTJ010000122.1:2983379-3508577 GCA_016801875.1 Solanum sitiens | reverse complement strand
TCAAACTGATAACTAGGACTCTAAAAATATGGCTTCATAGAATCCCTTAGACTCTTTAACTCTAGGCTTTGATACCAAGTTTGCCATACCCCGAGCCAACACCCCGTACGTGGCTGTCACTCGATAACTATTGATGGCCCTAAGTGAACCCTTTTCCTGGCTTATGTACTCGACATAAGATTTAACTTAACAAGATAGTCTCAAAACATAACTTTAAAGAGATATAAAACTTAGCTAAAACGACAACTTAAGTCTTGAATCAACATCTGAATGATAATGTAAAGACAACTGAAGTACTAACTGCCTATGAATACTCTAACACAAATAGGGGGGTCGAGACAAGACCCTCGATCAACCTATCAATGAAAATTATGAAAACAAAGTAAAGGTTTCTTTCGAAATGCAAGGAGGCTCACCAACAGACACTAAACTGCTCACTAAATCAACATTGTGTTGGATGCAGATCCTAGTTACCTGGGTCTATATCATAATAAAATGTTTGCCAAATGGTAACAGTGTACTAAGTGTACGAGTATGCATTCTAAAACAAGACAAAAGCTTGAAAAGAACTAAAGAACTTACCTAGCTCAACTCAACTCAACATAACTAAACTCATTTCAATATAAAGCAGTTTAAAATATGATGTCAACTCTGTGAATATGCAAAGATACATATAACTCTGGAATGTATGTAAAACTACAATAAACTATATATATAAAAATACATATACTTTTGTGGGAGTTTCTCTAACCAATAACCACCACGTAAGAGCTATTGTGATGATACAACATTTTGTCTCACGCTTCTAGGGTCGTCCTATACCTTGTCAAGGGTATAGAACCTTAAACTAATAAATGGATCCACTATGATAAGCTAAAAAGCACTAAGGATTCATCTAAAATCTATGATCCTTTCTACCCTGATGGCTACATGGTTTATGGGGGCTGTGAGTTGTCTGAAATCTCCTCCATATCGGTGCTCAATAATACTCCCAAAATATGATTGTAGCTCTTATATTTAAAAAAATACTTCTTTCTTTGATTTGACATAATTGCTCTAAAACTTAGCTCAAAGTCTATCTTGGAAAACAAAGTTTCCTCTCTTGCTTCATTTAGAAAGCGATTACTCTTTTCTGAAAACTAGCTCAAAGGCTTTTTTGAAATCTCAGTTTTCGTTCTTATTCAAATGTGAAAACATTTTGGACTCTTTGGGAATACATAGTCCCATATACTTCATTTGAAGAAATGAATTTCAAAATTTACTCTTTACTTTTTACTGATCTTGAACTTTAAGTCTTGAAACAAAGTTAAAAGCATTTGCAAAAGACTTCTTGAAATACCTCTAAGAACATCCTAGGCTTGGGTCTTAACTTTCTTTGAATTGGAAGTTACACATTCAAGGTTGAAAATCATGTTTCTGGATTATTTCTAGATGTTTAAAAGTCATTTTGAGTAGTTAGAATCAATATTAAGTGTTAATACACTTTAGAAAGACTTAAACGGATTGAATGACGAAAATTAGGTGAAAAACGACGATTTGGGTGCATCTCATGTGTGCTGCAGCAGCCCCACTTGACTAAGGCTCGAATCAGGTGCATTGCAGGTGCGCCGCCCTATCTTCCTGGCGCTATGGGGGCGTGACACGCCATGCTCTTCTCAGGTGCGTCTAACAAGTTATTCAACTCGTTTTCTGATCCTAAAACCTTTTAAATGGATTTCTTCTCTAAATACTTTCTTAGATCAGATACCCAAAGCATGTACACTAGAACCTAACTTGAAACAACTCTTAACATCTCTAGAATGTCTTAAGAAAACCCATCAATCACATGTCATTTCAAGAATGAAAATATTCAAGAACACAACTCAAGAACATCAAATTCTAACTCTTTTAGGACGAAAATCGTTAAGTTAAAAAATTTTGGCACGTGGGTGAATGGAACCAACACTATGTGATCTCACATACCTTGTAGGGATCACCCCTGACGAAATCCACAAGCTAAACTCAACGATCTTGATGAATCTTGCTTCTCTTCTCCTTTTTCCTCTTCTTTTCTCTGTTCTCCAAGCTCTAGCATTTTTGGTAAAAGCGTAAATTGATCTAATAATAATTAGACCCTAACTTCATTACCACAAAATAAAATAATTGGGCAAGGAAAATATCAAACTACCCTTTCAAAAGTCGGATTGGACTTTCCTTATTCCAACTGCCTAACTTTCAAAGGGCATAACTCACTCATACGAACTTGGAACAACACAAACTCAACGGCATTGAAAAGACCATTCCAAGACTAGCATATCTGGATGTACCTCTAACTTATCTTGAGCTAGAAGTTATGGCCGTTTGAAGTTGGCTAAAACTCAACTTATTCTAACTTAACAAAATTTCCAGATTTTCATTCTTTCCAAAATGTGCTATTTCCAATTATTTGCTTCTTCATAGTTATTTCAAGTTGCGATATGTTACAATCACTAGTGGGTAGGGCCGTTACAAATGGTATGAAAGTTACTCTTTTGTCAGCCTTGTTGATATGGGCCAGAGTTTAATTAAGTTCAGGAAAATTTTGATAAGACAAGGAAAATGTTAGTGCCAAGTCTAGAACAATTTCATGCGGTGGGTCTACCTCAAGGAGGAGGTTGAGTCCATAATAGGGGTGTATGTGACACCCAATCTAAAGATAAAAAGTCTCACATCGGTAAAACACATGAGAGATGTTGGGTATATAAATATGCAGACTTTACAAACTTGTGACACGTTTTACACTGCGGGTATAGGCATAATGCGGACAAATCACTAGCGGGCTATTCCATTATATATTCACGCGTTAACACACATGAAAAACTGAGAAAATTGCTCAATTCCATTAAAATAGCTTTTAATTGCCAAAAATATATGCAAAATGGTGAGGCTTCACGTACTTCTTCCCCAAATCCCTACAGAAGGTTCTGTAAAGTACTTGTAAAAAATTATTCAAAAGACAGATCACCAATATATTCATGTGCTAACTAACTCACACGAAAATTTGGGAAAATCACCTAGTTCCTGTAAAATGGCTCCTAAAGGGACAACATATGTGAAAAAGGGCGAGACTTCTCGTACTTTTCCCCAACTCCCTATGGAGGGTTCAGTAAATATTTTACAAAAAGAATTGTCCAGAAGTCATATCACCAAAATATTAATGGGTTAACACACACGAAAAATTTTAAAAATCTCCTAGTTTCCGTAAAATGGCTCCTTAATTTAAAATTTATGCAAAAAATGGTGGCGCTTCACATAATTTTTCCCCAAACTCTTTGTAGAGGTTTCGTGAAGCTATAGGAATCATTCGCCATATCCTTACAGAGGGTTGTGTAAATATTTTGGAAACAGATGCTCCAAAATTATATCACCCAAAAATCTATGGGCTAATATAAACAAAAAAAAAACAAAGAAAATTTTCTAATTCTTGTTTAGTGACCCCTAAATGCTTGGAAAATGATTGGATCATGGTGAGGCTATGAAAAAAAATTCACGACCTTAAAAAAAATTTGATAAAGCTTTTGGAAAAAACGTTCCCAAAAGTCATATCTCCAAAAGAAATTCATGACCTAAAAAGTACAAAAAATTTGAGAATATCACCCGATTCTTGTTGAGGGACACCTAAATGCAAAAAAAAAAGTGACATGGTCATGTTGAGGATATAGGAATTGTTTCGCAGTGTTAGGGTATATACTATTAATCATGTGTTTAATCATAATTTTTAAAATCAAACATCTAAGTGGGAGATTTTTACAGCATATATTATTAATCATGCATTTAGATATAGTACATCATAACAATCGTGACTTATAAAGTCTAAGTGGTTGAAATATGTAACAATCGTGACGTATAAAGTCTAAGTGGTTGAAATTCTATTAACAAATGACTTAGACACTAATGTACATATAAGTTTCATTCAATTTAAAAGATAATTTATCTTATGAGACAGATTAATATAATTCAATTCATGAGAGATAATACTAATAAAAAATCCCGATTCAATATACCACAAGAAATACAATATTCATCAAACTTAGGAGAGTTGCAAATAAATATATCAAATACTCATCTCTTATCTAGTTAGAAACTGAAAATAATTTCTTCTAACATAAGGTACATGTACAATGCATTCTTTTAATTAATATTTTATCTCTACCAAAAGAAAAACTTAAGTAGTACTAAGCGGGTATATGAAGTCTATTGAGAATATGAGATACTATACATTAAATAGATTATAATATTTTGAATAATCCTAAATAACAAAACCCAGACTCATTTATACATATATATTCATGCATCTCGAATATCCAATTGATGGGATTGACGAACTATCCATGCAATACACATGTACAATGACCGATTATTCATTTCATACACTTATACAGACCTAACTCAGATTGAGAGTCTACTGTTACTTTATGCCAAATGAAATTCTCTAGTTACATTGATGTAATAATATACTACTCAGTTTAGGAGAGTTAATATTGATTATCAAAACTAGATGATCAAATACATAGTGACTTGTATTAATTTCATAAATATGACAAAAAATTCATATAACGATCCAATCATTTTTTAACTAGGTCGTTCTTATGTATCTACCAAATTTCAGATCAATCAGAGTCCTCTTTTTTCGAATTGCAAAACTATGATCAATTTGGTTGAAAATGTTACATGGTCAAAATAGAATTTAAAATTTTTCTATTAGAAAATTCTTATCATGTAAAACATATCATCATTTGTGAAATAGATATACAAATCAAGAATAAAGAACAAAATCCTAAAAAAACTATTACTTTATCTAAATACTATTTTCCAAAAAAATAAACACAACATGTTAATGTATACATTAAATATTAAAATTCAAACACACATATAGATATCAATGCATCTTGAATTATATATTAACGGTATCCCTTTTCTTTTTTGTATAACGTCGACTAAATATTACAACATATTTATGTTCATAATCGTACAACACATATATAAATATATTTATGTTGGGTTATATATTTAGATACATACACGACTCTTGATGTCAATTTTGGAAAACTATTTGCACAATGAAAGCATCTAAGAATCTTAGTGCTTACATTAATAGTAGATAATCAAATTATTTATGCGAGAACACATGTAATCATATGCTAGAACACATAAACTTGATAAAAATTTAATTCAAGAATTACCTCTAAAAACATGAGCAGATACCTTTAAGTGAATCCCCAAGTTAAACAGGTTTTCAAGCGAATCCACAAGATAAACAACAATTATGGTCTTCTATAGTGATCCAAAGTTCACATTCAAACTCTCTCAATACTTGGGTGGGCAAGTATCATATAGGAAAATAATCTCTCTTTTCAAGGTTAGGAGTGTTCCTAGTTATAGATATTACTTCCCAATCCAAAAATGAGAAGAAACCCCAGTTTTTGTTTTAACCAAGAAAACCCAACGTTAATTCTTGAAAAAATAAATCACACGTTATTCTTCATGTTTCCCTTAGAAATAGGATTTTGAGTTCTAGTTAAATATAGGAACTGTAAGGACCACATATATAATTAATTATTGAGACTTCCTATTATGTAAATAATTCCAAATAATTAATTTGAATTATTCTTACCATAGTAAATTACAGATCGTTCGACTAAAAATTCGTAATTGCACTCCTCAGTTCATATTTTGAAATTCCTCATGTTAAGATTACATAGACTAATCAATAAATTAAGTTACTGACAAATTTAATTTAATGATTAATTTCCTTCAGAGCAATACTTATCTTATTTCACGTGTCACATTCATAAATCCAACTTGCAATGTTTGACACGATGAAAACTTATATATTTCTCAAAAAGGCATATCAATCATTCTCTATAATGTGACATAGATTCCATCAACAAACTTATTATTTCATTAATATATATTATTATCATCCAATCAACTAGGGGAGTGCACTATTTATATTAAACCGAAAAATATCAAATCAAATCGAATTCTAATTTGGATTGATTTTTTGGATGCTTGGTTTGGTTTGGAATTTATAATTTACTTTGTTTGGTTTTTTGGTTTGCTTTCAGATTCAGAAATATATATATATATATATATGAGTGTGTGTGTGTGTGTGTATATATGTATATATATATAGAGAGAGAGAGAGAATTAAGTTGCAGTTAACAACTTTTGTCCCTTTTTAGTTGTTTTCATTATGATTTAGTTATTTTCTTATGTTTGGGCATCGATAATTGATATACTTTATATATATATATATATATATATATATATATATATAACTTTGTTATGTTTCTAATTATTGACATAACCGATTAATCAAACCAAAAAAATCCAAACCAAGAAGAGAAAAACCAAACCAAACCAAATTTATTTTGGTTTGGATTGGATTACACTTCTTCAAAACCAAAAACCGAAAACTCAAATCGAATAGTATAAAACCAAATCGAAAAACCGAATGCACGTGTTATTCGTCATGTTTTCCTTAGAAATTAGATTCTGAGTTTTAGTTAAATATAGGCACTGTAGGGACCACATAATTAATTATTGAGGCTTCCTATTATATAAATAGTTCCAAATATTTAATTTGAATTATTCTTACCATAATAAATTACAGATCGTTCGACTAGAAATTCGTAATTGCACTACTCTATTCATATTTTGAAATTCCTCATGTTAAGATTACAGATGCTAATGAAAAAATTAAGTTACTAACGAATTTAATTGAATGATCAATTTACTTTAGAGCAATACTTATCTTATTTCACGTGTCAGATTCATAAATCCAACTTGCAAGGTTTGACATGATGAAAACTTATAAACTTCTCAAAAAGGCATATCAATCAATCTCTATAACGAGACATGGATTTCATCAACAAACTTATTATTTCACCAATATATATTATTATCATCCAATCTACCATGTATATTGACCTACTCAGAATCTCACCTTTTAATAAATTAAAACGCTAATTAATACATATGGATCATAATAGTTATATAAAGATTAAGAATATAAGTACACATTCAATAGTTTAGAGAATATGCTTTTGTCATTCAATCTAAAATAACTATATCTACTTGCTCCCGTTCAATAAATACAAAATGCACTAGCATAAGAAGTTTGAATTATACCGTTCCCATAATTAAGATAAATTATATATATTCTTGTGCTACTCCCATCGACGGCATGCCCAATTTTCATCCTAGAATGTGAACAAAAAACTTTATACTTATAAGAATCGATGATTTAATACTCTGTGTATAAGGTAAAACTCTATACACTAAAACATCTACTAGATAAGGTAATAGACACCAGAAATAAATATATGATCTATCAAAACTGAATATATAATAAATATTATATCTAAACATAGGGTTAATACCATATATCCCAACACCGAGGTCCTTCTGAGTGGTCATGCAAAGGTTCTGGAAAAAAAGTACCCAAACAACATATCACCAAAAAATTTATGGGTTAATACACACGTAAAATCAAGAATTTATCTAATTTATGTTGAGTGACCCATAAATGCTAAAAATAAGTGGCGCGTATTAAGGTGTGGATAGAAAAAAATTTCCCCGATTCCTTGCAAATGGTTCGGCAAAGTTTCTGAAAAATAAGTGTTTGGAAATCATATCACCAAAAATATTTATGTGCTAACACACACCAAAAACTAAGAAATGACGCAACTTTTTTTTAGCATCACTTATATGCTAAAATATTAGTGTGGATCATGCTGAGAATATATTTATTGCTCCACAGGTCACTACAAATGATTTTGCAAAGGTTCTGAAACAAAATGCCCGAAAGTCATATCACATAATTAAATTCCATGCATTGACACATAAAAGCTGAGAAAATTGTTTAATGCCGATTAAGTGGCCCCTAAATGCTAAAAAAATAGAATGGATCATTGTGAGGCTATAATAATTGTTTTATATGTCCTTACGGATGATTCTATGAAGGTTTTGGAAAAATGTTCCTAGAAAATCTATCACCGAATAGTGCATGGGTTAACCGACGAAAGATTAAGAAAAAAACACCTAATTCATGTTGAGTATCCCCTTCATGATAAAAAAATGTCGCGTGGATCATGGTGAGACTAAAGAATTGTTCTCCGGGTCCTTATGGATGGTTTGTTGAAGGTTCTAGAAAAAAATTTCCTAGAAGCCATATCATCAAAAAAACTCATGGGCTTACACACATGTAAAACTAAGAGAATCTCCTAATTCTTATTGAGTGGCCCCTAAATACTAAAATAATGGTGTAGATCATGGTGAGTTTATAAGAAATGTTCTCCCGATCCATAAAGATGGTTCTATAAAGGTTCTGCAAAAAAGTGACCGGAAGTTATATCACCAAAAAGTCTATGGGTTAACACACCCGTACAAGTAAGCAAATCGCGTAATTCCTTTTGAGTGACCTTAAATGCTACAATATGACGTGAATCATAGTAAGGCGATAGGATTTATTCCCCAGGTCCTTATGACTTGTTCCGTTAAGGTTCCAGAAGAAAAGTTCTCAAAAACATGTATCACTAATAATAGGCAAAAAAGTACGAAAACCAAAGAAAATCATCTAATTCCTATATAATATCTGGCCCTTCAATGATGAAAAAAAATGTGGTGTGGATCATGGTGAGGATTTATAAATTTTATCTCAAGTCGTTACATATGTTTCTATAAAAGGTTTGGAAAAAAGTGTCAAAAAGTTATATCACCAAAACAATCATAGGGGAACATACACAAAAAAATTGAGAAAATTTTCTAGTTCTTGTTAAGTGACCCCTAAATGCTACAAAAAATGACATGGATTACGGTGAGGATGTAGTAAGTATTCCTGGGTACTTATGGATGGTCCTATACACATTTTGGGGGAAAAAATCTGGAAACCATATTACCAAGAAATTTATGGGCAAACACACACAAAACTTGCAGAAAATCATCTTATTTATGTTGAGTGGACCCTAAATGCAAAAAAGTAGTATGGATCATGGTGAGCCTACGAGAATTTTTTCCCCATGTCCTTACGGATGATATTGTAAGTGTTTGAATAAAATGCCTCGAAATCATATCATCAATAAATTCATGGGCTAACACACGAAAAACTGAGGAAATTGCCTAATTTTTTTAGTGGCCCTAATACCTAAAAAAAGTGTTGGAATCATGGTGAGACTATATAAAAAAAATTCCTCTGGACCTTATGGATTGTTTTGTAGATGATTGAAAAAAAAAACTGTCCAAAAGTCATATCACCAAAAAATTCATGGGTTAACCACTTGTTACTTTCTTTTTTATGTTTAGTTTATTGCTAATCAAGACGCAGTTATCAAAATAATTTTTCAATCTCTGCCATCTGCGGTTGGTATTGTGAGACTACTGAGGTGGTGGTTGTAATTTTTGAGTTTCCTATTTCTAAAAAATAAAATTGGTAATTTAATAAATAATTTGTTTTTGTCATTTCATGATCTTGAATTTATTGTTTTTTTCATCCTTTCCAATGTTTTTTAAAAGATTAACTAGAATGTAACTTTTGGGGGGTTCAATATTTTTTTAGAATAAAATGTTTATTTGGCCTTAGTCATTAACACTACTATATTTTTATGTATTATTAATTTGGAATTTTATGATTAAAAGAGGTGAGTTTTACAATATAGTTCAACATTTTTCTCTTTTCTTTCTTTTCACTTTTTATTTCATAGTTTATTATATATCACTAGTATACGTGTATGTATTGATAAATGTAATTATAAATATTAATTTATTGACCATTTAAAATTTAGACAAATTATAAGATAATATTGCACAGTGTATTTTGAGAATGTTAACATTTAGCATCTTAATGTTTTATAATAGAGTATTTATGTAAATAAATCAACATATAAGCTTAGTTCATTATCTAAATTTAGAAATAATAATTTTTATCATCATTTATTTTATTTGAAATGATAAATATTATCACCCTATCCGTACTATCCTCTTGTTAAAATAATAAATATAAAAGAAAATTAAATAGTACATTTAAATTAAATTTAACTAAGAAAAATCCTATTATAATGCTAAGCATACAACGCATCATAATGATCCGTTTTAAAGGGAATGATGAGATTTTATTTATCAGTAAATTTTGTAAATAAAATATATTTTTCGTTAATACTAAATTTTATATATGTATTAATATCTAAAATGATTTTTATTATTTGACAATGATGCATACCTAATTTTTTGTTAAATGTGTCACCTTTTAAAATGAGAAACAGTGAATAAAATAATGTAATATTATATTAAGAAATAAAATATAAATACAAAATTATTCACGTATGATACTACACCTTTTCTTAAAAAAATATTTTATTTTTTCAAAAATATTCTGCCCTATATTCTTCAAATTTAATTTATCTTTTTTACCACCTAAGTTGGTATGAATAAAATTAGAAAGTATATTTAATATATTTTTAATTCTCCATTATGTTGTCAATTATTTAATATTTTTATTCTATCAATGATTTTAATATTTTTTTTCATTTTGTTCCTTACTAATTATATGTCATTTCACTTGGTCACTCACCTTTTATTCCTTTATAATATATTCCTATAGATAAATTGTCACACCCCAAGCCTATGCCTTAGGTGGGAGTGACACTCGAGAACCATTGTTGGATCCAAGCGTATTCTTTGTCTAGCTTCCTTATCCAGCGGAAGACTTAAACATAAGATACAGGCTCAAAAGGGAAACTGATGCAATTTCATAAAGTAATATTAAAGTTAGACAAAATGGCAACTCAAGTATTAAATGTATACAACTGAAATTAATAAGACTAAAGGATAGCTTTAAACTTAGCCAAAATGGCAACTCAAGTCTTAAACGTATGCAACTGAAAGGAATAAGACTGAAGGACTATAACTATTTGTCTATAGAGCCATTAAAATAAAGAGGGATGTTAGGGCAAGACCCCGGATCATCCTAACAGCTGAAAATACAAAAAAAAAAACAAATGAAAATGTAGCCCTCCAACAAACTGTCAGGGCCTTGGATGTTGATCTTGATAACCTGTGTCTGCGTCAAAAAATGATGCAAGCCAACTGACATCAGTATATTAAATGTACGAGTATGCGAGGGGAATACTAAACATGACATAATCTTGAAAGGAGTCTGAAAGAAATATTTACCTTGACTTTACTCAAGTCATGAACAACTTAGCTCAATATAAAGCAATTAAACACATGAAATGTATAGAAATCTTTTAAAACATTAGAAAGCAACTTAGTTCATTGAAGAAATGCAATAACAAACTAAACTTTACTCATGTAATAAAGTAATATAGTTTCTCTGGGAGTTTCTCTAATTGACAACAACCACTATGAGTCTAAGTGGTGATACAACGTCTTACCCACGCTGCTAGAATTGTCCTTTACTTTACCGTCATATAGAACGCCTTAACTAAGTGGATCCACTAGTCTATGCTAAAAAGCACTTAAGATCATCTGAAAAGTATGATCCTTTACTATCCATTATGAATACATGGTTCATGGAGACTTGAGTTATTATGAACTTGCATCCCCATATCGATGCTCCATACTACTCCAATAAATATACTTAGCTCATATGTTTTTATAAAATAATTATTTCTTTCGGTTGAGATAGTTACTCAAAACTTAGCTTAAAAGCTCTTTTGGAATCAATGTTCCCTTTCTTGCTCAAATGTGAAAGCATTTCTAACTTTTTAGAATACTTGTTCCCGTATAGTATTTGGAGAAATGATCTTTACTCTTCACTCAACTTGAACTTTAAATCTTACAACAAAGTTAAACTATTTGGAAAAGACTTTTGAAACACTCTAGGAACTCTCCTTGACTTGACTCTTACTTTTCTTGACTTCGATCTCAACATTCCTTGAATTTGATTATGGATTCAAGGTTCATGATCTCATATTTATGATAATTTCATGATGTTTAGACATATCTTAGAGTACAGAAATCGATTGAAAACCATAGGTATGTTACTAAGGAACTGGTACAGAAAAAGGGGGGAAATAGGGTGGATTGGTGTCCTTGGCGCTCTACGAGGCGTGGGGCGCCAGAGCCCAAAGTTCAAAGACCCTGCTTGGGGCTCTGAGAGGGGCGACACCCTGAGTCAAAATATCATAGTGTTCTGCTTGGGGCTATGAGAGGGGCGATAACTGAGGCCCCTCCCCAGGTGCCTCCAACTTTTCTTCTTCGTTTATCATTACTAAACCCTCTAATTTCACTTAATTCTTTTTCCAAACACTTAGAATTGATTATAGGTTAAAATTATGAAAAATTTAACTCAAAATTACACCTAATTACATGAATTTAGGTCAAACACCTCCTAAATGATTTCAACTATTCAAGAATTCAAAGGAACTAAACCAATCAAGAATTGAATTTCTAAACTTTCAAAGACATAAATTTACTCAAATAAATTCAATTTCTAAACTTTTATAGCTCGTAGTAATCACCCCTTGACGAAATCTACACTCAAATCTCTAAGAAATCGACAAATCTTGAACTTTCTTCTCCTTTCTCCTCTTTTCTCTTTTCTCCAAGCCCTAGCGTTAACTTCAACTTTTTTAAACTGTCTAAAATTTGATTTTTTTACCTTAATTAAACTCCTAAAAATGAATTAAAACAATTGGGTAAGAAAAAGACTAAAATACCCTTCCAAAATCCGAATTAGACTTTCCTTATTTGAACCACCCAACTTCAAATGGGCATCTCTCTCATACGAATTCGGAATTGTGCAAACTCAGCGGCGTTGGAAAGATATTTCACGATCTTTCCTACGATAACTATAAAAAAACACCTAACTCATCCTGAGCTAGGAGTTATAGTCCTTTGAAGTTTACCAAAAACCCAAACTTAACTTACTTAACCAATTTTCAAATTTTTTTTTATTTCCAAAAATGACTATTTCCAATTCTTAACTTCTTCCTAGTTATTTCAAATAGCGAGGTGTTACATAAAATTTTTAAGTTTTTTTGAATTCAATTTAATTAGACGATTATTTTATCACTCATAATGCTTTCATTTTTCAAATTTAATTTCAGTTATTATAATATGTAAGCTAAAAACGTAATCATATTTTTAAATATGTTTTGTGTTAATTTAAATTCTATCTTTTTTCAATATTATTTTTATCGATTTGGTTATTTATCTTATTTTATTTTAATACTTATACTTAATAATAATCAAAGATTAAAGATTAGTTAAATACATTTATTTTACCTTAGAAATAAAATAATTGACTTCAAGTTACCTACTTAACTCTAGCAAAAAAGATTTGATTTTTGTTTTTATATAAAAATGAGAAAATATTGAATCAAGATAAGGTCCATGACAATCTTTTTGTGTATAAGAGCTGCTTTAATTGATGTGTTATTTTGTTGCAGCAAAATGTAAAAGAAATTAATTGGCCTAACATATCGGTGACCCCTTAAAGTGGCACGAACTTTCACTTAGACACTTCAACTAGACGATGTTCATCTTAGATACCTCACGTAGAGTCTTGATGTGTCATTTTGACACTTTTTTACTAATCAACAAAAATATATAAGGTGTGTGTATTACACTCGCGAATGACGTGTAAATGACGTGTAAACTGACAAATTAGACGAGGACATGTGTTATTTACATAAAAAATAATTCTTAAATAATTATTTTTTGAATAAAAATAAAAAGTAACCAATGAATCATTGACATATGAATTTTTGCCCAATAATTTTTTTTAAAAAAGATTTAAACCAATAAATCCCCTATGCCCCCAACCCCAACCCCAACCCCAACCCCACCCCACCTCACCCCACTCCACCCCACCCTACCATTGTCTTCTCCAAATATCTGTACATTTGCAGAAGCATTTGGGCACCCATTTTCTTTGATTTCCTTCTTCAAATACTGATATTCCTTTTTCTCAATATTGGACTCACACCCACCAACACACTATTCCTTTTTTATTATTTTCTTTTTCAAATATCTTTTTGTTTCTTTTTTACCCTAATTAGCAGGTTAAGAATTCACAAAAATATTAAATGTACTCCTTCGTAAAAATTAATTTAATTCAAGAAAGAATCTCATGAATAATTTAATATTTAAATGGGTCTATTTCTAAATTTTGTAACAGAGATTCATCATTTTTCATCATTTTATTGTAACTAAATTTTCGCCATTGTTGGATATTAATGTTTGCAGGAATGGAGGCTGAAATTGGAAAGAAGAAGAAAAAAAAAAATCAAAAAGTCAACTGAATATTTATCTCACGTGCAGTCATTGAGTGTATTACACTCATTGAGCCAGGTAAGCAAAAAGTGTCAATATGACCCAACAAAAGCTGACATGAGGTGTCTAAAATGACATCACCCGCTTAAAGTGTCTAAGTGAAAGTTCGTGCCAATTTTAAGGGGCTACCGATGGACTATGCCAAATTAATTGAATTTCAGTAGATATGATGATAAATTCAGAAGAGATTCAAAAAAATGTTGACCATGAAAATGAGAAAATAATCTTTAATTAGGCGTGCAATAATATATATATAGAGAGAGAGTCAAACAGTCAAACATTTATGGACTTTAGCACGATAGCTAAGTATACTTAGCATATTCTTGTATTAAACTATTGACTTCAACAACAATTTCATGTTGATTTTGTTGCTCCACACATAGTCCTTTTGACCACTGTCATAGTGATAAATAAGTATGTACATAAATCAAGATGAAGAATGATAAAGTTATAAAACGTATGTTTTTTTCAAAAAAAAAAAAAATGATTAAAAAAAAATAGCAATAATTACCTAAGGTATGTCTCCATTTTTGAACCATCTTAAGTCTTTCATCATCTTTGTTTCCATTCACATTTGTTTTATTTTTGCAACACGAAAAAGTTATTGAATCGTCCTAAAGTTTATACAAAACAAAACATAAGTTAGAAAATCTAGCCTAAATTAATACCAATTCAACTAATAAATCACATAAAAGGGATCATTTTAATATTTGCTTTTAAAATAACTAGAAGAAGGCTACATTATTAAAAAAAAAATAGATAGATTTTAAATTAATTTAAATTTTAAATTTGTGAGAAAATATAATTTTGCCTTTCCTATTAGTTAGTGGGGGAAACGGGGTAAGGGACATGCACTTAAGTTTTACTCTTTTTTTAAAAAAAAAAGGCTTAAGTTATACACGACCCTTTAATGTTATCTGCATATTTCATTTAGATACCTTAACTAGGACTATTACCTATTGAGCACTTAAATTATTCAAAAACTATTCCTATTAAACACAAAATGTTGATATGGCAAAAGAAGTATTTTTCACATCCTATGGGCGCGTGAAATTTTTTTTAAATGCTTTTTTATTTTTATTTTTTCCAAAAAAGCTTAATTTTTTCTTCTTTAATTGACACTTGGCATTTAAATGAATTAAATTTTTTTTAAATATTTTTATAAATAATATTCTTAAGTCAAAAAAGAAAGAGCACCCCTACCACCCCTCAAGTCATCTTCTTCCCCAAATTTAAATTTTCAAACACAACTAAAGAATCTCCATTTTTTTTATTTTTTTCTTTTCTATTTCTTTTCAACAACCATAAAAAAAACAAAAGCTGAACGAAGTAATTAAATTTGCAAGAAAAATAGCGAAACTAGATTACATTGACATAAATAAGTAAGTCGACGTTTTATCTCCATTTTCGGTCACCTTCGAATAAATATTACAATTCAAATAAAATTGTAAACCCACTAAACTTATCAAAAACAATATGAAATAATTCCCTAACTTAATTTAGGTCCTCTTGATTTCTCCTTACAATTGATTTTAAGATGATAAACTATTGGCAAACTTTCTTTATTCATCACTCTTGTACCAACTCTTTGAATATCTTTCTCTATCACGTATTAGGAATGAAAATTAATTTTTGATAAAATTAATATGGGTTCCGTTAGATTTTTCTTTGCAATCGATTTTCGGATGAGTAACCATTGACAAACTTCTTCATCATTATTGTATCAATCTCTTTAAATATCTTTATCTCTCACATTATAGGAATACAAAATATTTATAAAAAAAATATCAAATCAACAAGTAGGAAGTTCGTTGTTTGAGAAAAAAAATTGATGAGAAGAAGATGAAGAAGAAAGGGGGTTGGGTAGCGTGGGGTTGAGTAAAATTGATTGTCATTTCATTATTTTTATTAAGAAATAGATATAAGATTTATTAGAAATAATTTTCATCATTTTTAACATAAAAAAATATATTATATAGTTGTTGGGGTCAAGTGACACATGTCATCTTTTAATTAGCCATTTTTACCACATCATAACAAGTGTACCTCACACACTTTGCCTTTTTTTACAAATTATCGAAAAAGGTTTAATAGGAACAAGTTTTGAATAAATAAAAGTGTTCAATATGTAATAGTCTTAGTTGAGGTGTCCAAGTGAATTATGCGAGCAACTTTAAGGGGACACAGATGACTTAAGCCAAAAAAAAATTGTCTTTTCTGTTCTTAACTTTTTGCATAACGTTTTTCTTTGTTTAAGAAATATGTATATTTTTCAAATTAAATTCAGATCATTTATTTGATGTGAATGGTTTTTTAAATCTAAACTAGTATTTATTAGATTGATATTAAATTTGTATGATAATAAAAAGGGAAGTACTAACCATATATAACTTCCAAATTTAAAATAGGATATGTTTAAAAATATATATAAATATTCTGATATTTATATATTTGAATATGTTTTAGGGGTGACTCGAAAATGTTTTAAAACGAAACATGTGTCTTAGGCCCCGAAATTTAAGGGGTCTCAGTTTTAATAATAATAATAATAAGCTATAAGTTATTATTTTTAACAAATATTGAATAATATTTGTAGAAAAAGTAAATATTTCATGAAAAATGAAGGGATAATTAAACGAAATATGACATGTTTGAAATACTATATCTCATGAAAAATAATTTAAAATAAGAATGATTATATTATCATATGAAAACTAGAAGAAATGAATTATATAAAAGTTATTAACAAGTTTAAAGTCCAATTTAATTTTTGCTTTAGGCTACTAATACGCTTGAGCCGCCATGATATTTTTAAATGCATATTGAAAATTCCTAACTAACGATTTTTTTGTCCCTAGGTGCGTATTTTTGGTGCATTGACTAAGATATTTTTTTCCACATTACTCTATCTATTATATGAGCAAATAGAGATGAGACGAACACAACACCAAACCTTGTACTGAAAGTTACATATGTTGTACAGTAAACTTAGGACAAATAGTGGCAAATTGAAGATTTAAAATTTTATGTCCTTCTTTAATGGCTAACACGTGTTTCATTTCGCATGTACATCAGACACATTTATGACTAACTTTATGCAGCAACACTCCACGTTACCACTTCTCTACCAAAAATACATTGCATATGTCCTTCAATCAGCCATTAAACCCTAAAATCCATGTAAACTAGCAATTGAAACAACCATTAAACCCCAAAATCAAAGAAGCTTCATTCAAATGCCATCACACAAACCATAGTTCTGATATCTTTAACAAGTTTTTATTGTCGGTGGCTCGAGATTTTGTCTATCTTTTATAAATTTTATTTAAGACTTATTGGGGTCGTCTCTGATCCATGAATATCTTCTCAGTTCCATCAATATTTTCAAAAATACCAATAAATACATTACTTGCACTTCTCATTTCACGAAAACAATTGTGACAATATTTTCTATTTCTAAGACATTACCAATTCTTTATGCATGAATTAAATATTGTTGATGTATCCTAGAAATATTTAGTATTCTAGAGGGTAAAAATAGCTATAAGGTTGGTTTTTAGATCTCAAGCACCAAACTCTAGATCCCATGTAGAATAAATAAACATGGCATGTGTTATTGTAGTTTTGATGATTTGACAAATCCAGGGACCTTGTGAAATGACCTGGTGCATGGTGTTATAAATTCTCTATTGCCAGGGTGGAAAAAGGTACAAGTGGTTGGTGCACAGTCTCAAACTGATAACAAGACAAATCCAGGGACCTTGTGAAGGGACTTGGTCCTTGGATCGACATACTTCTCACTACCATGCTGGAAAAAGTACAAGTGGGTGCACAGTCTCCAAGTGTGGTAGAAAGTGCAGAGACCTCGACCAATCGCGTGGTCTCGAAGGTTGTGACTATTCTTCATTAACCTAATGTCCAAGAGTCACAACCTTAGTTTTTGCAACTTGAAAAAGCTTTCAAGAACTCTTGCAAAGACTTATCGAAAAGTGAAGATTCATCATCAAGATTAAACTCAAACTAGATAGAGCTGCCATCTTAGTGGTCTTAGGATTTATTCTTCCGAACATATCTTGTAAATCTGATCCTCAATCTATAAAGGAATCAAATAGTTGTTTGGTGTTACATTCTAAATTAGTTAGAGTTAACTTATTTAGTGGGTAGTGTTGTATCTGTGTAGGGAAAATCTAAATCATCTAGAGTTAGGTGTTTTAGTGGGCGGTGTTGTATCCGCTTTGAAAAAGTCTAAGTTATCTAGGGGTGATAGCTTAGTGGTCGGTGTTGTATACATTTAGGCTCTTCAAGTAATAGGTAGATTGCTTGTTCGTGAGATTAATAACTTTTTCTCACATTGGTGGTAACTGGGTTCACTTTTGCTTGAGAAGATTAGTTAAGCAAATGAAAATCTTGTGCAACAGATCGTGGTTTTACTCACTTGAGCAAGGAGGTTTCCACGTAAACTATTTGTGTTATGTTATTATCGTTATTTACTTTACAACATTTGTCGAGTTCACTCATGGGACCTACTACGTTGACTGGTAGTGGATGCACACATTCTATCAATTGGTATAAGAGCAAGTGCTCTCTAGCTGGTTAACACCAAGAGAGGTACTCCTGTCAAAGAATGGTTGCTCCATTGAACCTAGAAAAGGGACAATCACCATGTTTCAATGGACAGTTCTATAGCTGGTGGAAAACAGGATGCATGATTATCTGATGGTTGAACACAGCGAGCTATAGGACATAGTGTTGATGGACCCTTCATTCCAACGATTGAAGTGAAGGAAGGTGAAATAACAACAGTTATGTCGAAGACTCGACAACAGTACAACGAAGATGACAGAAAGAAAATTGAAAAAGTTACAAAGCAAATAAGGTATTGGTGTGTGGAATAGGTGCTAAGGAATATAACATGATTTATGCGTGCGAATCAGCG
The DNA here is from genome assembly GCA_016801875.1 of Solanum sitiens. Taxonomy (NCBI): domain Eukaryota; kingdom Viridiplantae; phylum Streptophyta; class Magnoliopsida; order Solanales; family Solanaceae; genus Solanum; species Solanum sitiens. Next base: position 3,489,325 of record JABWTJ010000122.1, on the reverse strand, counting down.
AAAGAAATCTGGATTGCTTGAGGACTGCTCATGAGGGCACATAACAAGTAAAGGAATCAAAGATGGACATGTTGACCACCCAATATGAAAACTTCACAATGAAGGAGGGAGAAACTATTCACAATATACATATGAAACTCTCATCCATAACAAATGAGCTACGAAGTCTGGGTAAACCTATCAGCACAAGCAAGCAGGTCAGAAAAGTGCTTCGAATTCTTCCTAAATCTTGGGTAAGCAAAGTGGATGCTATTACTGAGGCTAAGGATCTGAAAGTCTTGTCAATGGATGCTGTGATTGGGAATCTCAAAACCTATGAGATGAACAAAAATCAGGACATCTCAAAGAAGGAGGCTAAAAAGGACAAGTCACTAGTCCTCAAATTTTCATTTGGTGAAGCATCTAGTGAAGAGGATGACATGGCCTATCTCACCAAGAGATTTCAGAAAATATTGAGAAAACATGGAGGGTTCAGGAAAGGGGGAAATCTTCCTCGAACTGCAACTGCTAGTGACATCTGTCCAATGGCCAAAGCTGAAAACAAAGAGCACTACAGACCTGGAGGCTAAAAGGACAAAAGAAGGGACCTGGTCCTCAATAAAAATGCAACGAAAGCTGCTGCTGATCATCTCTTGAAAAAAGCTCTTGCAGTGTGACTCATCAAGTGAATTTGAAGAGTCAGAATGCCCTGATGATGCCTCCATGGTGGTTGTTCAAGACGATACAAATGTGTTTGATGGACTGTTTGCTCTCATGGAGAAATTAAACTATGAAGACGATAAAAAGCTAACTCTCTTTCACATTAAGCATAACTTAAATACTTACTCTGTTCGAAGGTTGAGAAACCTAGAAAATGACCGGATTGACTCTATTATAGAGTTAACCACTGAAAAGAAATCTACGAATAGTAGTCTTGATTGTCTAAATGAAGAAAAGAGATCGATGGTAGTTCAGATGTCTGTTCTTGAGGAACAATTGATGGTTATAGAATCTGAAAAACTAGAACTTAAAGACCAAATGGATTTAATGATTGAGAAATCTGGAACACGAAATGGGGAATTCACTAATCTGTAGGTAGAGTTAGAAAGCAATCTAAACACGGCTGAGACCAGACTGGCTTAGCCCTGGAAAGAAATGATCAGATAGAGAAGGACCTGATCCTTCTTAAGGAAGAACTTCGAGTTTCCTTAAAATGGACCAGCTCCACCAAATTGCTCTCTAACATTACCAGTCAAAACAACTATAACAGAAAGGGGTTAGGTAATCTGCACATTACTCCTCCTTACAACCCCCACAACAAATATGTGTCTATCTCATATAGTTTATTGTGCCTTTATTGTGGTCAAAATTGCCATCTCAAAAAAGACTGTCCTGCGTGGAAGACTTCATAAGAAAAATTCTCTGTTTACTCTAAACAGAAGAAGGCTGAGCTAGGGGGACCAGGTCCTGCTGGTAACAAACCTAGACGGAAAAATATTAGAAAGAGAAAACCTTCTCCAGTTCATAAATCCTCGAACTTGAGGAGAATAATTCTGCTTCATTGGGCAAAAACACTCTCATTACACCTTTGTTAGCTTATTGGAAACTCAGATTGAAGTGGGTTCCCAAGTCTAACAAGTAACGTTTGTTGCATGTGAGTGAAGAAAGTAGCAGCAAGTGCTGGTACATGGACATTGGATGCTCAAAGCACATGACTGGAAACACCAAAAACTTCCTTTCACTCAAGGAACTTCAAGGTGGAGGTGTCTCTTTTGGCGATGGCAAAAAGGGTATATTCTTGGAGTCGGAAAAGTTGGAAAATCTCTTGAAGATTCCATTAAAAATGTGTACTATGTAAGTGAGTTAAAGTAAAGTCTTCTTAGTGTTTCCTAGATTTGTGATAAGGGAAATGTAGTCAAGTTTTTGTTGACAAATGCATTGTGACTTGTTTATCCACAAAAAGAGTGATTCTGACAGTCAGAAGAAGGAAAAACATGTATGTGGCAGAACTAAAAACAACTAATGGAGACGATCTAACATGCCTAAGTACTCAAAGTAAAAGTGCTGACTTGTGGCATAGGAGACTTGGTCATGAGAGCTCTTCTTTACTAAATAAAGTGGTTTCTAGGGACCTGGTTCGTGGTCTGCCAAAGCTAAATTTAAGTGATAGTAAAGTGTGTAATGCATGTGTCAAAATGAAACAAACCAGATCCTCATATAAATCAAAGAAACATGTTAGTTCTTCAGGGGTTCTTGAGTTAATACATATGGACTTATGTGGACCTGTGAAAATGCAGAGTCAAAGCGGGAAGAAGTACATCCTGGTGGTTGTGGAGGACTACTCAAGATTCACGTGGACTATGTTTCTCAAATCAAAGTCTGAGACTACTGATGTGCAGATGATCTTCTTCAAAATGATTCAAACCAAGCTAAACTACTTGATTGCTGGGATCAGGTCCGACCATGGAATGGAGTTTGAAAATGTGAAGCTTGATGCCTTCTGTGCACAAAATGGTATCAACCGTAACTTTTCAACACCCAAAACACCTCAACAAAATGGGGTGGTGGAACAGAAGAACAGAACCTTGGTAGACATCGCAAGAACCATGCTCATTGAGTCAGATCTTCCTCAAAAATTTTGGGCTGGGGCAATCAACACTACATATTATGTGACCAACAGGTGTTTGATTAGGTCTCTCCTGAACAAAACACCCTATGAGCTACTCTACGGCAAGAAACCAAAGCTCAGTTACCGAAGGCCGTTTGGATGCAAGTTCTTTGTTCTAAGCAATGACAAAGATGATCTGGGAAAATTTTACCCCAGAAGTGATGAGGGTGTCTTTGTGGGATACTCATCTTCAAGCAAGTGTAATAGAGTTTTCAACAAAATAACACTCTGTATTGAGGAAAGTATTCATGTTGTCTTTGATGAGAGTAGTGCTCTGAAGAACATAGATATGAAGGATGATGATTATTTGTTGGAGCTATTCAAGTTACAGATCAATGAAGCGAGTAGGAACGAAGTAGAGGTGAATCTGGACTCTGATGTTGCTATTCTTAGTCCATCGAAGGAGGTGAAGGAGGATGACCAGCCTACTACGGGACATGGTCTCTCTGATGATGCAGGTCAAGAGAAAACTCATCCTCGTGCCGCAAATGATGATTCTGAAGATGAAGAAGAACATATGGATCAACAACAACCTCTAGGCTCTAGATCTGGATGGAAGCACAATTTATCTCACCCCTTTGAAAATATCATCTCAGCACTGAATTCTGGGATACAAATCAGATCAAAAACAAGGAATTTGGTTTCATTCTCAATATCCATCTCTACTATTGAACCTAAAAATGTGAAAGAAGCCCCGATGAATGTTTAATGAGTAATCTCTATGCAAGATGAATTGCATCAGTTTGATCGAAGCAATGTGTGGTACCTGGTCCCAACACCTGCTGACAGAAACATTATAGGGACCAGGTGTGTGTTCAGAAACAAACTAGATGAAAGTAGGGCTATCACGAGAAACAAGTCCAAACTAGTGGTTCAAGGGTATAATCAGGAAGAAGGCATTGACTATGATGAGACTTTTAATCCTGTTGCTAGAATGGAGGCTATCAAAATCCTCATAGGATTTACAACTTTCATAGGGTTAAAGTTGTTCCAGATGGATGTAAAAAGTTCCTTTTTGAATGGAGATCTGAATGAAGAAGTATACGTTAAACAAACACCTTGATTTGAGGATGCAAATTTTCCAAATCATGTGTTCAAACTCAACAAGACTTTGTATGGACTGAATCAGGTACCCAGATCCTGGCATGGAAGACTGTCAAAATTTCTACTGAAGAATGGCTTCAAGAGGGGGAAAATTGACAACACATTGTTTCTAATGAAAAGAGATCAAGAATTGCTCATCATTCAAGTGTATGTGGATGATATCATCTTTGGATCCACTTCTGAGCATCTGTGTGAAAAATTTGCCACCCTTATGCGAAATGAATTTGAGATAAGCATGATTGGAGAGTTGAACTTATTTTTGGTCTGCAGATCAAGAAAACCTCCAGTGGCACTTCAATTTGTCAAGGGAAGTATACAACGGAGCTGCTAAATAAGTTTCAAATGATGGACTCTAAGCATACTGATACCCCCATAGGTATAAACTCAAAAATGGGAGCAAATAAGGCGAATTCTTTAGTGAATCAAACCACATACAGAGGCATCATTGGATCCCTATTGTATTTGAAATATACAGACTATACATTGTATTCAGCTTGGGAATGTGTGCACGGTTCCAAGCATGCCCCGTGGAATCTCATCTAAAGGCGGCTAAGAGGATTTTGAGGTATCCGAAGAAAATAGGGGACATGGTCCTGTTTTATCCTGCAAGTAATTCTTTTGAACTAGTGGGATATGCAGATGTTGATTTTGCAGGATATCAAGTGGACAGGAAGATCACTTCGGGTATGACACATTTCCTTGGATCCTCACTGATTTCTTGGGGAACAAAAAAACAAAACTCAGTAGCTCTCTCTAACGCTGAAGCTGAGTATGTAGTTGTTGCTTTTTCTTGTGCCCAACTTCTTTGGATAAAGCAACAACTTGGATTTTGGAGTCCACATCAACACCATGCCTATCATGTGTGATAATACCAGTGCAGTCCACATGGTAAATAATCCGGTCCAGCACAAAAGAACAAATCACATTGATGTAAGACATCACTTTTTGAGAGATAATGTTGAAAAAGGGAACATCATCATGAAATACTATAGGACTGAAGATCAGATTGCAGATATCTTTACCAAAGCTGTCAGCAAGGATCAATTTGAGAGCAACAGGCTGAAGGTAGGGATGATGAATATGTACTAGCCTAATCTCATCAAGAAGCCTCTAATTCCTATTTTGGCTAAGATCTGGAGGGAAGGTATCCACAAAATTTTTAATGCATTGCTTAATGTAATATTATCTATGTATCTGACTGCATTTTTACACCCATAGAAAGCACAGGAGCATAGAATGGCCAGAACCATTTAGGAATTGTATTTCATTTGTAGTTGAGGACCTAGTCCCTCCCAAGGTTAGCACGCTTTACATTTATTTTCAACTCTCTAATGAGAACCGTCCAGTTTTCCACGTGTCATTCGTCGGTCCTTCAGACTGTTGTCCCATCGCCTTTAATCCAAGCTACGTGTATATTTAGGGACCTGACATATCATTTCTAGTTCTTATATAGTCCCCTTTGTTCACTCTATCCTCTTACATTTCAAAATTTTCTTCTAAGTCTTGAATCAAAACTCTCTCAATCCTCTCTCTCTAGCTTTTCAGTCTTTTCTATCAAACAATCATGTCTCAGTTTGCATCTTCCTCAAAGAAATTGCTAGACTCTCTAAATGAGATAGACCTAGTGGCTTTCTGCACCTCTTTTGAAGTCGTATCTCCGTCTAAACTATCGACCATTTCTCCGGTCAACATTGGTTCATCGAGTCCTCCTAATCCCTTGTCTCCATTCGACCTCAATAACCCTGCACCCTCATCTTAACCTGGTCCCTACTCTGAAGTTCTCTCTAATCATCTTTTTGAGGGAGACCTTCCCAAGACCAAGTCGTTGGAGTCAAACATTCTTGCTGCAAGTGAGAACTTGGTTGTAGAAAGTTTAACTCGTATGAGAGAGGAAGTGTTAATGAAATATATGTCCTTGGTATGGATGATTCTCAAGATAGATCTCAACCGATGTTTGACCAAACTCCTGATATCGGTGGATATCCCTCATCTGATTCCACTAACACTGACGAGGACAACCGTCCCCTCAAGTGGATGGTTCAAAGAATAATGGTTGTAACATCCACAACAAGAAAAGAGAAGGTAGATGAAAATACACCTAAAAGTAGACCCTCCACCTTATCAATTATTCAAAAGCTCATAGGTGATGTCATGAAATCCAACGAGGTAAATAATGCTGAGAATAGACGGAAAAGACTATCTGGTGAGGCAGTTTTCGAAGTGCATCGTGAAAATGTGGTGGAGGTTTCTTTAGAAAGTTTTGCTGAGGAGTGTGTGCGAGAAGCTTCTGTTGATAAAAGGCTCAAATCATCTAAGAAGACGAGTAAGGAAAAAATCAAAAGAAAAGCTAAGACTTCTGCGGGAAAGAGGGTTGTCTTGGATAAGGGAAAGGGAAAGGATTCACAAAGGAAGAGGGAGACATCTAAGAGGAAGAGAGAAACTTCTCCGACTGACCAACACATATCTGAAGAGGGACCTGGTCCCAATTGGAATCTGGAGGACCATTAAGTGATCAAGCAAACCATCATTTATAATATGCGTCTGAGGAAGGTTTTGGGTGGAAGGGTGTTTGATATGGATATCATTCACAAGACACGGATGGACTCATTGTATGATCTAGTGGAGATTCAATCTTGGAAACACCTGTTTGAGATCAAATCTCCTATTCCTCATGAGGAAGAGGTGTATACGCTCAAATTACACCTCCCTAAAGAAGTATAAGCGATCGTTATCAAGTACAAAACCCAACTAGTAGGTTGAGGTCGATTCCACGAGGAAAATGGTTTAGACTTAACCTCAACTCACGATTATATCTATTTAGTCTATGTCTTTCTGAAAAACGTAAGTAAAGGGGGGTTTTGTGAAACAAATTCTGTAAATAGTGGAGTTATAAATTAGATAGAAGTAAAAGTTGGTTTTTATCAAGAGAGAGAGTAACTAGGACATTTGTGTTCCCCACAAGTTCATAACACAGTATTCCTAGCAATAGCAATCCTTTCCTAGTGTATGTCATGTAAAGTGATAAGTTAAGTATCTCTAAATCCTTGGTCCGACATCTAGAGAATTTCACCCCGCACCTTAGTCTAGATATGTGTGTACATTTACTAACCCTTACCATTACCTCATATTAGACATCATAATCGATGTATGGCTTAGTTATTACTTCGCACCATTCGACACTAGCCTATTAGATAGTATCACACTAAATCTATGTTGATAATTCTTTTCTTATTAACTACCTCCTTGGTCCGGAAAGTAGAAACAAGGCGCGTACACTCGGTAAAAAGACTTCTAAGCTAAAGAATTATCAATGCATGTAAAACCACTCTTAGAAAATTGCTTAATTGCTAGTTATACTTTGTTAATTACCCATGGTTCCCACAACCCTAGTTGTGGATTTAGTTACCCATGTTACCAAGATCGCAATTCATAACTTTAGATGAAGAAATCAAGAACTTACTTTAACAAGAAGAATAAACCCAGAAATCTTCCCTTGAAATTGAAAAATTGTTCAAACAAAATTCGAAAATTGATTTATTGCTAAAATTGTAAAAACCCAATCTCCAATACCCATATTAGAACAAACGTAATATTAGATAACCCCCAAAACAAGGTTTTAATACCCTCTATATAGAAAATATAGTCCTAAAGAAAAATGAATTAAAATAAGAAAAGTTTTGTTCAGGTCACGCGACATCAATCGACGAACCAACTGACGGACCGTCGATCAATCGACGGTCCGTAGACAGGACTTATAATATTTTTCACTACTTAGATGGCACCCTCTCTGAACAAACAATGGACCAATAGCACGGTCCGTCTATCCACCTACGGTCCGTTAATACTCCTCCGTAGCTCCATACTTAGAATCTTCCAAAATTAGGTGCTTGAACCTTCGCTGAACCAAACGATGGTTCACCAGTACGGTCCGTCGTTCAATTGACGGACCGTCGTTGTCTCTCGTGGTTCCACACTTAGTCTGATTTTCCTGATTTTCCTTCAATGTCCTGAGCTGCTCATCTACGATCACACCTACGATCCTTCGATTGAACGATGGACCGTCGATTTTCTCTGTAGGTCTGTTTTGCACTAATTTTAGTTGTTTTCTTCTCTTGCCACCTGAACATCTTTCCTGCAAAACAAGACACAAAACTTGTTAAGAACACTATAAAAAGTCTCTAGACACACAAAAATCTTAAGTGAAATGCATTAGAAACACCGTGAGATCACGGTACATTAACACCCTCAACTTAAATTTGTTGTTTGTCCTCAAGCGACGCATTATGACTCAAAACGACTCTTGTACAGAAATATCCAATATAAAACTCTAGCAATCACATGGCTATCAATCCCAACTATTTGTTTGACTGAGTGTAGGCCAACACTCTCAGGATCGACAAGCTAACTCATGTGGATCATATCATGACACAAATTCACCATGCAATAGACACTTCTACTATTTTGCCTTTCACCAAGGTACCAACTTTCTCATAATGCAACTATTGCTCTCATTTCAAAAGAAATCCTCATTTTTCACACAGTAATTATGCATTTTGGGTACAAGGATCTTTGTTTCAACACTCGCACTCAGAAACAAGTTCAAATATAGTTAGTACTCTACGCCTAGGCTTGCCCTTATTTTCGCTGCTTAGGTTCACCACACTAGACTCTAGGATCACGTTAGGACTTTTTTTTGGCTTGTAACATAGGCTCATGGTCGGTGTAGTACATTTGTATACATTTAGTGACTTTTCTTCCCTCCTTGATGTTACCGCTAAGCTTTCTACCTCTTTTCTTTGCTTTTGACCCCCTATTTCTCTTCTCTTCTCCTCTCTTCTTTGCCTTGTTTCCCTTTTTAAATGTGACTTTCACTTTCTTTTTGCATCTTTTCTCATAAAACTCTTTTCTCTTTTATTATTTTCTTCCTCTTTTTTTTCAACTGTTCTTTCATTTTTATTTTTATTTTCCAAGTCACATCTTTCGCTTACTTAAGCTTTTATTTTCAACATCCAACTCTTTTCATACTCATTTTTGGGACCTCACTCATAATAGCCACCCTCAACTCATGGCTTTTTCATAGATTGAGGTGTACATTACCCAAGGTCGGGTCAGGGCCAAGATGAGTTCACTTTCTGCATTAGCCGCCCTCAACTAAGGCTTTTGGCCTAAGTTGAGGTGCACATGTCCAAAGAGGGACTGGGTCCAAAACATTAGACACTGGGAAGGTAAGTTGGTGAATAAAAAAAATTGGTCTATTATCGGCTCAACATATTTGGATCAAAAGAGGATAGTTATTTCATTTGTTCAGCTTCTTTTAGGAATTGTCTATTTCGAACAAAGGGCTATGATCACTTCCTAGTTACTAGAGTTTATTCCCTTCGCAGGATTAACCAGGCAAGTTCTAGCTAGGCACCAAATGTTTGAACACTCGAATATCCTCACACTCTCTTGGCACATTGTTGCAGTACCAGATTATCAGATTTCCCAGTTCAGGTTTTAGTTGAAGGTCATGTAGTGGGTGCCTATTTATATTATGTTTAGAGCCAACACATTCAACTTATCTTAACCTATACATGCAAGCACAACAATGGATGGGGTATCATTTTTATTAGCCATCATGTTTTGTTTTTCATGTTTCTATACTTGATTCCTAAGACATGCCAGTTTAACAAAAATTTAAGCAGTCTCTTGCGGAAAAAGAACACATGCAAGAAAACCACATGAGAGGATTGTGAGTTGGGTTAATCATACTTCACCCTACCACTCACTTTCGATTTACCTCACCCCCACCTAAAAAAATTGCAATTGTCCCCAAATGGAATAAAAAAAAATAAAGACACGAGGTGGTAGGTGAAGCAAACCTGTGGCGTATAGTGCAAAAGAACCCTCAACAAGCGGGTGGGTCTAGTTTCCCGGAACCTGCATGATCATCAACTGAGCGACTCTCAGTAATGCCCACATCTCTCAGAACTGCACAATCAGTAGTGCTCTCAGGCATAAAACTAGATGCCCCAACGACCATCTCCAATGCCCTCCTTGGCGTATCTCCTCATCTACTAAATATACCCTCCTATCCTGCTCCAGCTCCATCCGATCTATCTTTATTGCACGAGCCTCATCAGCGGCCTCAGTGGTGTGGGTAGAGTGGTGCCTCTTGGTACGAATTCATTGCTCGGGTTGTGGCTCAGCAGGTCCCTTGAATAGGGCATCTAGCACTTTGTCCTCAGCTAGCTTAGTGGGAGCACACTCTGGCTCAATCCCCTGCATCTCCAAGATTGCATCAGCATCGACTCTCAGGATGGCAAGCACTGCCTTAATAGTAGTGAGTTCAGTGGCAGTGGATGGTCGTGCTTGAACACGGAGCTCGAAAGAGTCAAGGCATTTGTGGACCGCCTGAATCTGGTGCTCTGCCGTCTTGGTCACTCGCTTCTCAATGCGGTCCTCTGCCTCATCAATGGATTTCTGCATCAAAGGCTGAATGTGGTGGAGAAGGGTGGCCATTTATGCCTCTAACTTCTAAACTAGAGAGGTACCAATGCTGCCGATGGGGGCATGGATCTAGACGAGCTGGGGGTCCTGTTGGCTGCATGTGAGAAGGAGGCCGGAGTGGGATCCGCATGTTCTGGTACGACATGGTCATCCCCTTGAGCTAGTGTCTTCCAAGTTCTCACTTAGTGGGGGAACCTCGATCTGGGCCCTCTGCGGGTGCCGCTTCATTGGCCTCAAACCTCATGAGGCTTATATCCACTGTCCCCGCTGGTCGACAAAGTCTATTGCAATGCCAAAATGGCACTCCCACATCCCTGCAACATCTAAAAGCATGGAAAGGGGTAAGTGGTGGAGGTCTTAAATTCCCTTTCATGTATCACCGCCAACATCAACTTGGCGAAGTTGATCTCTAGCTCAGCCACCATTGTTGCCACCACTATCGCCCTATCCCAAGTGAGGACGTTATCAGCCTGAGTCGGTAACACTCTGTTTTGAACAAGAAGCCAGAAGAATTTGGCCACAAAAGTCAGTGTGGCCTTCCGGATGCTCACTCAGGGTGCTATGACCTAATCAACTCTCTCACTATCTGTGGCTATATATTGGGACAACCATTTTTTAACCGCCTCTCGCTGTTTCGCACTCCTCTGAAATGCACCACTATGTAAAATTTACCACATGTAATCAAACTCTAAAGTATTTCGAGTCCACTGTGAGTCGTTGGTGGGGCCTTATAGGAATCGACGGATGGTGGCCTCTGATATGTCAACCCGACAGCCCCGGAAAAGTGTAGAGGTTAGAGGGGCTTGTTACGCGGGCCTTGCTTGACTATCGATGGACCCTTGGAGAGTGGTAGTATAGGAGGCATAGAACTCTCGCACGATCTCCTCACTATATGCACCCAAGTTCTGGGCCATCTATCCGCACTTGTGGAGCTCAAAGAGTCGGTGCACCTTGGCACTTTGGGCAAACTCCTTGTGAGGACTCGAAACTCCTTTATAACCAACCGGTTCATCAGCCCCTTCTATTAACATCATTGCATCCCTATACACCTGCCATTGTCCCTCTATGCACCACCGGTTGGGCTCCTCTGCAAACGGAGTAGGGTCATCCGTTCGGGGTGCGGGTGCAGACTTTGAACTAGTACCTCATCATACGAGTCTTAGTGGTCTTCGTCCAAGATATGGTGGCTCCCTGAGAGTTGTAGTCGGAAGCAGTGGCCGCCTTGACCTTCAAGACTTGGCCGACCCTGAAGTTGTGTCATCCTCGAAGCCAAATGCGGAGTACCTTTCTGAACCGGAATAAGCCAAAGTTGGTGAACCGATCAGTGTGCGCTCCTCGTCTGACTTGGAGGAAGTGACTACGTCGGGAGTCACCTTCCGGGGGGTTCCCCTAGTGACTCGCCTGGATGTTGTTGGTGTGGATGCACCCGGAGGGACATAGGTTGGGTCCTGCTCTATGTCGATGTCCTCGTCGATCAACCGATAAGTCAGGGTAAACGACATGGATTTAACCTTTTTGGAGTAGATGTTTATCTTCATTGGAGCCATTTGTACCTGCGGATTACTAGTTAGTATCATAGCAGCCTAACACACTCGAAAAACCACAAAAAGAAAAAAACATGAAAATAAAAAACACAGATTTTGCGGTAGAGTCTTATCGACGGGACCAATTGACGGTTCGTAGATCCTGTCCATTGTCTGACACTTAGAATTATTCTTGGATGGGTTGAACACATACTTCTCTAATGGAAATGACGTACGTGCAGAACGGTTCATCGATCAATCGACTGACTGTAGTCCACTTCTGTTGTTTAGAATTTAAGCTTTTACTGGGTGTTTAAATTGACGGACCCCATCGACGGTTCGTAGACGGGGTCTCCTACTGTGGGCCTGGGATAGAAGTCAAGCCTTTGTCAAGTTCAATTTTTTAGTTTCTTTTGTTACTCCATTTTACACAATTAAGTTTAAACATGTATTTTAACACACCTAATACTAGTTCGTCACTCATAGAGTTTCTATTTCGTGCAACAATCGAACCTATTTAGTAAAAACATGGAACCCTAAGTTAGAACTTTCAGATACACTGAGACACATAACATTTGAGACATACCAATTTGCTACACAACCACAGTCTATCATTCCAAGGGAAGTAACGACGTAACTTTTAGTATGCAAATTAACTTAATTTAGTCCCAAGGTCAAGACCCACTCCCGAATTCCTATATTCAACTATGAAAGAGAATTCAAAAGTTAACGGAAATTGAATTACCTTTCTAGAAGTGTGGAGTGTTGTGGTTGTGAAACTTGACGAAGTATCCTACGCTTCTGAGCCCGAACACCGACCTTTTGAGAGTGGAAGAAAATAGAATTTATGAGAGTGGATGTTTGGGGATTATGGGGAAACTATTGGGATAAATTGGGGAGATAAGAAGTTTAATTTGGGAGTGAAATATGGAAGAAATAATGGGTTGAAACGGTTAAGGAAGGAAATTTGAAAGAAAATGGAAAGAGGAAATGAATTTGAAAGGGGTGGATTTTAATATTACCGGTCGGGTCGAGTCGAATAACTCGCACTGTTGGATCCACAAAACCCCGTCTACAGGCCGTAGATCGATTGACGGTCTGTCAATTAAGACCATCGATCTTAGACTGAGAGAAAATTTAAAACATACTTGGGATCTACGGACGGACACCATCGGTGGTCCATAAACCTCTACACTAGACCATTTTCTGCAGATTTGTGCTTTTTCTTCCTGCACATGTAGCACCAATTAGGCCATTCTTTTTGTGTTTTCCTGGACAATTTTGAGACACAGACCCTATACTAATCTCTACCCAACACTACCACACAAACAACAGAAAAATGAAATACTCAGAACAACTAAACATGACTACGACTATTACTGCAGGGAAAACAAAATCTATCGTTGGCTAGAGGATACACCCTCGGTTACCTTCCAAGAAGCGCTTGATTTAACGTTGCGGCACGACGCAAGCCTCTTGATTACTCAGACTTCATCAAGATTATAGGCCTCAACCTTTTCATGCACACTCTCGGCTTGCCCCAGATAGGTTTTTATTATTTCTGCATTTACTGTGAACTTAGCGCCTTCCTTGTTTTCCAGCTCAACCTCTGCATGTGGGAACACTTTGGTAATGAGGAATGGCCCAGTCCACTTGGACTTGATTTTGACCGGAAATAAGCGCAACCTAGAGTTGAATAGAAGCACCAAATAACCAACTGCAAATTCTCATTTTTCAATTCTTTGGTCGTAATACTTCTTCATATTCTCTTTGTAGATGGCTGAACTTTCATAATCTTTTAGGTAAAACTCATCAAGCTCATTCAACTCATTGAGTCTTTGTTCTGATGCTCCAGCCCGATCCAAATTCAGTCTCTTCATTGCCATATCCCCTTGTGCTCTACCTCAACCGGCAAGTGAAAAGCCTTCTCATATACAAGTTGGTATGGAGAAATACCAAATGGGGGTCTTGTATGCAGTGTGGTAGGCCCAAAGAGCATCATATAGCCTTTTGACCAGTGCGTTATGTTGGCATTCATAGGTTTTTCCAGAATCTATTTGATCTTCCGATTGGACACCTCAACTTGCCCGCTAGTTTGTGGGTGGTAGGGAGTAGACACTTTATGGCGAACACCATATTTCTCCAACATCCCTTTGAACAATTTATTATAAAAGTGAGAGCCACCATCACTAATAATGGCCCTAGGTGTACCAAATTTAGAAAAGATATTCTTCTTCAAAAATGTTGTGACACTCTTTCCTTCATTGTTGGGAAGCGCAATTGCTTCCACCCATTTCGACACATAGTAAACCGCCACAAGAATATACTTCATCCCATGAGAACTCACAAATGGTCCCATAAAGTTAATTCCCCATACATAGAATAGCTCAATCACCAGAATAGGATTCAATGGAAGCTCTTGCCTTTTTGAAATTCCTCCATCTCGTTGTCACCGATCACATGATTTGGCAAACTCATGAGCATCTTGGTGGATGGTTGGCCAATAGTACCAACACTGCAAGATCTTGTACGGAGTTCGAATACCACTATGGTGCCCACCCCAGGAGAGGAATGACACACCTCTAGAACACTCAACATCAAAACCTCAAGTACATAACGACGAATAATCCCATCGGCACAACTCCGATATAAATAAGGCTCATCCAAGAAGAACTTTTTCACATCATGCATGAACTTTTTCCTTTGCTAGAAAGTTAAATCTGGCGGGACCAAATCACTTGCTAGATAGTTCGGAAAGTCTGTGAACCATGGGATCAGATCATGAGAACCGGCCAATATATGTTCATCTGGGAATGCATCATCACTTTCAGCCTTTTCTACCATTTCCCGCATAGATTCATCCTCCAATATGGACAAGTGGTCGGGTACCTTATTCTCAATCCCCTTTCTGTCTTTCACCTCAAAATCAAAAATCTTGCAGCAACAATACCCATCTGATTAACCTCGGCTTCGCATCCTTCTTCACCATCAAATACCTCAAAGCATAATGGTCGGTGTGCACTATGAACCTCGTGCCAAGAAAATAGGAGTGAAATTTCTCAAATGCAAACACCACCGCAAGAATTTCTTCTCCAGTTACCCTGTAGTTCTTTTGGGCTTTATTCAGGGCTTTACTCGCATAGTAGATGGGGTAAAGGATTTTATCCCTTCTCTGTCCCAATACCACACCAAGTGCAACCCCACTAGCATCACATATCACCTCAAATGGCTCACTCCAATCAAGTGAAATAATAATGGGCGCGGTCACCAACTTCTCTTTCAACTCTCCAAATGCCTTTAGAAAGGATTCATCGAAATAGAACTTAAATCCTTATCAAGAAGTTTGCATAAAGGATATGCAATATTTGAAAAATCCTTAATAAACCTCCGATAAAATCCAGCATGCCCAAGAAAACTTCTCACACCCTTGACATAGATAGGTGGAGGAAGCTTCTCTATCACCTCTATTTTAGCTCGATCAACCTCTATTCCTTTCTCTGAGATGTGATGGTTCTACAATATGCCTTCTTTCACCATAAAGTGACATTTTTCTAAATTTAGCACCAAATTACAATCCCCACATTTTTTGAGCATCTCAGCCTAATTACTCAAGCATCGATCAAAGGAGTCGCCCACTACAGAAAAATCATCCATGAACACCTTAATAGTGTCCTCCACCATGTCAGAAAATATTGACATCATACAACGCTGGAAGGTAACTGGTGCATTACATAATCCGAACAACATCCTTTTGAGTGCAAAAGTCCTATATGGACAGGTGAAGGTGTTCTTTTCTTGATCTTCTAGAGCGATAGAGATCTGATTGTAGCCTGAATAGCCATCAAGAAAATAATACGAACCCTTGCCTGCAAGTCTGTCTAACATCTGATCCATGAAAGGGAAAAGGAAATGGTCCTTCTCATTCCAAGCATTCAACTTCCGGTAGTCCATGCACACTCTCCAACCGGTCACTGGCCGCATCGAAACAAGCTCGTTCCTTTCATTAGGTACCACAGTCATCTCACCCTTTTTAGCACACACTGAATAGGACACACCCCACTACTGTCCGCAATAGGATAAATGACTCCAGCATCCAACCACTTGATAATCTCCTTTTTCACTACTTCTTGCATATGTGGATTTAACCTTCTTTGGTGGTCAATTCTCGGTTAATGATTTGGCATGAGTTGGATTTTGTGGGAACAAATACTGGAAGGATCCCAATAATATCTGCAATAGTCCAACCAATGTCTCGCTTGAACCTCCTCAGCACCACTACTAAGCACTCTACTTATTGCCCATTTAGCTCTGCTGCAGTTATTACCGGCAAAGTGTCATCTCTACCCAAGGACACAAACCTCAGATGGGGTGGTAGAGTCTTAAGGTCTAATTTTGGGGCCTCCACAATAGATGGTTTCGCAGGTGGAGACTCGCGATGCTTCATATCTAACTTTAACTTCTTCGGCTTTGAGCGATATTCATTTCATTCAAGTACAGCCACCAAATAATTATACTCTTCAATACCATCACTGTCAAAGTTCATGATGACCGCTGCTAGAGTCTCCACATCGAGTTGCTCTTTAATTTGTACTTCGGCTACACTCTCAACCCTATATGATATAGCAGATACCGTTTGGAGCTTACTACTCTGCTTCATGGACCTACAGATATGGAAAGTTGTTTCTTCATTGTTCAACCTAAATTTCATCTGCCCTTTTTCCATATCAACCAGTGCACGCCCAATGGCAAGGAATGGTCTTCCTAGAATAATGGGGACCTCAAAATCAACCTCACAGTCAAAAATTACAAATCGTCCAGAAATATGAACGACTCCACTTTCACAAGCATATCATGGAGTATACTTATGGGCCTCTTCACAGTTCGATATGCCATTACTAACCGCATCGTAGTAGGCTTTGGGTCTCCCAAGATTAACTTCTTATAAATGGACAGAGGAATGAATTTCATGCTCGCACCAAGATCACATAGTTCCTTAGAAAAATGTAGCAACCCTATCGTACATGGAATAATAAAGGCGCCCGAATCTTCCCTCTTCTGCACAAGAGACCTTGTAGCAATAGCACTACAATGCTGCATTTTGTAATCATCTTAAAAACTCACCGATCTCTTCTTTGTCACCATATCCTTCATAAACTTAGCATATCCGAGCATTTGCACCAAACGGTCTATCAACAGGACATTGATGGAAAGTTATTTCAACATAGAGATAAATCGGCGATATTTACCATCTTCCATTTTCTTCACCAATCTCTGCGGAAATGGTGGTGGAGGTCTAGGGATGGGGACCACTTTATGAGATACATCCGCTTCTTTCGTTGTTCTATCCACCAACTCTGCACTAATTTCTACTACAACTTCTTCCTTTCTCATATCATCTTTGACTAAAGACGGCATAGGTGAATCAATGGTCTACTTACGTCCTCTAGTAGTGACTACCATGCAATGTCCATCCTTCTTTGAGTTCTGGATAGTGAGGCTCGGGAGAGTGCCAGGTTGGCGTGGGTTCACATTAGTAGACAACTGATTCATTTGTAGCTCAAGATGCTTTATCAAGACCGCATGTGCATCCATCTTTTGTCCAATGCCAGCTAGGTCACCTCTCATCTCCTTGACATTCTTATGAGTCACATTAAACCTCCTCCTCATCTTCTGCAGCATATCCTCAACCCGCGCCATACTACCTCCACCGTCCCTAGGAGAAACGTTCCGATTTTGAAGGGGAACATATGGCCCACCTTGATCATTCCTGTTACCATAGTTGTTCCGGTTGAAGTTGTTGTCGCGATTATAGTTCCCATCTCGGACATGTTGACCGTTTCTGTTGTAATTACCATAGTTCCGACCTTGGTTTCCTTGACCTTGGCTCTAATTATCCTGATTGGCCTTGGGCCTTTGGTAGGAAAACCCCCGTCTGATAATTAACTACATATGCATCTTCATCATAGTAATACTCATCTGTCGATGGTGGTTGTTTAGTCAAATAGTTCACCGCATTCACCTTCTCTGCGCCTTCGCTCACATGCTTCAACACGAACCCTAATTCAATTCTTATCTGAGCTATCTCTTCACGAATCTCATTTGTTATTAGGTTGTTTGTCAACTGTACCTCGAAGGTGTTTCGCCTAGTGTCTGACATTATAGTGCTCCAAGCTTTATCGTTGCGAGATATCTTCTCCAACTTCTCTACAATCTCAGCATATGTGCATTCTCCATAGGAGTCACCCGCAATAGTATCAAACAACACTTTGTTTATATCATCTTGACCTCTATAGAAGTACTCTTTTAGTGACTCATCATCAATGCGGTGGTATGGAACGCCCCTTATGAACATAGTAAATCTGTCCCTAGTGCTACTCATAGACATTCCAGGTAGTACCACAAAGTTATTCACCTTATCCTTGTGGTTGAGCTTCTTGGACCCTGGATAGTACCTCGCCAAGAACACATCTCTCAACTTATCCCAAGTATAGATAGAGTTGTAGGGATGCTCAGTAAACCATATAACATCATCCCCTGTCAGTGATAAAGGAAACACTCGCAATCCGATGACATTCATATCTAAGTCTGGTCTCCCCATACAACTTTTGCACACAGACCTCAGTTTAGCTATATGATCATGTGAGTCCTCCGATGGCAGTCCCAAGAACAAGCCCCTCGCGGTGAGCATCTGTATCAAATTACTCGTCACCACGAACGTGTGCCTAGGTGGCAGAGGGAGTAGGACCAGAGGTCCATCAGAGTCTGTGATGTTCACGTTACCCCTATAGTAATTTTGAAGTCGTGGGGCTGCTGGAGGTTGCATCCTCAGAGCCTCCCCTAACTGATTCTCAATGTGTGTTTGGTTGTGTGTCTCAACTAGTAATGGAGGCTTCCATCCTGCTCCCTCACCTAGATTCACTTTGTTAGGATTAACTAGGACCCCTTGATTTTCTATTCTTCTCAAGGTTTGATTTAGTTTTGGATCATATGGAGTGAGTGGTTCACCTCGGCTCCGTGTATTTGGCATATACTAGAGCTAAACCTAAGAGAAACAAAAAGAAAAAGAAAAAGTAAAATAAGGAAATAGTTGACTAAATTTCAATAATGTTATTAAAGTTAATCTAAAAGACAGATTCCCTGGCAGCGGCGCCAAAATTTGATACGCTCAAATCACACCTTCCTAAAGAAGTACAAGTGATCGTTATCAAGTACATAACCCAACTAGTAGGTTGGGGTCGATCCCACGAGGAAAATGGTTTAGACTTAACTTCAACTTATGATTAGATCTATTTAGTCAATGTCTTTCCGAATCAGGTAAGTAATGGGGGGTTTTGTGAAACAAATTCTGTAAATAGTGGAGTTATCAATTTGATAAAAGTAAACATTGGTGTTTATCAAGAGGAGAGAGTAACTAGGTATTTGTGTTCCCCACACGTTCATAACACAGTATTCCTAGCAATAGAAATCCTTTCCTAGTGTATTACATGCAAAACGATAAGTTAGGTATCTCTAAATCCTTGGTCCGACATCTAGAGAATTTCATCCCGCACCTTGGTCTGACTATGTGTGTATAATTTACTAACTCTTACCATTACCTCATATTAGACATCATAATCGATGTATGACTTGTTATTACTTCGCACCAATCGACACTAGCCTATCAGATAGTATCACACTAAATCTATGTTGATAATTCTTTTCTTATTAACTACCTCCTTGGTCTGGCAAGTAGCAACAAGGCGAGTTCTAATGCGTGCACTCGTTAAAAGGACTTCTAAGCAAAAGAATTATCAATGCATGCAAAAACACTCTTAGAGAATTGCTTAATTACAAGTTATACTTTGTTAATTACCCATGGTTCCCACAATTCTAGTTGTGGATTTAGTTACCCATGTTAGCAAGATCACAATTCATAACTTTAGACGAACAAATCATGAACTTACTTTAACAAGAAGAATAAACACAGAAATCTTCCCTTGAAATTGCAAGAAAAATCGTTCAAACCAAATTCGGAAATTGATTAATTGCTAAAGTTGCAAGAACCCAATCTCCAATACACAAATTAGAACAAAAGTAATAATAGCTAACACCCAAAATGAGGTTTTAATACCCAATCAATCGACAGTTTGTAGACTCCTTTTGTTAGTCAGGATATAGAATATTTTTCTCTACTCGGATGGCACCCTCTCTGAATCAAACAACGGAATAACAACACGGTCTGTCAATCCACCTACGGTCTGTCAATGCTCCTCTGTAGCTCCATACTTAAATCTTCCAAAATCACGTACTGGAACCTTTTCTGAACCAAACGACAGTTCACCAATACGGTCCATTGATTGATCAACGGACCGTCGTTGTCCCTCGTGGTTCCACACTTAGTCAGATTTTCCTGATTTTCCTTCAATGTCCTAAGTTGCTCATCTACGATCACACCTACATCCATCAATTGAACGACGGATTGTCGATTGACTCCGTAGGTTTGTTCTACACTAGTTTTAGTTGTTTTCATTTCTTTCCACCTGAACATCTTTTCTAAAAAAGATGACAAAGAACTTGTTAAAAACACTACTAAAAGGCACTAGACATACACAACTCTGAAGTGAAATGAATTAGAAACACCATCAGATCACGGTACATCAAGGTGCGAGAGTTCTATTACAACATTGAATTTGCTGAGGATGGAAAAATTAGCACCAGGATGGGCAACCATAGTATGAAGTTGGGCGAGGACTTTCTTGGATCAATTCTAGGAATACGCAGGGGTGGGATCAGGTACATTATCTGAAAAACTTGCAGTGTAGAATTTGTGAAGGAATGTTTAAAGATCCCTAATATTCGTCGTGCTAGGAGTCTGAAGAAACTCATGAAAGGGGAATATCAGTTGGCCTTCAAATTTTTCAACAAAGTTCTTCTTCCTCGATATAAGAAAAGGATTGTAGCCTCTACAACTGATCTATTTATCATAGAGTCACTCTGCAAATTTGAACCTTTGGATCTTCCAGCTCTTATGATGTAACACCTGCACAAAACAGTAATAGATCACAAAGGAAAACAAGGAATGGGCTATGGTTACTTTCTACAAAGGTGTTTCACCATTTCAACATCCATGTGGGAGCAGGTAAGATTGGTACTGCCAAACAATCTTTCACTCTAAACATTCTGGTGGAATGTGAGTGTATTGAAGGGAAGGGAAATCCACTAAGTAAGGTATCTCAGTTGATTAAGAAGCCGGACCAATTGAAGCATGAATTGGATTAATGAATGTGCGAGTGAGCAACAAGGAGGCTGAAATTGCTCATATGAAGGCAGACCTGCTCAAAGCACAAACAGAGGGACCTGGTAGTGAGGTTGTCCAGAAGCTACAAAAGCAGAATGATGAGCTCCTAGCAAAAGTTGTTGGTCATAGAAGATGATCAAGGATAATGATGCTACAAACTCTAGGCTCACCCTTGTTATCAACTCCCTCTCTCATATACCTCTCTCCTCTTAGTCCTTCTTGTGTCTTTTCCTTGTGTGGATAGTGTCCGGGGTTCTCAATTTTTAGGTTAACTTAAATGTATTGAATGCTAATTTTGTTATGCTTATGAAATGGAATCCTTTTTGCTGTGGCTAAATTCTATTGTTTTTTGGTTTATTAACTATGTTGGTGTTGTCCTTGACTATGATCTCACTTATCAATCTTACTTATTTTGTTGGTTTACTGCACTACTGTTTTATGATGCCAAAAGGGCGAATCAATTGGGGGTATTCATATGATGCTTAGGTTGATGAGAGTGACACGGGGAAGGAAACCAAGGAGTGTGTCTACTTGACTGGGGGAAGAACATGCAGGCACCAGTGTAACCCAGGGACCTTGTGAAGGGACCTGGTCTATGGTGTAGGAAACTAAAGGGTGTTTTACTTGACATGGGGAATAACATGCAGGAACCAGTGTATGGTTTGTCATCATCAAAAAGGGGGAAATGTTATTTGTAATTTTGATGATTTGACAAACCCAAGAACCTTGTGAAGGGACCTGGTTCATAGTGTTATAGACTCTCTACTGTAGGGTGGAAAAAGGTACAAGTGGTTGGTGCACAGTCTCTAACTGATGACAAGACAAACCCATGGACCTTGTGAAGGGACCTCGTCCTTTGTTCGACATACTTCTCACTACCATGCTGGAAAAAGTACAAGTGGTTGGTGCACAATCTCCAACTGTGGCACAAAGTGCAGAGACCTCGACCAATGGTGTGATCTCGAAGGTTGTGACTATTCTTCATTAGCCTAATGTCCAACAGTCACAACCTTAGTTTTTGCAACTTGAAAAATCTTTCAAGAACTCTTGCAAAGGCTGATTAAAAAGTGAAGATTCATTCTCAAGATCAAACTCGAACCAGATAGAGTTGATATCTTAGTGGTCTTAGGATTTACTCTTTCGAACATATTTTGTAAATCTGATACTTAATCTATAAAGAAATCAGATAGTTTTGTGGTGTTACATTCTAAATTAGTTAGAGTTAACTGATTTAGTGGGTTGTGTTGTATCTGCCTAGGGAAAATCAAAATCATCTAGAGTTAGGTGTTTTAGTGGGCGGTGTTGTATCCGCTCTGAATAAGTCTAAGTTATCTAGAGTTGATAGCTTAGTGGGCGGTGTTGTATCCGCTCTGAATAAGTCTAAGTTATCTAGAGTTGATAGCTTAGTGGGCGGTTTTGTGTTCGCTTAGGCTCTTCAAGTAATACGTAGATTACTTACTCGTGAGATTGATTACTTTTTCTCACATTGGTTGTAACTGGGTTCACTTTTGCTTGAGAAGATTAGTGAAGCAGTTGAAAATCATGTGTCACATGTCGTGGTTTTACTCCCTTGAGCAAGGAGGTTTCCACGTAAACTTTTTGTCTTGTGTTATTATCGTTATTTACTTTACAACATTTGTCGATTTCAATCAAGGGACCTGGTCCGTTGACTAGTAGTGGACACACACATTCTATCAGTATGTCCATTGACAACTTCGGCAAAGATTTGCGTAAAGTATGACGATGTTATTTTTGGGTAGTTATCACTTTCAATTTGTATGATCTATGTAACTATTATCTGTTGTTTTTATCTTCTCATTATGCCTTTCCCATAACATACATGATTTGTTATAAATGCTACACACTCATTCTAATCACCATTGAAATAGTCAGAGCTTAACCAATCTCAAGTAGTCCTTATTGGATGGAGTTCTCCATTTGACTCTTCCTAAAGAGCCCATGATTTGGATACGGATAGCCACGATTTTTTGATGAAGAGATATAGCCAAGACTTTCCGAGGGAAACGGAGGAAGTTTCTACTTATGGAGGAAATAAAAGTAGCAATTGTTTTCGAATCTTCAAGCGTAGGGCTGGAAAAAAGACTAGTCTTCTTAACTACCTACAATCGACATTTTTTTCTCATAATCTTAACTGTTCTTATATTGTCCTATAATACAAAATATCTTTGTTTTTTGAGATATTCAATTAATGAAAAAGAACATCTTTTTGGGTTCCCGGATGAATGGAACAATCTCACTTGATAATGAATGAACTAAGGAGAATAAATTTGCAAAGATGGTATGTTTGTTACTTCAGCTCTTTTGTTGCCTCTGAAAGAGTTGGTTTTGTTTCTTGTGGAATCAAACTAAATGGAAGATGAATTAATATGAATATTTGGTAGGAAGATAATTAGTACAAAAAGAAGTCAAAGATTGTATCTTGGTAGGTGAAAGTTAGGCAAACCATAAAATGGTTTGCTATCTTAACCTTGACAATTTTGACACATAGTGATATCATGGATGACATCAATAGGATGAATTTATTCCTATAAATAGGTAGCTCTTAATTCATTTTCAAATCATCCTCTCACTTGCCTTCTCACCTTCTAAGGCATTTGTGTTCTCTCTCTTGTAGTATTTCACTTGTATTCTTTGTAGAGTGAAATAAATATTGGTGCAGTTGTTCTTTGGTGGACGTAGGATCATTTTGATCCGAACCACGTTAAATATTGTTGTTCTTCCTTGTTCTTTAGTTTCACGTTTCCGCTAACAATTGGTATCAGAGCCAAGGTTCTGTCTGAGTATGCTCTGTGGTTGCAGCACAGTCTGAACTTCCACATCAGAAAAGGATTACTTTGGTTTTCTGTAGTTCCAAATACATTGTAGTAGAAAAGGAAGAACAAATAAAAAAAATGAGTTCCATGAAGTTTGAAATTGATAGATTTAGTGGGCGCAACAACTTCAATATCTGGAAAATCCAGATGATAGCGTTACTGCGGAGGGAAGGTTCAATCCATGCTATTGACGGAAAGTACCCCGATAAGATATCGGATTTCGACAAGGAAAAGATTGAAGGAGATGCATTGAGTGCATACCAACTGTCCCTTGCACCTAACGTACTTTGTGAAGTGAGTACAAGTACCGAAGAGACGGCCAAAGAGTTATGGGAAAAGCTGGAAGGGCTTTACCAGGACCAGTCAGTGACAACAAGGATGTTGTTACAACGGCGTCTTCATACATTTAAGATGGATTCAGGTACTTTGTTGCAAGACCATCTAGATGCGTTCAATAAACTTGTGATGGACTTACAAACTGCTGGAATTAAAAAGGACGAGGAGACGCTTGCATATTCTTTGCTATTTTCATTGACTTCAAAATATCGTGATATTGAGAATTCAATGATGTATAGCAAACAACCTATTAAACTTGAGCAAGTGCGACAAGCACTAAACTCTTGTGATGTGCGGATGCATTTTAAAGGAGACAAAAGTGATGAAGCTAGTGGACTCTTTGTAAGAGGTCGTACTAGTCAACAGGGAAGGAGCAAATCGAAGTACAGATCAAAGTCTTGTGTGAACAAAAAGAATGCGGAATGTTGGGGCTGTCACAAGAAGGGGCACTTTGAACGAGATTGCCCTATGTCGAAGTCCAAAGAAAAGGCGAGCGCATCCATTGTTGAGCAAGTACATGATAATGATGATGATTATGTACTAACAACATCATGCAATAGTGGAGTCTATGACAACAAATGGGTCTTAGACTCTGGTTGTACTCTGCATATGACATTCCGAAAAGATTGGTTCAGCAGCTATGAAACAAGCAGAGGAACTGTATTAATGGGCAATAATGCAACTTGTAAAATAGTTGGCATTGGTTCAGTTCATGTTCGCTGCCATGATGGAATCGTGAGGACTATTACAGAAGTCCGTCATGTTCCTGATCTAAAGAAGAATTTGATCTCCCTGGGTACTTTAGATAAACAAGGCTATAAGTACATGAGTGAAGGAGGAACTATGAAAGTGACTAAAGGGTCTTTAGTCATGTTGAAGGCCAAGCTGGAGGATGGCCTCTACACACTTGCGGGAAGCACCATTATTGGCTCTGTAAATGCATCTACAGTGCAGTTATCTAATGATGACAAGGCAAAATTATGGCACATGAGACTAGGCCATATGAGCGCACGAGGATTGGAGATGTTGAGCAACCGCAACCTTTTGAATGGTGAGAAGATCAGCACACTTGAATTTTGTGAGCACTGCGTCTTCGGGAAGCAGAAAAAGGTCAGCTTCAGCACTGGCAAGCACAAGATGGGAGGGGTGCTAGACTACATCCATTCAGATTTATGGGGTCCCTCTAAGCTTCCATCGAAGGGAGGAAAGAGGTATCTTCTCACATTCATTGATGATTTTTCACGAAAGGTCTGGGTGCGCTTCCTGAAGACAAAAGGTTATGCTTTTGAAGCATTTAAAAAGTGGAAGATTTTGGTTGAAAATCAAATGGAGAGGAAAATCAAGTATCTTCGCACGGACAATGGCTTGGAGTTTTGTAGTGAAGAGTTCAATGATTTCTGCAAGGTTCATGGGATCGCAAGGCATAAGACGGTCAGGCACAAACCACAGCAGAATGGAGTTGTCGAGAGAATGAACAGAACTCTTCTTGAGAAGGCTCGTTGTATGCTCTTACAAGCTAAGATGTCCAAAGTATTTTGGGCTGAAGAAGTTCATACTGCTTCTCATATTGTCAATCGGTCTCCAGCATCAGCGATTGACTTTATGACTCCGAATGAGGTCTGGTCAGGTGAACCCTCTAACTATTCATACTTGCGAATATTTGGGTGTCCAGCTTATTATCATGTTAATGAAGGTAAGCTTGAACCAAGGGCTAAAAAGGCCATATTCGTAGGGTATGTAGATGGAGTAAAAGGGTACAAACTATGGTGTTTGCCTTTACTCAAATTTGTAGTTAGTAGAGATGTTACCTTTGATGAATCCTCTATACTTGATCCTCGTAAAGTTTCTGTGGAGTTATCTAGAAATGAGAACAACGAGCAGGTGGAGCTACCGGTGAAGCTTACCAAGAGAACGGGATCAAGAGACTCAAATTGATGAGTCAAAAGATGCAGATCTTAAAGAACTTGCTTCCAATGAACCATACACAATTGCGAAGGGAAGGGACAAAAGGCGGATACGGAAACCGAAACGTCTTATAGAGCAAGAAAATCTGATTGCACATGCGTTCGTAGCTGCAGAAGAAGAGATTAAGGATCTCGAGCCCTCTTCGTATGTTGAAGCAACTTCTTGCAAAGATGCTGCACAATGGCAGTTAGCCATGATGGAAGAGATGGAGTCTCTTCACAAAAATGATACATGGGTCTTAGTTAAAAGGCTAAAGGGGATGAAGACAGTTGGATACAAATGGGTCTACAGAAAGAAAGAAGGTATTTCAGAAGTGGAAGATGCTAGGTTCAAGGCGAGATTGGTTGCAAAGGGTTTCAGTCAGAAGGAGGGAATTGACTACACTGAGATCTTTTCTCCAGTCGTGAAACATAGCTTAATTCGCATGCTACTAGCATTGGTTGTTGCACAATTTGATTTAGAGCTTCAACAGCTTGATGTCAAAACTGCTTTCTTACATGGTGATCTAGAAGAGACAATCTATATGGATCAGCCTGAAGGTTTCCTAGCTGAAGGAAAAGAAGACCATGTATGCCAACTGAAGAAGTCTTTGTATGGTTTGAAGCAATCCCCTAGACAGTGGTACAAGAGGTTTGATGCATTCATGACTACACATGGATTTTCGAGGAGTGCATTTGATAGTTGTGTGTATCACAAGAAGATGTCTGGTAACTCTATGATTTATCTATTGTTGTATGTTGATTATATGCTTATTGCTGCTAACAACATCACAGAGATAAATATTTTGAAGAAACTGTTGAGCAAGGAATTTGACATGAAGGATCTAGGAGTTGCAAAGAAAATCCTTGGAATGGAAATTTCAAGAGAAAATGGTGTTGTACATCTTTCTCAGAAGAGGTACATCGGAAAAGTTCTTGAAAGATTCAATATGCATATGAGCAAGCCTGTAAGTACACCGTTAGCTTCTCATTTCAAGCTTTCAGAGTTACAAATGCCTCAATCTATGGATGAGGTGGAGCATATGTCAAAGGTTCCTTACGCGAGTGCAGTTGGTAGCATTATGTATGCTATGGTATGCACACGTCCAGATATTGCCCAATCTGTAAGTGTGGTAAGCAAGTACATGACAAATCCAGGAAAAAGGCACTGGGAAGCTGTCAAGTGGATATTGAGATATCTCAAAGGAGCTCCTGATGTTGGCCTAACCTTCCGGAAAAGTGAAGGTTGATTCTGACTATGCAGGGGATCTTGATCGAAGGAGGTCCACAACTGGATACATCTTTACTCTCGTTGGCAGTGTTGTTAGTTGGAAATCGACTTTACAGTCGATTATCGCTTTGTCTACAACAGAGGCAGAATATATGGCAGCAACGGAGGCAGTGAAAGAAGCTATCTGGTTGAAAGGTTTGGTGGCAGAATTGAGTTTAGTTCAGCTTAAATCAATTCTAAAATATGATAGTCAAAGTGCTATTCATTTGATTAAAAATCAAAGATTTCATGAGCGCACCAAATTTATTCGAGATGTCGTAGAAAAGGGAGCTATCAAGGTTGAGAAGGTTATCACAGACGATAACGCTGCAGACATGTTGACCAAAATAGTCCCGCTTGCCAAGTTTGCACACTGCAAGGACTTGGCGGGAGTATGCATCAATTGATGCAACTCTAAGAGAACAACTGCTAGGTGGAGCTGGTATGTTCAACAAAGGTTTGATTCTTCTTGTTTCTTACAATGGGATTGCCCAGTAAGCTTAGAAGTTTTGGCCGGAGTTGTTTATACGCATGCTTGGAACACAAACCAAGGTGGAGATTGAAAGAGTTGGTTTTGGTTCTTGTGGAATCAAACTAAATGGAAGATGAATTAATATGAATATTTGGTAGGAAGATAATTAGTACAAAAAGAAGTCAAAGATTGTATCTTGGTAGGTGAAAGTTAGGCAAACCATAAAATGGTTTGCTATCTTAACCTTGACAATTTTGACACATAGTGATATCATGGAGACATCAATAGGATGAATTTATTCCTATAAATAGGTAGCTCTTAATTCATTTTCAAATCATCCTCTCACTTGCCTTCTCACTTTCTAAGGCATTTGTGTTCTCTCTCTTGTAGTATTTCACTTGTATTCTTTGTAGAGTGAAATAAATACTGGTGCAGTTGTTCTTTGGTGGACGTAGGATCATTTTGATCCGAACCACGTTAAATATTGTTGTTCTTCCTTGTTCTTTAGTTTCACGTTTCCGCTAACAGCCTCAATGTATCAGATTTACAAGTAAATTAAAATGTACTTTGTGTTGGTTGATCTTAGTAGATACTTTTACAACTATTAGAATTTGACATTACATCTTAGTATGATTGTGATAATTAAGAGAGACTTCAATTCCAAAAGCCTCTAATGTAGTGTTTTAATGCTTGGTGATGTTTGTCATTTAGATAAGTTATTATCTTTTTTCCTTGATATGTGGATTACAATATCTATTTGCATATGGAATTAGAACAAATGAGCATGTTTATTATTATTACAGAACATATAAGAGTAGTTATTTATTCTTATATGGATTTCTACTGTAGTTCATTTCATTTTATGTGAAAAACAAAGTATACAGAGAGCTAGCAAATTGTAAATTAATAAAAATGATCCTCTGTTCACTTAGGTTAAATTGTGAAAGTTATCCCTCTTAATCTTAAAGTTGGGTCACCCTATAAACAATTGTTGCATTTGGACATTTTCATTAATATTTTCTTTATGGAATCTTGTTAGCATTGATAAGATTCCCTTTTATTCACCATGTTTATCTATGTTGATATCTTACTTTTCCACTCTAGCTTCACTTCAATAATTTTGAAAACTTTAAACTTAGACAACCATTATTAGCTGATATTTTCAGTTGGAGATTGTTCTTGTTGTCAGTTTGAGCAAGAACATGATGAAAAGGTCGCAGGTGCTGGCTTATGTGTTTTTTTTTACCTGTAGAAACATTTTTCTGGAGGCTGAAGATTCTCAAATGAGCTGCATCTTTTGTCAGTTCTCGCCTTCATGCTTTCTGAGCGAGGTAATTTTTCAGAATTGCAGTGTGTCAATGGTAAAATTTGATGAAAGAGAGATTTTTAAATACCTCCTGACATGAAAAGTTGGATGGTAATAGTTCTTTGCTTAGATTAGTTCTTTGTTTAGAATAATTTATGTGAACAAACAACAAAAGAAAGAAGAGACGTCTTTTGATTAGACAATGCATCAATATAGTTAGATTTTTTCAAGAACTTGTGTCTGAAATCCCATTGAGTGACAAAAAAAAAAAGGAAAACAAGAAAAAGAAAGTGTCTTAGTAAAATGGAGAAAAGAACACGCCCCTTAGTGATTGAATAGGCTTGGGAATAAGTGAAGTAGGATATGCGACCTCAAGGATCTATTATGGGCATATATAGTCATAACAGATTACGACTACTTCACACATATAAATGAAAGTGATATGTTCCACTTTCATTTAAATTTAATTACATCCACAAAGTTAAATGGAATTGTATAGTATCTCTACTTTATTGGTGTAAACAACTTTGTATAGATGTTATAAATCAAATTATAGATTTGGAGGTAGCCGTGAAAGAGTTGGTTGGTTCTTGTGGAATCATACTCAATGGAAGATGAAATAACATAAATATTTGGTTGGAAGATAATTAATACAAAATAAAAGTCGAGAGAGTATCTTGGTAGGTGAAATTTAGGTACACGATAAAATGGTTTCACATGTTTAACCTTGACATTTTTTGAAACATAGTGATGTCATGGATGACATCAATAAGTGGAATTCATTCCTATAAATAGGTATATCTTAATTCATTTTCAAAACATCCTCTCACTTGCTTTCTTACCTTCTAAGGCATTTGATGTTCTCTCTATTGTGGTATTTCACTTGTATTCTTTCTAGAGTGAATTAAATATTGGTGCAATTGTTCTTTAATGGACGTAGGATCATTTTATCCGAATAACGTTAAATATTGTTATTCTTTCTTGTTCTTTAATTTCACCTTTCAGCTAACAATTGGTATAAGAGCAAAGGTTCGGTCTGAGTATGTTATGTGGTTGCAGCACAGTCTAAACTTTCACATCAGAAAAGAATTACTTTGGTTTTCTGTAGTTTCAAACACATTGTAGTACACAAGTAAGAACAAGTAAATATGAATTCCATGAAGTTTGACATTGATAGATTTAGTGGGTGCAACAACTTCAATATCTGGAAGATCCAGATGATAGAGTTACTGCAGAGAGAAGGTTCAATCCATTCTATTGAGGGAAAGTATTTCGATAAGATATCGGATTTTGACAAGGAAAAGATTGAAGGAGTTACATTGAGTTTAATCCAATTGTCGCTTTCACCTAACGTACTTTGTGAAGTGAGTAAAAGTACCGAAGAGACGCCAAATAGTTATGGGAAAAGCTAGAAGGGCTTTAGCAGGACCAGTCAGTGACAACAAGTATGTTGTTACAACGGTGTCTTCATACATTTAAGATGGATTCAGGTGCTTTGTTGCAAGACTGTCGAGATGCGTTCAATAAACTTGTGATGGACTTACAAACTGCTGGAATTAAAAAGGATGAGGAGACGCTTGCATGTTCTTTGCTATTTTCATTGACTTTTAAAATATTGTGATATTGAGAATTCAATTATGTATAGCAAACAACCTATAAAACTTGAGCAAGTGTGGCAAGCACTTAACTCTTGTGATGTGCGAATGCATTTTGAAGGAGACAAAAGTGACGAAGCTAGTGGGCTCTTTGTAAGAGGCCGTACTAGCCAACAGTGAAGAAGAAAATCGAAGTACACATCAAAGTATTGTGTGAACAAAAGGAATGCGGAGTGTTGGGGCTGTCAAAAGAAGGGGCACTTTCAACAAGATTTTCTATGTCGAAGTCTAAAGAAAAGCAGAGTGCATCCATTGTTGAGAAAGTACATGATAATGATGTGATTATGTACTAACAACATCATGCAGTAATGGAGTCTATGACAACAAATAGGTCTTAGACTCTGGTTGTACTATGCATATGACATTCCGAAAATATTGGTTCAGCAACTATGAAACAAGTAGAGGAACTATATTAATGGGAAATAATGAAACTTGTAAAATAGTTGGCATTGGTTCAGTTCGTGTTCGTTGTGATGATGGAATCGTGAGGACTCATGTTCCTGATCTTGAAGAAGAATTTGACCTCCCTGGGTACTTTGGATAAACAAGGACTTAAGTACATGAGTAAAGGAGGAACTATGAAAGTGACTAAAGGGCCTTTAGTCATATTGAAGGCCAAGCTCGAGGATGGCCTCTATACACTTGTCGGAAGTACCATTATTGACTCTATAAATGCATCTACAGTGCAGTTATCTAATGATGACAAGGCAAAAATTATGGCACATAAGACTAGGCCATATGAGTGCACGAAGATTGGGGATGTTGAGCAACTGCAACCTTTTGAATGGTGAGAAGATCAGCACATCTGAATATTGTGAGCACTCCGTCTTAGGGAAGCAGAAAAAGGTCAGCTTCAGCACTGACAAGCACAAGACGGGATGGGTGCTAGACTACATCCATTCAGATTTATGGGGTCCCTCTAAGGTTCCATCTATGGGAGAAAAGAGGTATTTTCTCTTTATTCATTGATGATTTTTCACAAAAGGTTTGGGTGCATTTCCTGAAGACAAAAGGTTATGCTTTTGAAAGTTTTAAAGAGTGGAAGATTTTGGTTGAAAATCCAATGGAGAGAAAAATTAAGTCTCTTCACACAGGCAATGGCTTGGATTTTTGCAGTGAAGAGTTCAATGATTTCTGCAAGGTTCATGGGATCGCAAGGCATAAAACAGTCAAGCAGACACCACAACAGAATGGAGTTGCTGAGAGAATTAACATAACTCTTCTTGAGAAGGACCGTTGTATGTTCTTACAGGACAAGACGTCCAAAGTATTTTGGGCTCAAGAAGTTCATACTACTTTTCATATTTTCAATTGATCTCCAGCATCAGGGATTTACTTTAATACTCCGAATGAAGTATGGTCAGGTGAACCCACTAACGATTCATACTTGCAAATATTTAGGTGTCCAGTTTATTATCATGGTAATGAATGAAATCTTGAACCAAGGGCTAAAAAGACCATATTCGTAGGGTATGTAGATGGAGTAAAAGGGTATAACCCTGGTGTTTGTCTTTACTCAAATTTGTAGTTAGTAGAGATATTACCTTTGATGAATCCTCTATACTTGATCCTCGTAAAGTTTCTTTGAAGTTATCAAGAAATGAGAACAACGAGCAGGTGGAGCTTACCAAAGAATGGGATCAGGAGACTCAAATTGATGTGTCAAAAAATGCACATCTCTAAGAACTTGCTGCCAATGAACCATACACAATTGTGAAGGAAAGGGACAAAAGACAGATACAGAAACTGGAACATCCTATAGAGCAAGAAAATATGATTGCACATGCGTTCGTAGCTGCAGAATAAGAGGTTAAGGATTTCAATCCCTCTTCGTATGTTGAAGCAACTTCTTGCAAAGATGCTGCACAGTGGCAGTTAACCATGATGGAAGAGATGGAGCCTCTTTACAAAAATGAGACATGGGTCTTAGTTAAAAGGCCAAAGGGGATAAGGACAGTTGTATGCAAATGGGTTTACAGAAAGAAAGAAGGTATTCCAGAAGTGGAAGATGCTAGGTTCAAGGCGAGATTGGTTGTAAAGGGTTTCAGCCAGAAGGAGGGAATTGACTACAATGAGATCTTCTCTCCGGTCCTGAAATATAACTCAATTCGTGTGCTACTAGCATTGGTTTCACAATTCGATTTAGAGCTTCGACAACTTGATGTCAAAACAACTTTATTACATAGTGATCTAGAAGAGACAATCTATATGGATCAGCCTGAAGGTTTCCTAGCTGAAGGAAAAGAAGACCATATATTCCAACTGAATAAGTCTTTGTATGGTTTGAAGCAATCCCCTATACAGTGGTACAAGAGGTTTGATGCATTCATGACTTAACATGGATTTTTGAGGAGTGCATTTGATAGTTGTGTGTATCACAAGAAGATGTTTGATAACTCTATGATTTATCTATTGTTGTATGTTGATGATATGCTTATTGTTGCTAACAACATCACAGAGGTAAATATTTTGAAGAAACTATTGAGCAAGGAATTTGACATGAAAGATTTGGGAGTTGCAAAGAAAATCATTGTAATTGAGATTTTAAGAGAAAATGGTGTTGTACATCTTTATCAAAAGAGGTATATCAAAAAAGTTCTTGAGAGATTTAATATGCATATGAGCAAGCCAGTAAGTACACCGTTAGCTTCTCATTTCAAGCTTTCAGTGTTACAAATGTCTCAGTCTATGGATGAGGTGGAACATATGTCAAAGGTTCCTTATGAGAACGCAGTTGGTAGCACTACGTATGTTATGTTGTTCACACGTCCAAATATTGCTCAATCTGTAAGTGTGGTAAGCAGGTACATAGCAAATACAGGAAAAAGACAGTGGGAAGTTGTCAAGTAGATGTCGAGACTATGCAGGGGATCTTGATTGAAGGAGTTCCACAACTGGATACATCTTTACTCTCGTTGGCAGTGTTGTTAGTTGAAAATCAACTTTACAGTCTATTGTCACTTTGTCTACAATAGAGGAAGAATATATTGCAGCAACGGAGGCTACGAAAAAAGCTATCTGGTTGAAAGGTTTGGTGGCAGAATTGAGTTCGATTCAACTGGAATCAATTCTAAGATGTGATAGTCAAAGTGCTATTCATTTGATTAAAAATCAAAGATTTCATGAGCGCACCAAACACATTGATGTCAGATTTTATTTTATTCAAGATGTCGTTGAAGAGGGAGCTATCAAGGTTCAGAAGGTTATCACAGACGATATCGTTGCAGACTTGTTGACCAAAATAGTCCCGCTTGCCGAGTTTTCATATTACAAGGATTTGGCGGGAGTATGCATCAAGTGATGCAACTCTTGGGGAACAACTGCTAGGTGGAGCTACTATGTTCAACAAAGGTTTGACTCTTCTTGTTTCTTACAATGGGATTGCCCAGTAAGCTTAGAAGTTTTGGATGAAGTTGTTTATACGCATGCTTGGAACGCAAACCAAGGTGGAGATTGAAAGAGTTGGTTTGGTTCTTGTGGAATCAAACTCAATGGAAAATGAATTAACATAAATATTTGGTAGGAAGATAATTAGTAAAAAATAAAAGTCAAAATAGTATCTTGGTAGGTGAAATTTAGGTAAACCATAAAATAGTTTCACATGTTTAACCTTGACATTTTTTGAAACATAATGATGTCAAAGATGACATCAATAGGAGGAATTCATTCTTATAAATAGGTAGCTCTTAATTCATTTTCGAAACATCATCTCCCTTCTCACCTTTTATGGCATTTGATGTTCTCTTGTAGTATTTCACTTGTATTATTTGTAGAGTGAAATAAATATAGATGCAGTTGTCTTTGGTGGACGTAGGATCATTTTGATCCAAACCAAGTTAAATATTGTTGTTCTTCCTTGTTTTTTAATTTCACGTTTCCGCTAACAGCCAGCATACCGTTAATGCGAAAGAATTTAACCTTACCAGTTTCAAAAAAAAAAAAGATATGATCCATGCATGTTGATACATAAGATCGTTATTTTTAATGAATTTTCTCAGTAATACTTTACTATCAAGTTCAACTATATGACTCTCATTATTTTTCCTCGGTGTTTCACAAATTTCTTACTTCCAAGAAGGAAAATCTTGATATCCTGAAGTCATTATGGGTTAAATGGGTCAATGGTATCTATATGAAGGCGCAAGTGGAAACATCTGGGAACATATAACATCAGTAGATTGTAGTTGGCATTGGATGAAATTGAATTCTTTGAAGGCCCAAATGACGTGCTGGTATCAAGACGGAAGGTATATTTTGACCCCAACAGGAAGCTATTCTGTTTGACAAAGCTACCAAGCTTTGTTGGGAACTCTGCCTATAATATAGGAAGCTGATCTGATATGGAGTGCAATAATGTTTACTTTTCCTTTGTAGTAGAGTTGCTACCGTAAGAGGGAAGGGATTGAGAGTTTAATTCTTAGGTTGCAAGAGTTTGTAATTTGGAGCTTTGCTTTTTTGAGTGAAATAGAATTTGGGTCTAAATAATGTGAGTACAGGTCGTGATTTCCACCTCCCTTGAGCAAGGGGTTTTCACATATAAAATCTTTGTGTCTGAACTACTTTGAGTTGTTTTTTTCCCACATTATTATTCTGTCGAGGAACCTGATATAGGGATCACTAGTGGACGCATACATTCTATAAGTACCTCTCACCTTCAATAATAATTTAGATATTTGTTGGAATAGTTATACAAATTATTGTCAAAAGAAACAAAATGAACATGGAGTATAAGAATGGGCACAATGAACAGTATTAGTATTTCACAAGTCACAGCTAAAAAAAAAAAAACAGAATCCTTTACTAAATATTGATAAGAAGCCTCATGCAGTGTGTGTACCATTTCCCGCACAAGGCCATATAATACCCTTCATGAAATTAGCCAAAATATTGAACTCAAGAGGTTTCTATGTAGCATTTGTCAACACTGAATATAACCATAAACGTCTAATCCGATCACAGGGCCCTGACTTTGTGAAAGGCTTCCAGGATTTCCAATTTGAAACTATCCCGGAAGGATTGCCACCATCAGATCGCGATGTAACTCAAGATCCTGCTTCTTAATGTGACTCGATAAGAAGAACTGCTTGACTTATTTTCAGGATTTACTATCAAAGCTTATTTTATCACCCCTTGCTCCATCAATTTCTTGTATAATATCAGATGGGATTATGAGCTTTGCCATTAAGGTTGCACAAGAATTTGGCATCCTTGATGTCCAATTCTGGACAGCCTCAGCTTGTGGTTATATGGGATACCTTCGATATGATGAACTAAGAAGTAGAGGGATTATCCCATTTAAAGGTTCGTCCTCAGAGCCCAACCTCATATTCCCTCAATTTCAATTTGTTTGTTTTACTTTCCTTTTTAGTCAATTTAAAAAAGAATGTTTCTTTCCCTTTTTAGAAAACTCTTTAACTATAACTTTTCACGTGATAGGGTTAAGACCACGTAATGAAAGAGCATTTTTGTGCATTCTACACATTTGTGTCAATTTTTTATATAGAACTCTACATATATGTTAAAAGCTGTTTACATGTCTATGAACATTAAATGATGAGCCCATAATTTCAACATATGCAAGGAGCTGGTTAATATATAGAAACCTTAAGGGTGTGTTTGGTATGGAGGAAAATGTTTTCCTAGAAAACAAGTAGATTTTGGACTTATTTTCTCATGTTTGGTTGGTGAGTATAAAATATTTTCCGGAAATGATTTTTAGTGTTTGATTTATGAATGAAAAATGTTTTTGAGAGACGTCTTTTATTTTTACTAAAGTAAAAAATAATTTATGAAATTGAAATACTTTTAAAAAATAAAACTATTATTTTTTTGGGATGGTGGTGGGGTGGGGGGTAGTGGGTGGGGGCAGGGGGGAGGGGGGAGGAGTGGAAAAATAAAAATTTGAAGTTGATAGTATTTTTAAATAATAAAATTAATTTTTTGGGGGTTGGGGTTGGGTGGGGGGCTGGCCGGGGAGGGGGGTAGGAGTTTAAAAATTAAAATTTAAAGTTGAAAATATTTTTAAAAAGCAAAATCAATTTTTTGGGGAGGGGGTGGGATTGGGATGGGGGGGGGGCAGTGGGGGAGGGTCAGGGATCGGGTGAAAAAATAAAATTTTGAAATTGAAAATATTTTTTTAAAATTGATGTTTTTTTCAAAAAAAATGTAATTTGAAATTGGAGGAGAGTTTTGGAAAATGTTTTCCTTAATTTTTGAAGGGAAGTCATTTTCCTTAATTTTGAGGAAAATGAGTTGATTTGGAAAATATTTTCCAAAACTTTTGTCCCAACCAAACATGAGAAAATTGAAAAATATTTTTCAGAAAATGTTTTTCTTCATACCAAACACACTCTAAATCTTGCACATAATTAATTTGTACAACATTTTTATGCAACAGATGACAGTTTTATGGAGGATGGTATACTGGACAGCGTTGTTGATGGAATTCCAGGAATGAGAAACATTAGGTTTAAAGACTTGCCAAGCTTTATCATCACTACTAATCCACATAAAATTCTGTTAAAATATTTAAGCGATGAAGCACAAAATTGCTGAAATCTTCTGCGATGATCATCAACACATTCACTGAATTGGAACGTGAAGTCCTTGAAGCGATTTAAACTAGATTCCCAAATATTTATGTTACTGGTCCACTTTCATTTATGGAAAAAACCATCCCAGGAAACGATTTGAGATCATTTAGGACAAGTTTATGGAAAGAAGAATTTCAATGTCTTGAGTGGCTGAATAGACAGGAACCGAGTTCGGTAATCTTTGTGAATTATGGATGTGTCACATTAATGTCAGAACATCAGCTGAAGGAATTCGCGTGGGGACTTGCAAATAGCAAACACCCATTCTTGTGGATTGTTAGGCCTGACATAGTGATGGGTAATTCAGCCGTATTGCCTGATGAGTTTCTTGAAGAGATTAAAGACAGCGGATTATTAGCAAGCTGGAGCCCACAAGATCAAGTTCTTTCCCACCCGTATATTGGCATTTTTTAAAACACATTGTGGATGGAACTCTACGATTGAAAGCATATGTT
The DNA here is from genome assembly GCA_016801875.1 of Solanum sitiens. Classification (NCBI taxonomy): domain Eukaryota; kingdom Viridiplantae; phylum Streptophyta; class Magnoliopsida; order Solanales; family Solanaceae; genus Solanum; species Solanum sitiens. The sequence continues at coordinate 3,451,421 of JABWTJ010000122.1, read as the reverse complement.
CAGGAGTTCCTCTAATTTGCTGTCCATTCTTTGCTGAGCAGCAAACAAATTGTCGATATGCTTGTGTAGAATGGGGAATAGGTGTTGAGGTCAATAAAGACGTAATATGTTAGAAGGTGAAAAAGGTAAGGAGTTGAAAGACAAGGCGTTTGAGTGGAAAAAGAAAGCAGCAGAAGCAACTGATATTGGGGGATCTTCATGGAAACACTTTGATACTTTCTTGGAAAAACTTCTCCTTAATAGGGGATAGTATTTGTTGGGATTAGTGGTGGCAATTTAAGCCCACTTTTCACTGATCCGCCCAAATAACCTATCAAATATGGGTTGAAAGACTGATTTTAAATATGGGTAATATTTGGGCTTATACCCATATTTTACCCATTAAAATATGGTTATATTATGGGTAAACTACGGATCATATATTGGTATTACAAGTTTTCTCCAAATTCTCAAAAAATCTTATGTTGTCAAGTTTTAGAAGCGGCTTGTCAAAACTTTCATATATGGGACCCTATTAATATTTCAACTCTCGACCCCCCACCCCCATCCCGCCCAATAAAAAAATTTAAAGTTTATTTTTAAAAAATATTTTTAACTTCAAATATTTATATTTTCACCGTACCATGGACCCCTCCCCCCTCCCAAACCCCAATTTTTTTTAAGTTTTATAATAAAATAAAACTAAATGAAGCATTTTCAATAGATTTCATCTAAAAAAAGATTAAAATATTTTCTCCATATTGAATTCTTAAGTAAAGAACTATTTCTTAATAAAATATGGGTAAACTAGTATTTTACCAAGCCCATTTTTACCCATATCAAATATGGGCGGGTTAAATGATTATCCATTTTATGTTTACCCATTTTCAATCCAACATTTACCCAACCCGCCCATTTGCCACCACTAGTTGGGATATACTATTAACCATTAGGTTAAGTAATATTAGTATTTTATCTAATCATGTGTGATTGATTTGTGTTTTATTTTATTTGTTATAATTAAGTCTTTGTTTGAATAGATCATTATGTTTATGTATGTGTTCATTGCTAATATAGTAGACGATGACCAGAGTTACTTAACTCATACACGGAAGATCAAAATTGTTGATTCTTATAAGTTATAAATTAAATGTTCACAATCTGAGATAAAGTTGGACTAACATCTTGATGATTGTAGCACAAGATTAATTATATGTTACGATCCAAAAATGGACGTGATGACACTCGTCTTATCCCACCAAGACAAGTCAGCCTTAAACTCAATCACTACAAAAAAATATGGAAATTTCATAATCAACTCAAGAATATCCCCAAAATCTGATTGTCACGTGTACAAGTCTCTAAAGTATTACAATTGATTCAAAAGAAAACACAAGTCTCAAATGATCTTGTTTTTAGAATAGAATAAGATCATAATTAAGGAGAAAAAGAAGTCTGCTGAGACGAAAAACAGCTACCTCACATATCTCCAAGAAGCCTCGAAAAGAGAAAAGAATGACAAGTGAAATGCAATGAAATGCAATGTCAAGTATAGATTTTTAATGCAATGAAATACAATGTCAAGTATAGTGATGCATGTCTGACCTAGTGATACACACCCGTTGTCTCTCAGTCTGGGACCCATGGGGGACATATCTGTCCATGCATCCATCGCGGTGCGCGATACGACACTCGATAATAGTAATCATTGTGGCACACGATACATCCCTCGAAAAATAGTATCCATTGCGGCGTGCTATACGTCCCTCGAAATATAGTATCCATCGCGGCGCGCGATACTTCCCTCGAAATGGTACATCCTCTTTAAGTTCTCATTCTTGCTCAATGCACATAACACTTGTCATAATCATGTCTCAGAATAACTTAAATGACATGTTCACACAAATAATGAGGAGATGACCATTTTCATAACATTGCAAAATTCACAAAAACACAAACATGATATGACATCAACAATGACTCAATGAGCTTTCAAACTTTTCTCAACACATAACACAAACAATTAATCACATTGACTTTTGTTACCCCTTTTCATCATTACAATTAATCAATGTCGACAAGTCAACCCATCACCAAGTCCCATTACTCCCAACATATACCACAAGGAAATACACGCATTCCATATACTTAACGAGAGTTTAGAAATTTGCTTGCCTCAAATAGTCGAATTATCACTCCAGGACTTGAGTCTTTCCCTTTCATTCAGCCTTTAAATAAATGCAATCTATTCAAAGAAGTAATTACAATAAGACTTTTGAACTAACAAAACTCATGTTACTATAGATAGTGTAGACCCAAAAACACACTCAATTCTATAATCAATTTCTTATGTCTTGATCTCAACTATTATGTCAATTCATATTCTCAAATTCCAAGCCTAGGGTTAAGACTACAACCTTATTAGCTTTCATATGATATAATCCCTCCGATATTTAATTACCTATCTTAATATTTCAAAACTTTGAGATCTTCATCACGAATCCATAAAAAGATAATTCAAAGTCAAATCCAAAATACGAACAACAATTACGAGAACACCACAGGTCAAAACCTCAAACTGATATACCCTATCTTCATATTTATTAATTATCTATAATCTCAAATCATGATCCAATCATAGACACAATCATTACAACATGATTGGCCAACAACGTCATCTTTCTCAATTTTCAAAAATAATTTATACATACCTATCGTTTTTCCTCTTTTTTTTTTAATTCCAACACCATTTTCTTTAATTTCTCTTTCAAAATGAATTATATTATTATTATTATATTAATATATGTGTGGAACCATGCAACTTCATATGCAAATTATAGGAGTTATGATGCTTTACCTGGATGATATGCTGTTGTGCGACGGCGCAGGTCTGTTCACACGACCTTTTTTTTCTTTTATTCTTCTTTTATTCTTATGTTCCTCTAAAAGTAATGATAAAGTGTTTAATTCTCACTATTTTATTTTCACAGATATGGACTTGACCCATTAACTACCAACTAAATAAACTAATTAAAAGAATAGACCCGTCAATTAAATAATCAAGGTTAACGAATAACTCTAAACTTCACAAACTAACTTTACCAATTGATCCAAAATTAACTCAAGGTAAGGGTAAAAATAATAATTTTAATGATTTTCCAGGTCATTACATTATCCATCACTAGAAATCATGTTCGTCCTCGAACATAAGGAAGAAGAAAGAAGATTAACCAACGTTACCAGAAGTCTAAGTTATGACCTACAAGTCGGTGTTTATCTTTCCAAGTGAGCTCCTCATTAAGACCATTACATCAAGATCAAATACTATGAATTGAACTTTCGAATTGATCTTTGGACGACCTATAAACCAAGAGTGATTAACAACCACACACTAGCCCATGAACCCCATCTGAACTGAGATTCACTGAACTATAATACAATCATCATGACAAAGTTTTTCTCACATAATCAAGATAACGTTCTGAATCAATATCGGCTAAAACCAGATGTGAACCTGAACCAACCAACAGATACTCATAATGCACAAACCATCATAGATCTTATCAAGATTCCTTCTCACAACACATTCTTTCAAAGAACTTACGTTATAAAAATCAAATCTTTAGACATGGGGTACTAATCAATGGAGGATCAAACTTATCTAACCCAAAGAAGAACAATATCTAGTAAACACTCAACAAATGGTACACTCTAGGATGTGGAACCTTTAAGAACACTCTTGAATAACTATAACTATTCATGGAATCTCTTTTATAAGTTCTTATAAGCGAGGCCGTACATGTAGATATAGTGGTATACCTCTATTTTTCAAAAAACGTCAAATATTTCATAACTGAAGTCACCAAATCTACCCAAGCATTCTACACTATCAAAAGGACATCAAAGGATCGGTACATCCGATCCACCACTAGGAATTCACCCACCGAAGTAAAAACACGTGTGGCATAGGTAGTGAATTATACTCTAAATCATGTCTAGAACGAAATAGGTGGTCGCATATTAACGTACGAAACCAAAGTCAAATAACACAAAATACTCCTTCTATAATGGCCATATCAAACGTTTATATCCATCTAACTCCATCTCCTTTTTACCCACCCACAATCAATTAGTCTTGTACCTATCACAATCGTACACATACTTGATTCCTTAAACCCCACATACTTCTCACAGTACTTCACTAAAGCCAACACTCTTAATACTAACAAACATCATAACCACACCAGCCATTTACCTTACTCTCAAACCGTCACAGGTATCAAAGTCTTCTTAACAAATAGATTATCGCCTCCAAAATTTTCAAACTGTGGCGCTCTTTCCTTCCAAATAAGCATTATATGACAGATACGGATCTCACCCAAGGCTGATAGTACTAATTTCAAATCTAAAGATTTCACATCAATAAAGTTTACTGAATCACGTAAATGTAAACTTCACGTAATCTTTCAGAGACCAAATTTCAACTAATATTCAAAATCATCATATACCTTATACCAACACTTAAGAAATATTCTTAGTCACTCCAATAATTCGGTACACTATAAGCTCATAACCTCTACTCACCATCAAATTTCTATGTAACGTATCATAGCAGTCTGTACCGTTCTATTAACAAAGTAGTTTCAATTTCCTCTAAATCCTCCTTAATCATATAAATATGTAGGTCTACATCGTTGAACATCAATAAGTTACTTATCATTATTTGAACAAGCTAGCTCGACATAACCACATATAATTTTCCACACATCATTGCTTGTCACCCAAAGAAAACTCAATCTTTAGAAAAGTTGATGATAATTCCTAATAAGTCTGTACCAAACTACTTCATATCTCACAGTCATATCTAAATTCATAGGACAAATCAAGGGCTTATATGAGAGGTCTTACTCCTTCACTTTTCTTAAATTCATACCATGACACAAAATTCTAAATATCTTGAACCCTTCAGTTCACTAGACTCTTGTTTCCCTTGTTCACTCACTCACCAATCTTATTCTTTGGCTAACAACGCCTGAAACTTTTACCGTATCCTCAATATAAAAACTTTAAATGAAATCCTTCCTTAGGTTCTTTGAAATCAAAATAACACAGACGAGGGAGATATAAATGCTCAACATTTAATGTGATCGATCATTTCTTACCTTTTCAATCTACACCTTGATAAAATATACTACCACGAACATAAATTCACCATGAAAAACTTGAAATTTTTTATCTCAATCATATAACATAATCTCATTATCTATTAACATTAGCTCATACCTTGATTTTTTTAAATTATGAATTCACGTATCTTAGTTTATCACTCTCTGTCAACCTTATCATATCTTTCGCTAAAAGTTCAACCGTATTTCTTATCAAACTCAAAACCATAAAAAAGGTTATTATTACAACTCAAGTTGAACGTATGTACACTCCTTTCTCAAGCTTTATCCAGTACTTTTTAACCAATCTGATGAACTCGTGACATTATTACCACAAGCAGAGAAAAACGAATGAAAGCACGCGTCTTTGAATCCAGTTATCAATCCATTTTAAGATACTTTTTTAGCCCTTGCAATAAGAGAAAATATACTTGCTCTCACCTCTTTTTGAAGACTCTACTACATCCCAACTTTTTTTCATTGTGACTCTAGCTGCTTTAAATTCTATTCAAGCAGTGTTTCAACACCTCCTATAATCTTTCTTGCAACCATGCTACTCACCGAATAATAACAAACCATAGCATTAAATACTCTCACGTTGTCATTACCATACAAAAATCCATTTAACCAATAATCTTTGTCATATCTCTCATCTCAATCTCAATCCATCACAAACTCTTATTACCATTAAGCTCAGTTAGCCCTTGTCATCACCATAAAGTCAACTTTGTCATCGACATAACATCTCAAAATCAACTATAATCAAATTCAAAAAAACTAACCACTGTCATATGTACTTTTTTTAACTAAAATTTTCAATTACCTTCACACAAGTATACTCTTTGGGACTTCCTTTACCAAAAACTTGCCACTATGGTAAATATCCATTCCCTTGGACCTTGGGATGAAATTATCGGTCCTTATTTAGAACCATCAGGATACACTTCTCAACTTAATGCATTAACACCGTATCAATGATCCACCACTAGATTTTTCCTTGCAATATATTGCCTAACTCATTCGTCTTTAATAACAAGCTAGTTGGTATCTCAAATATAAATACAACATCAAACCTTATTATACGAGCATGTGATACAATTGATAACTCCTTATGTGGTTAGTATTCTCACTTAAGACTCAACATATCCGTTTTCATATACCACTAGTATCACATCGTGAAAGTTTTTCAAATTCACCACTAAAACACACCATACTCCTCGAGAAGGTTATAATCCGATAGCCTACATATTTCTACCCATTAAGTAACTACAATACACACAAAAAAATTTATTCGGTCTCTCATCAAAGCGATATACATTCCTTCATAGATCCGGTCGATAGTAGAAATAAAACAGCGCATAACTCTAATCAAGTGAGAATTGGTACTATTATAATAGTCATTTTGTGATCCTCTTTGACACTCCCTCAATCTATGAAACTACAAAAGAGATTCTGACCTTGATTAGTGTAACATCACTCTCATCATTCACTAAGTAGCCCATATATGTTATGAATATCTTTTACTAAATGTAACTTTTAAAGTTATCACATTCATTATCCAACCTTTTTTTTAATCATTTCACTTTTAATTGTCCAACCACTCCAGGTATTGCCTATACCACACAAGTATTGATCCCACTACTAGATGACTAGCCTAAACAAAGGGAAAACGCTCATGAAGTTCGTTAAACCACTATTCAACCTAATCCTCCAAATATCCTCAAAATGTTTCGTCAAGTCATCACCTAACACAATCTATTCTAGTTGTTGAACATTCCAAATCCGATAACACATCCTTTCCCATAAATTTATCACTTCCACATTTGTAACAAATCTAATATCAAAGACAAATACAACACACAAAATACTTACATGAGTATTTGCGCACAAGTCTTCACATAAATGAGAGTGAATGGAGTGAAGTGATGATATTCAAAACCAGACCAAGTACGCAGATAGAGATCCAAGAAGTGAAGATTTTATAAAAGTCACCATACCCTCTCGAAGATAAGTACATACGTCTCCGTACTGATCCTCGAGAGTCTACTTAGACTCGGCTTGTACACACTTGATACCTATGAACCTGGGGCTCTGACATCATTTTGTCATGACCCAAAAATGGATGTGATGGCACTCATTTTATCCCACCAAGACAAGCAGCCTAAAAATCAACTAATACAATAAAATGCGAAAATTTCATAATCAACTCAAGAATACCCCCAAAATCTGATTGTCACGTGTACAAGTCTCTAAAGTATTACAATTGATTCAAAAGAAAATACAAGTCTCAAATGATCTTGTTTCTAGAATAGAAAAAGATCATAATTAAGGAGAAAAGGAAGTCCGTTGAGACAACAAACAACTACCTCACAAACCACACGGTACACAACAAGTAAATCCCTAAACACAAGCTAAAGGAACAGAATACGAGTAATCATTATACCCCATCCGAACCTCCACAACTACATCCTGCATAAAATCAGCCCAACCTAACAGTTCACAGTTTAAAAAGTACATAGTTCAACAACAACACTAACAATTTCATATCCTCAATAACAACACTTTAACAATTTCATATCCTCAACAACAACACTATAACAATTGTATATCTTCCACAACAGACTCAATATTCATCAGTCACAAGTTCCACAGAAAGGCACTCACAAGATGAGCAACACACAAAATTAAGTTCACCAATGATATGGAAGTGCAATGCAATGAAATGCAATGTCAAGTATAGTGATGCATGTCTGACCTAGTGATACACACCCGCTATCTCTCAGTCTGAGACTCATGGGGGACATATCTGTCCATGCATCCATCACGACGCGCGATACGACCTTCGATAATAGTAACCATCACAGAGCGCGATACGTTCCTCGAAATATAGTATCCATCGCGGCGTGAGATATGTCCCTCGAAAAATAGTATCCACCGCGGTGCGCGATACGTCCCTCGAAATGGTACATCCTCTTTAAGTTCTCATTCTTTCTCAATGCACATAATACTTGTCACAACCATCTCTCAGAATAATGCAAATGACATGTTCACACAAATAATGAGGAGATGACCATTTTCATAACATTGCACAATTCACAGTAACACAAACATGATATCACATCAACAATGACTCAACAATTTTTCAAACCTTTCTCAACACATCACACATAAACAATTATTTGCATTATCTTTTATTACCCCTTTTTCATCATTAGAATTAATTAATGTAGACAAATCAACCCATCACCAAGTCCGATTACTCTCAACATATGCCACAAGGAAATAGACGCATTTCATACACTTAACAAGAGTTTAGAAATTCACTTGCCTCAAATAGTCAAATTATCACTCAGGGACTTGAGTCTTTACCTTTCATTCAGCCTCCAAATAAATGCAATCTATTCAAATAAGTAATTACAATAAGACTTTCGAACTAACAACACTCAGATTACTATAGATGTAGTGTAGACCCAAAAACTACTCAATTCTATAATCAAGTTCTTAAGTCTTGATCCCAACTAATATGTCAAATTCATATTCTCAAATTTCAAGCCTAGGGTTAAGACTACAACCTTATTAGCTTTCATATGATATAATCCCTCCGATATTTAATTACCTATCTTAATATTTCAAAACTTTGAGATCTTCATCACCAATCCATAAAAATAAAAATTCAAAGTCAAATCCAAAATATGAACAACAATTACGAGAACACCACAGGTTAAAACCTCAAACTGATATACCCTATCTTCCTATTTATTAATTATCTATAATCTCAATCATGATCCAATTATAGACACAATCAATACAACATGATTGGCCAACAACATCATCTTTCTCAATTTTCAAAAATACTTTATACATACCTATCGATTTCTTTTTTTTTAATTCCAAAACCATTTTCCTTAATTTCTCTTTCAAAATGAATTATCATATTATCATTATATTAATATATGTGTGGAATCATGCAACTTCATATGCAAATTAAAGGAGTTATGATGCTCTTACCTGGATGATATGCTTCTGTGCGACGGCGCAGGTATGTTCCCATGATTTTTTTCTTTTTTTTTTCTTTTATTCTTATGTTCCTCTGAAAGTAATTATAAGGTGTTAATTCTCACTATTTTATTTTCACATATATGGACTTGACCCATTAACTACCATCTAAATAAAATAATTAAAAGAATATACCCGTCAATTAAATAATCAAGGTTAACGAATAACTCTAAATTTTACATACTAACTTTACCGATTGATCAAAATTAACTCATGGTAAGGTAAATACTAATTTTATAAAATTTCAAAAAATAATTTTCCGGGTCATTACATTATAATTCGCTCTAAATTATGGAAATGATAAAATTTCAACTACTTGTGCTAGTATATTTTGTATGTATTAAACGGACCAAGTTGAAATATTCGTTTGGGTTCTGAATGTTGATTTCTTCTTGTCTTTTCCTGTTTTTTAGCTATTAAATTCCTGAAATGTGTATATCTTAATCATTACTTTAAAGAATATTTACTTGATTCTGTATTATAATACACATTTTATGGGTTTGATATACTACTCACCTTTTAGCTTTGTCACCGTGTAGTGTGTAAGCGACTAAGGTTTGTTTCTGGAAAATAGCAATCAAGAAAGGAAAAAGAGTGGCAAACAATGATATTTATATTTTAATAATTTATACAAGGATTAAAATCCTTATAAAATCTTACTACAAAGATATAATTATCTAATGATTTTTCTCACATTCGTCAATTCAAGAGTTCTACGTTATTCTTAAATCGATGAAATAGTTAATGAAATTTCATCACTGATAAGCAAGAGTTAGCTAATGGGAACTTGCAACTCACAAACTGGGAGATGAAGACTTCTTTGTATGCGGAGGACTTGCGGACATCTTGTTTCTCTTTCACCTTCTCTATTTGTGCTTGGATATGTGAATCAATCTGGTGAAAGCCTCTTTTCGGCCATCTCTTTCTCAATTCAACAATTCTTGAATTAGTTCTTTATGCTTTTGATATGCAATAAAATAAGTGGATGTTTTCTCTTCTATAGTCGGGAGTTTTGAAACTGATAGTTTTGCTAGAAACTACTAAGTTTGATTGGATATGTGAATCAATTTGATGTATTAACTTCTCTGTGTGTATGAATTCTGGTAACTAATATTACTGTCATATGGGATCCTTATTCTATATGGGGATGATGTTTTTCTATTAATACAACTATGATTATCTACTGCTTTCTCCCAGAAATGTCTAAGCTTAGGGTGTGTTTGGTATGAAGGAATTTCTGAAAAACAAGTAAATATTTGACTTATTTTCTCATATTTGGTTGGTGAGAAGAAAACATTTTCCGGAAAAGAATTTTAGTGTTTGGTTTTTAAATGAAAATTGTTTTTGAGAAATATCTTTTATTTTTTACTAGAGTAGAAAATAATTTTGAAGTTGAATTTTTTTTTAAAATTAAACAATATTAGTTTTTTTTCGAGGGGGGGGGGCTTGTATGGGGTAGTAGTGGGGCGGGGGGCGGGGGGTCGAGGGGAGGAGTGAAAAAAATGAAATGTTGAAGTTTAAAAAATAATATTTTTTTTTGGGGGGGGGGAGGGAGTGCTAGTAGGGGTGGGTGGGTGGTGGATCAAGGGTAGGGGTGAAAAAATGAATTTTTGAAGTTGAATATATTTTTAAAAAACAAACTTAATTTATATTTTTTGGGATGGGGTGGGGGGGTGGGGGTCGAGGGTAGGGGTGAAAAAATGAAATTTTAAAGTTGAATATATATATTTAAAAAATAAACTTCAGTTTATTTTAGGGGTGAGGTGCTGGTAGGTGGGTGGGGGTTGATAGGGGGTGGGTTAGGGGCTAGTATGGTGGGGTGGGTAGGGGGAGGTTAGTAGAGAGTTTTGAAAAATGTTTTCCTTAAGTCTTGAAGGAAAGTCATTTTTCTTAAATTTGAAGAAAATGAGTTGATTTGGAAAACATTTTCCAAAATATTTGACCCAACCAAACATGAGAAAATTAGAAAATATTTTTCGGAATATGTTTTCCATCATACCAAACACACTCTTAGTGTTCTCTCATAGTTTCAAATTGTCATGCTTCATCTCCAATTACCTTTCTTTGCTTACCATATGTTTAGTTGATGACTTTATGAAGAACTATTTTTATCTAAGAAGAATAAATGAGTTTATATTGGCTACTCTATAGCACTATGGAAATCATTACTATTTGAATTTTTTTATGCTAAAGGAAGTAGACTTTGTTGTTCGTAATAGTGCCTACTCATTTGGAGAATTGTTACATATAGTGCAAGTCAGATACACACTTTAGATGGCGAGAACTATATTGTTGAGGTATGTTATCATTTCATAGTTGACTATTATTTTACTATTCCACAAACTTTGAGCTATTTCATATTACATAGACGTCTTATCTTTATCCTTCTGGTGTAATCTGTATATTTCATGCCTCTAATGAGACAAGCACATCTTCACGTATTACACTTTAGAACTGTAGTAGGCAATGCCTTCTAGAAATGATAGTAGTATTTCGTGTCAACGTTCAATTAGACAAATATAGAGAATAGACATCATTAGACCCATCTCGAGGAAGTGAAATCCACAAAACAAAACACTTTAAAATCAAAATATAACATGTACAAGACATGACAAATATAATTTACACCTAAATATAAGAAATAAAATGTTAAATTATCTTCTACCAATATCATGTTTGGATGATGAGGTTGCTATCATACACCAATAGTAGTGATGGAACCCCTCGAAAATTTGTTCCACGATTAGAACTACTAACTAGGAGTAACAACAGGAAATTACAGAATGCCACTAGAGTTGGAAATAGTGAAAATAATTTGAAAAATCATGTATGATCAGTTGACATGAGAATTGATAATTTTTATTGATGAACAAGGATTTGGCTGCTCATCTTGGAGGTTTCTTTTCACAAAACTGTTTTGCTAAGGTGCACAAGTTGCATAAACATAGTACAACTAATAACACTTCCAAAATTTTGATTGAAGTCCAACAATAATATTTGGCCTTACACAAGGGTGGTGAATTGAGTACATGTCATTTAGAATCTGAAAAATCAATTTAACATGGAGCTAATGAAAATAGAATTGTCCATTACTTTTGAATATTTCAGATATTTAGGAGCTTATTAGAGTTCATTTGCGAGTAGCCCATGAAGCTTAAAACTAAAATAGCTCATAATGCAAATTTTTTTAATCAGTCATTCAAAAAAATAGTTAATTGGCTTGAAGATAGGATATAATACATTAAGGTTAATTACTTGTATTTAATTAGGTGAGTTTGATTAACCAAATGTGCCACAATCTCATATTAGTTGGAGTAATATGCCCTTTCACTTATTCATCGACAAAACTATGAAAGATGGGAACTTTGAGGCAACAATGCCATTTTTGAACGAAGATCGCGTCTCCCTCTTTACTCTTTTTATTGTTCTTTTTTTCTTTAAGCTTTCTAGTAAATCCTTGACTCTATCCTCCTTTAGCCTTCTTTTGTGCAAATTTGATACTTCCTTTGTTTAAAAAAGAATGACCTCATTTCCTTTTTAGTCTTTTTAAAAAGGAATGATTTCTTTCTTTTTTTTGGCAACACTTTAACTTTTACTTTCCACGTGACATATTTAAGGACACAAGATTAAAGGAAATTTTGGTATATTTGACAAAACTTTAATTTAGAACCACAAGATCATAAATTCTTCTTTCTTTTGTTAAACTCTGTTCCAAGTCAAACTAAGTTATTCTTTTTGAAATGGAGGGAGTAGTTTTTTGTACAATTTGTTGAAGCCAGAGTCTAAATGATAATATGAATACTAAACGGAAATGCTATAAATTAAAAAGTGATCTTACTTTAAATAAAAAAATTCAACTTCTCTCACAATGTGGTTCATTCCAACCTTATAACCCAAGAAGGAAGCAACCTTGCGGGATTTGCTTGTGTCATCCTTAGGCACTAGAAAAAAGAGGAAAACAAATCAAAATAGATGACGTATAAGGAAAAGTTTAAATATTTACTAAAAAGTAAAATGTGCAGAAGTTGTAAAGAAGCTAAAGCCAAACAAAAAAAAGTGAGAAGGTTGCAAATGGTAATTTTGCATTATGCAGCTTCTGGTAACTCAAGGATCTTGGAACATATTCGAGAACATAGATATGTTAAAAGTGATAAATTCAAGAATTGAATCCTACGCTAGCTTATTGTCTTCTTTAATATTGTCTCGTTTGAGTACAAAGAAATTTATGATATCTAATAGTTTATATTCAATAGGTTATCTCCGATGTAGGTGCTTAATGGCCTTTATTATTCAGAAATACAATATAAAGTGCAATTCACTCATCAATGTTCTCTTTATATACGAATCCTTGGCAACGATTGTTTGGCATATGGAGGATGCAAGAAAGTTATCCTTGTGATTCATTACTCTATACTATCTCATGAATTAGAACAAATTCATATAATCAAAGATCAATTCAATCAAAATAATGTACGGTTTGTAAATAAATAACAAACATAAAGACCTTCTTAGACAATCATCAAACACTAAATCACTGGAAGGGTCTAATGAGACTGCAACTAAAAGAGTAAAAGATGATAGTATTTCATGAATCTAATTAGACGAATTTTACTCCAAACGATAGATTCATCTCTTCTGTCAAAATAGAATCCTTAAAAGATTTGCAAAACTGTCACCTTTGAAGCATGATCAAGCTTTAGGTTCAAATCTAAAAACATTATAATATTTTCAAATTTAAATTCTTAATAGAAGAGTTAGTTCTACAAGGCTTAATAATATCATTTACATTTTTGTGAATTGTGATTTGCTTCTTCCAAATAGGAGCTACCTACATAAAATTTTTATAAACATCCTATTCGTTTTCATCAATTGTAATATGCAGTGAAAGTGAACTTAAAGTTTTGTTGAACATTTGTTGAGCTGTAAGTAATCATTATAATTAAATCGAGTAAATTTTACGTGTATATATATATATATATATATATATATATATATATAGATGCGAAGAAGAACAAAAGTTCTTGGACACGTAATGGATCTTGAAGTACTATTTCTGCATCTCCCTGGCCAAATCCGCCTACATTAGGATTACTCGTTAATGGTTGATCAAATTTGATAGATTATCCCTCGGAAACAAGAAGTTCTAGTCCGGGAGGGATAATATCAACCAGTTGACGTCCCTCCGACGCATTCGTTATGGTTATCTCATACCCCCCTTTTTCTTTTCGTATGATTTTGCTTACTATACCTGCTGCTATAGCATTATAAACTGTATTGTTACTCTTGTTGCCGTTAGGATAAATCTGACCCCTTCCCCTGTTCCCGCCTACGTATATAGGATATTTTAAGAAGTGAACATCCTTCTTAGTAGCAGGGTCCGGGAAAAGAATAGGGAAGCTTATTTCCCTATATTTTTTACCAGGGACAGGGCCTACCACAAGAATATTTGTTTTATTGGGGCGATAGCTCTGAAAAGACAAATTGACAATCTTTTCTTTCATCTCGGGAGAAATACGATCGGGAGGAGCTAATTCACACCCCTCCGGTAAAATAAGAACATCCCCGACGTTCAACCCCTCTTTTTTACCATTAGCAAGAACCTGTATAAATTTTATAAACATCCTATTCGTTTTCATCAATTGTAATATGCAGTGAAGTGAACTCAAAGTTTTGTTGAACATTTGTTGAGCTGTAAGTAATCATTATAAGAAGTTCGAGTAATATATATATATATATATATATATATATATATATATATATATATATATATATATATATATATAAAGTATAGACCATTATTGAATTAAAAAGATTATATAAAGTATAGACCATTATTGAATTAAAAAGATTTAGACTTTAAAGAAATGTAAATAAATTAATTAATATAAGCAAACTGCAGAATATAAAAAAATATATCATAACTTAATATTTTTTTAAAAAAAAGTTAAAAGTTCAAGGAAAATAAGAGTTTTTTTTCTCCAAAAAATCAATCAATTATTTTTGAAAAAAGGAATAAAATTAATAGCAATAATTAACTAAGGTATGTCAGCCATCTCCATTTTGAACCATCTCACGTCTTTTGTCATATTCGTCACTATTCATATTTTTTTTAGGAATAATTATATATAATAGCAAACTAATAACCTAAAATAAATGGAGTAGCTAGGGTTTGATTTAATTGTGCTCCATAGCAAACGTTTGCAAAAAATTGTCAGGCGCCTCTCTCCCAAATATCTCGCTCGCCACTCTCCTCCAATCTCTCGCTCGCTTCCTCACTTTTTATACAAACACAAGTGTATAAAAAGTATTTCTAATTGTATAAAGCAGAGGAAATTGTATAAATACATATATTTTTGTTCCCCTCTCTCCCCTCTTTCAGATCTCGCTCGCCACTCTCCCAAATCTCGCTCGCCACCCTCGCCTTTCTCATTTATACAAACAGAAGCGAAATGTATAAATTGCGTTTCTGTTTGTATAAAGCGTGAGAAAATTGTATATACACATGCAAGTACATATATTTTCGTCCTATACACTTATAATTATACAATAAAAATACTCCCCTGCCCAATTTCTTTTGCCTTTCTCTCTTTCTCGTTTTATACAATTTTCAAATTGTATCTCATTTCTCTCTTTCTCATTTTATACAATTCGATTCAATTGTATATTCCCTGCCAAGTCTCTTTTGTCTTTCTCTCTTTCTCATTTTATACAAATTCAAATTGTATATAATCGTTCTATACACTTATAATCATACAATTCGTTTTATACACTTCGTTTTTATACAAGTCTCTGCCCAAGTGTCTTTCTCTTTCTCGTTTTATACACTTCGTTTTATACAATTCGCTTCAACTGTATATGTATAGCGAATTATACAGTTTCTATGTTTGCTATGGAGCGCAATTATGCAAACTTTGCTATAGCATACAAATATAAATTTTTTATTTGCTATATGTGAAAGTTGCCCTTTTTTTTATTCTTACGAAACGAAATAGTTATAGAAATCGTCAAAAAAATAAATACAAAACCAATATGGAACTTAAACCTAAATTTGAATACCAATTGAACTAATAAATCACATAAAATGGATCATTTTAATATCCGCCTTAAAAATAAATAGAAAAGGACTCGATTATAAAAAAAAGCATATGGACGAAACAATTATTATAGTAGTAATTCATGTACTTAAAATAATAAAAATGACATACATGATTCACTGACATGAAATTCTTCACAATTTCTCCATTTATCTATCATTGGTTTCTTTTTCTTCCTCCCCGCGTTGGAGAGGTGATGATCCCTTCAATCACAAAAAAATAATTGCAGACAAACAATTCAGATAGAGGGCATATATAAACAGGGACGGAGCCACGTAGGCTCCAGGATATCTAATTGGATATCTTTTGTCAAAAAATTGTTCTATATATACACCATGTAAAGTTTTAACTTTATATAGGTATATATAAAATTTGGACACTCTAAACTAAGAAAGTATTGTTTAGTGGAATTGGCAATAGCTATAGTGAACCTGGTCTTTGTCCTAGTTTGTTCCATGCAAGAGTGTTTTATTTTTCTGTAATTATTTTGACTTCTTGAATTTAATTAATTAAATAAATATGTATAACTCTAACATAAATGTTTAGTAGCTTGGTTGTTAATAGTGTCATGATTGATTTTAGGGATACATGTTCAAATCTTACCTCCCCTAACTATTTTTTTAATTAAATCTTAAGTTTTAATATATTCTTGTGAAATAAGATCTCCTTAAATTTAATATTTTTTCCTTGTGCATTAATCAATTAATATTGAATTATTTTCTCAAATTTTAGTACATTTTCCTTGTGAAATAAAGATTTTCTTAAATTTTAATACTTTTTCCTTGTGGAATAAGGTTTTCTTTCTCTAGAAAACTCATTTACCCAAATTATATCACAATATTTTCAAGAATAAAGTCTCAATAATTCTCTCTCTATTTTTTCTTCTCTTTCTCTTATTTTATAACAAAAATAACAAACTTAATATTTTAGTTTCAAGTTTCAATGGACATGAGAAATTATTACAATAGAGTACGAAAAAAAACTTCGACTTCTCTAAGTCAACCAAATAAAGAAACAATGGTAGATCAATAATATATCTAAATTATGTTTTCAATAGTAGTTTTTTTTGTCTTTATGTTAGTTTGAAGTAATTCAATTTAAATATTCTTATATTTAGCTAATATGCTTAACTTGATTTTTTTGATAATTTAAATCGTTGTTTTTTTTAAAAAAAAAATACTATTAAAATTTTGGATACTCTAAATGAAATTCCTTGCTACACACTGTATATAAACATGCAATACAATACATTAATATTCTAACTTTTTCTATTATGATCTTAGTGAGTGTAATCATATTTTTGTTTGGACGTTATTTTTTCTTACCACATGTTTGGATTTGTATTTTCAAGAGTTGATTTAAAAAAAATATGAATATTGAATTTAAGATTAGTAATTTTTTCAAAGACGTGTTTTTAACGTTTAGATGATTTTTAAGAAAAGGTAAGTTATTTTTTAAAATTCAAATTTTAAATTTTAAATTTTAAATTAATATTTAGGTAGTTGATCATGGATAATTTTTTATTTTCTAAGGATGTGGGTTTTCTCTCTCTCTTTTTGAATTGACATTTTTTTTTTACTTTTATTCTTAAAAATAACGGAAAAGAGCCTAAAATATCCTCGAAGTATTGGAAATGGTACAAAATTACCCTTCATCCATCTATTGGCTCCAAAATGCCCTTCTCATCCACCTATTGGTTCCAAAATACCCTTGTCATACGCCTTTGCGTTCATAATTAACCACTTATTTAATGATTTTAAGTTATAATAATTTAAATATTTTTTTAAAATAATTGGCGCTCAACTATTGGATATGATTAATTTATTAATATCACTTATAGACCAACCCACTACCCACCCATGGAAGAAATTGATTCCTCCTTTCTCCTTGAGCTTGTAGCAACAACAACAGGAGGAGGAGAAGGCGATGGTGGATTATAAATGAGCATGTCATCACTATAATTAAGATCAATAGCCGCACGAGCTAACTTTTTGGGTTCACCGTTATTGGATTTTTCAATTATTCCAAGATCTATTAGGCGTAGTTCCCCATATGGTTGAAAAGCCTTAGAATAATCTTTCCAACGCCGTCAAGTTTGCGTGATTCCGAGTTCAGATTAGTGAGTTATGCCTATTCGAAGTTTGGTTGTTGGATTAAGGAAGGCCCATCTATTTGATAACTAAGGTTAGTTGTTCCTATTTACAGTTAAAGTAATGAGCTTATTTGAAGTTGCGATGATTTTTGGTAAAATATTGAAATATATGTGTTGTTACAGTGATTTACAGTGAACTAACCCAACACTCATATTTCCCAAAACTCAATTGCTCTTCCTTCTCTCTTTCTTTCTCTCTCCCAAATAGAAGAACTCCATTAAAGGGATAGGTCAAGGTCTAATCGCAGCAAGAAGGGTGCTTTTCTTCATCATTCTTCATCAATTAACAAGGTATGGGATTCCTTACCTAATTAAATTAATTTGTTTTTGGAAATTAATTGGGTAAAACTAGACCTTTGTTCAGTTTTTAAAAATTAGAATTCACGCTAGGGCTTGGAGAAGAGAGAGAAGAAGAGAAAAGATGAGAGAAATCAAGAATCGCCAAGAATGCTCAAGCTTTGCGTGTGAAATTCTTCGGGGGTGATCCCAAAAAAGTAATGTGAGATCATATAGCGTTGGGTAATTTCACCAACACGCCAACCATGTTTCAATTCAGGAAATTCAAGTTTTGAATGTTAAGAAATTGAGTTCGTGAAGAACATTGTTGAAAGTTTCATTGAGTTCTTGATTGTTGTGTTATTGAAGTTTCTTGATGGTTTGATTTATGTTTCCAGGTGTAATTTCGGGTTGAATATATTGTATATTGATAGTACTAATGATCCGAAGTGTTTGGGGAAAGAACCATGGATATTTAAAGGGCTTAGAGATGAAAAATGAAGGAGAAAAGTCGGAGAACGCTTGGGGAGGGTCCTAGCGCGTCGCGCCTCTCAGAGCCCCAAAGGTCAGTCTCTGTCCGTTGGCCTCTGAGGCACCACGCCAGATTGAGCACCCCACCCAGATCTCTGAAGTTTGAGGGATGGCGCCCCACACCTCTCAGAGCGCCAGGGTCTCCAGTTCTCCTCATGCTCCCCCCATCTTTCCGTACTAGATCCCTAATGATGTACCTATGTTTCTTAGTTGATTATAACACTCTAAGGTACATCTAAACATCACAAAATCATCCATTAACATGATATCATTAACCCTGAATCCATAATTCAATTCAAAGAAAGTTAAGATCAAAGTCAAAGAAGTCAAGAGTCAAGTCTAACAAAAAGAAGCAAGTCAAAACAAAGTTCTTAAAAGTTTTCAAGAGTCTTTAGCAACGTTTTAATTTTGTTTTTAAGACTCAAGTTTCAAGTTGAGTAATGAGTAAAGAGTTGAGTTCATTTCTCAAAAGTTACAAGGGAACTAAGTATTTTCTGAGATTTCATAAATGTTTTCACATTTGAACAAGAAATGGAACATCGATTCCAAGGGAGCTTTTAAGCTAAGTGTTGAGTAATTATCTCAACCCAAAGAAGGAAGTTGTTTTAAAAACATATGACCTAAGTATATTTTTGGGAGTAGTACTGAGCACCGATATGGAGATACGAGTTCATATTAACTCAAGTCTCAATAAACCATCGAGCCATCATGGGTATTAAAATATCATAATTTTTAGATGATCACTTAAGTTAAGCTAGTAGATCAACTAAGTTAAGTAGTTCTATGCGACGACAAAGTATAGGACATTTCTGACAGCGTGGGCAAGACGTTTTACCACCACTTAGGCTCATAGTAGTGGTTGCCGGTTAGAGAATCTCTCACTGAAACTATGTTACTTCATTATATAAGTAAAGTTGAGTTTGTTATTGCATAATATTTAACGAACTAAGTTTTTCCACTGTTTTACAAGCTTTATATATATTGCATGTGTCTTATTGCTTTATATTGAGTTAAGTTATTCATTGAGTTGAGAAGAGCCAAGGTAAGTATTCCCTTCACATCCATTTCAAGCTTAATTTGTGTTAAGCTTTCCAACTCGCATACTCGTACATTCAATGTACTGATGCCAGTTGACCCACATCGTCTTATGATGTAGACGCAAGTAACTAGGATCGGCATCCGGCGTTCCATTAATCCAGTGAGTATCTCAAAGTCAATTGGTGAGCCTCTTTACATTCCGGAGGACATCGTTTCTCTTGATTTTCATTTTTCAGCTGTTAGGATGATTGGGGGTGCTTTCCCAACATCTCTCTTTGTTTAGAGACTTCATATACATATAACATAGTTCTTTAGTCTTATTCATTTAAGCTTTAAACGTTTAAGACATGAGTTGCCACTTTGGATAAGTATTACTTTTATGTTATTTCATGAGTTATCTCTTGTGCTTATGTCTTTCGCTGATTAAGTAAGCTAGGCCAAGGGTTCGCTCAAGGCCGATAATGGTCTTCGAATGCTGGTCACTCCTTGGGTGTAGGCTCGGGGCGTGACAAACTTGGTATCAGAGCAAAGAGTCCAAGAGTATTAGGGAGTCTGTGAAGCCGTGTTTGTAGATTTCTAGTAATCGGTGTGAAGCGCGCCACATCCATAATTAGGAGGGTGCACCATTTAGGATTTATCTCACTTCTTTATACGCTTTTTCGTGCGTTAGATTTTATCTCTAAAAATGTTTCCTCCAAATCGTGCTTGCACCTATTACAGATAACCATGGCTCCCGGAAGAGAAGTGAGAGGTCATCTAGTGAGGAGAAATGTTGAACCACAAGAGCAAAAGGTACCTAATGCACCAAACGTACAACCTCAAGGTTAAGTCACCAATGTTGAATTCCGTGAGGCAATCCGTATGTTAAGCCAAGCTGTGACTATCCAAGTCGGGAAACAACAAAGAGCTCAACATGAAGAGGCTGACACTTCAACAATTCTTGAGTTCTTGAGGATGAACCCTCAAAGTTTCACTGGTTCAAGCACAACTGTGGATCCAGAGAACTTTAGGTGTTCGATGTGATGCATGTCGTTGTTGCTGGGATAGTTGAGCTAGCTGCATATCAACTAAAAAATGTTCCTAGGACTTTGTTTGATCAGTGGAAGGAGGGTAGAGATGAGGATGCACCACATCCGAACTGGGCCTATTTTGAAGAAGCTTTCTTGTGACGTTTCTTTCCCTTAGAATTGAAAGAGCCTAAGGTAAAGAAATTTCTTACACTTAAGCAGGATTCTCTAAGTGTGAATAATTATGGGTTGAAGTTCACCCAACTATCTCGTTATGCTCCGGAAATGGTTAAGGACATAAGGAGCCTAATGAGTTTGTTTGTTACTGGATTGGGTTGTTCATCAAGCAAAGAGGACAGGGCAGCAATGCTTATAGGAGACATGGACAGATTAAGGTTGATGGTCAATGTGCAGCAGGTTGAGGAAGGAAAGTTGAGGGACATGGAATAGTTTAGATATAAGAAAGCTAAGACAGAGAATGAGTCTGGACATCATAAGTGTAGCGTGAATGGCATGCACTATCATATGCTAGTGCACCTGCACCCAGAAACAAAGGTGAGCATTATCGCTAGAATTCGCTGAACTTCAGAATTAGACCAGCACAGTCTCAAGGTAGTGTGGCACAAGGAGGTATGGGGGCTCCTGCATGTGCTAAATGTGGTAGAACCCACCCAGGTATGTTTCGTGATGGCTAGACAAGGTTTTTCAAGTGTGGGCAAGAGGGTCACTTCATGAAACAGTGCCCTAAGAACAAGCAGGTTAGTGGAAATCTAGGCAATAGAGCCCAATCTTCATTATTTGCTCCATCTGACAGGGCTGCACCTAGAGCCATCTATTCAATCACTAGTCGCCAAGAGAAAGAGAACTCCCCAGATGTTGTCACTGGTATGATCAAAGTCTTTACTGTTGATGTTTATGATTTGCTATACCCAGGAGCAAGTTTATCTTTTAAACCCTCTTATATGGCAAATAAGTTTGATATCCTCCCTAAGAAACTTTGTGAACCCTTTTGTGTTTCTACACTTGTTGGGGAGTCTATTCTAGTAGAAAGAGTCTATCGTGATTGTCTCATTCCAATCAATCACAAGAACAACATGGATGATTTAGTTGATAGACTAAGTTCATGTATAAAAGAGATGGATCACATAAACCTTGAAAATGACACAAAATTCTATTGAAAAAATCATTAGAAAGAACGATAACAAAAAAAAATAAAAATCAAGATCATTAATTCACCAGGGCAAATGATTTATCAAAATCACTAATATCAAAAACAATTGTCACGACCCAGACCGTCGTGATTGACACCCATATCAACCCTCCGGTGGGATAACCACTACTACAATCCAAACTAAGCAACTAAACCAAAACTAAGTCAATTAAGTTACGGAAGCAAGTTAATTAACTAAACAAATGCGGAATTTAAATACCTAAAATCTGAAAGTCAATGTACCAGAAAAACAAATAAGATCCATAAGTCTAAACAAGAAGGGATACATCCCCAAACTAATGAATTATTCAACTAACTAGAACATATGTCTAAGTTCAAAAATGGTGGACATAGACGAAAGAGAATCCCATGGAAGCCCAAATAATTGGCTCACCCTTGAATTCGAAGAACCTATCACTGATCTTTTAAGAAAGGCCTGTCAATAGTCGCGTGAAGATGCACTGTACTCAACAAAACTAAGAGCAAGTGCAATACCAGTACACAACCACAATGTACTGATAGGATCACACGACTATCCAACTAGTGTAACATGAGAATGTCAAGAAACATTGTCATCACATGTATATATATCAACATATACAATATTATCAACATGAAGAATCAACAACACATTTAACACTCATCATCATATCATTGGTCCTCTCACGAAACTCAAACCTAAGCAATTAGGTTGTCGGAACGTGGCAATCCTATCCCTTATTTATGCATCAACATGGCAATTCGATCAAATATTATGCCGAAACGTGGCAATCTGATCAAAATTTATGCTAAAACATGGCAATCCGATCTGAAGTTATGCCGGAACGTGGCAATCCAATTCAAGTTAGTTATGTCAGAACGTGGCAACCGATCCTAAACACACACTACAATCACAATCACAAGTATATAATCAAAATCATACATTTACATCATGATTTCATGGCAACATCATTCAGCGATCACATTTACAATAAGTGTGATCAATATTGCAAACTTCATACATATACAAGTATCACAATGAAGCAAAAACATGCGTACATCACACAAACACAGAATCACAACCATCACCTACTTTGAAACAAGCTTGAAACCCTAAGATACTTGATCCTTTCCTTTTCAGATTTGTTTCTCTTGTTCTTGGTCTATAAACAATCACAATAACACAGAAATAAACAAACAATCACTAATTTCCCGAAACTATAACAATTTATTTGAACCCTAGATAAAACCCATGATCCCAACTAAGCAATTTAGGGTTGTCTCCACCATAGAATCCATAAAAATCTTTTCCCATCATTATTGACCCATTCGATTACGTTCAATGGATAAAAAATGGATTCAACGAGTTAAAAGCTTACCATTAACCTCAAGAATGGTGAAAACAAGTAGAAATCACCTAGGGGTCGTCCTTAGCTCTAAAAGTCGAAAAGTGTCAAATAAGATCGTTTAGGGGTTTATTAATGACATTGAGTCGCATCTGGACCGCCACAACGTCCCTCAACCCGCTTTAGCAACGGCTCCATAGCAACTAAAGTGTCTGCCAAAGCGGCATTTTTGAACTTGTGACCTCTTTATCTTTCATCTTAAACTTTTGGTTCCGTCGCACCCTCGACAACACCGAAATCCTGTTGTAACGGTCCCGCCATAGCGATAAAACTCCTGCCACAGCGGAACAAGCTGAGCCATAAAGTTTTCATAGGATTCCAAAATCCCCTTTTTTAAACAAACCTCTAACCTAGGACGCTCAGAAAATACTCTATACGCTGAGTTCGATTCTCAGAGATCTACTCACTGAAATTCAATTTCATAGAGTCATATGGGTTCGTTAATGAGTTATGTAACTACTCATGTAATCAAAATCATAAATGGTTCATCTGATTGCTACCTGATTTTTCTAAACTTTAGTAACTCCGATTTCCTCCAATTCTAGACAAGGTTGGGAAAATCCAAATAACTACTTTAGTAATACTTGGTTCAACGACACAGTTGAGGATACTTTTCTAGCATGTCCTTATCGATTTCCCAAGTAGATTCCTTGGTAGAACGATGATTCCATTGAACCTTCACGGACTTAATCTCTTTGTTCCTCAACCTGTACACATCACGATCAAGAATTACAATTGGTTGCTCCTCATATTGGAGGTCATTGTCTAACACAATTGAGTCCCACTTAATGACATAATCCTCGTCACCATGATTCCTCTTCAACATGGATACATGGAATACCGAATGAACACTTGATAAATTAGGAGAAAAGGCCAATTTATACGCTACGGTCCCACACATTCAAGAATCTAAATGGGCCAATGTATCTAGGACTTATCTTACCCTTCTTACTAAATCTCATCACCCTTTCATGGGTGACACCTTAAGAAAAACGTTCTCTCTAGTTTGAAATTCCATGTATCTTACCTTATGATTTGCATACTTCTCTGTCTACTCTGGGCTACTAAAAGCTTAGCTAGAATACTCCTAACATTATCTTGAGCATCCTTCACTAGATCAACCCCCAAAGGTTTCACATCTCCAACCTCAAATCAACCTATGAGTGATCTACTTCCTCTCCTATATAATTCCTCAAATAGCGTCATATTAATGCTGGAGTGATAACTATTATAATAAGAAAATTCACACAATGGTAAGAACTTATCCTAATGTCCTCTAAAATCAATCTCACATGCCCTCAACGTGTCTTCCAATACTTGAATGGTCCTTTATGATTGTCCATCCATTTATGAATGAAAGGCCGTACTAAAAGTAAGTTGCGTGCCCAATTCATCATGCAATTTCCTCCAAAACTTAGAAGTGAATTAGGTACCACAATCTGAGAGGATAGAAAATGGCACTTCATGCAGCCTCACTATCTCTTTCACATACACCTTAGCCAATTATTCAGAATTATAATCTATCCTTACTGGAATAAAATGGGCTAACTTAGTCAATCTATCAACCACTACCCAAATAGAATCAAACTTTCCCAAAGTCTCCGGAACACCAACAATAAAGTCCATGGCTATGATTTCCCAGTTTCATTCAGGAATTGGCATTCTTTGAAGCAAACCTGCTGGACTTTGATGCTCATATTTCACGTTTTGGTAATTTTGACTCTTCGCTACAAACTCTGCGATGTCTTTCTTCATACACGACCACCAATAAATTCTCTTGATATATCTATAAATCTTGGTCACACCCGTATAAATAGAATATCGCAAACCATGAGATTCTGCCAACAATAATTGAATCAAGTCATCAACTCGAGAAACAAAGATTCTCCCCTTAACACTGAGTACACCATCTGTATCAAGAGCGGTCTCTTGCGCTTTACCATTCGCCATTTTATCCTTGAGTTCGATCATATTTTCATCCTCTAATTGTTTGTCCTAGACCTCCTGAATGAATGTAGCCTTAACTTCAATGCTATCTAACACCCCACCCCTTTCAGAGATGCCCAACTACATGAACTTGGACTTTAAGGTCTGAATTTCTTTGGCCAAAGGTTGCTTTGTTACACTCAAGTAGGCTAAGCTACCCATATTTACCGCTTTTCGACTAAAAGCATCTTCCACAACATTAGCCTTACCCGGATGGTATTGAATGGTCACATCATAATCCTTGAGTAACTCCATACATCTCTGTTGTCTCAAATTCAAATCGTTTTAAGTGAACACATGTTACAAGCTACGATGATCGGTAAACACTTCACACTTAACATCATAGAGGTAATGTCGCCAAATCTTAAGAGAAAACACTACCACTACCAACTCTAAATCATTCGTCGGCTAATTCTTCTCATGCACCTTCAATGAAGCGAGGCATAAAGCTATAACATTGTTACTCTACATCAACACTACACCCAAACTAGAATGTGAAGCATCACAATAAACAATTTTTTTTTTAAATTTAAGCGGTAATGCTAGAATGGGTGTGGAGGTTAAGAGAGTCTTGAGCTTTTGGATGCTTTCTTCACATTTTTCAATCAATTCAAATGGTATCACTTTCTTAGTCAAATTAGTCAAGTGAATAGCAATGGAGGCAAAATTCTTAATAAATCGACGATAATAACTAGCAAGTCCCACAAAACTCCTAACTTCCGTCACAGAACTAGGCCGAACCCAATTCCTAACCGCCTCGATCTTTTGAGCATCTACCATTACATCTTCTTTTGAAACTACATGCCCTAAAAATGCACCTGTTTTTAACAAAAATTCACACTTTGGAAAATTTAGCATACAACTTTTGCTTCCCAAGAACACCCAAAACAGTGCAAAGATTGTTGGCATGTTCTTCTTCATTTTCTGAATAAATAAAAATATTATCAATAAATATTATCACAAAGTAATAAAGAAATGGTTTGAACACCCCATTCATCAAACTCATGAATGCTTCAGCTGCATTGGTCAACCTAAACGACGTAACCAAAAACTCATTATGTCTATAACGAGTTCTAAACACCATCTTTGGCACATCATAGGGCCTAATTTTCAATTTATAGTAACCGTATCTTGGTGAAAAACGTCTGCCCCTTGCAATTGGTCAAAGAGATCGTCTATTCGAGGAAATTGATACTTGTTCTGACTAATGACTCTATTCAATTGACTGTAATCTATGCACATTCTAATGATACAATCCTTATTCTTAACAAACAAAACTGCAGTACCCCATGGGAAGCACCAAGGCAAATAAATCCCTTATCAAGAAGCTCTTAGATTTGAGCCTTAAGCTCTCTTAATTTTGCTGGAGCCATGCGATATGGAGGGATGGACACGGGGCACGTACTAGGCTCTAAATCAATACAAAAATCTATATCTCTATTTGGAGGCATGCCAGACAAGTCATTGGGAAACACTTCACTAAATTCGGGCACCACAGGAATAGACTCAATAGATGGAGCCTGAATCTCAACATCCCTAATATAACCCAAATAAGCCAAACACCCCCGCTCTACTAATTTACTAGCCCAAATGGAGGATATAATCTTAGCTTGTTTAGGATTGTACACCCCTTCCCACTCTAACTTTTCCCTTCCCGGAATTTCTAGAGTTAAAAACTTGGTATTACAATTAAGCAAAACATAATAGGGGGACAACCAAGTCATGCCTAAGATTACGTCAAAGTCAATCATATCCAAAATCACCAAATCAGCCCAAGTCAGATATCCCATAAACAAAATAGGGCAAGCACGATATACATGGTAACTATGGTTGACTTTCCAACGGGGGTAGAAACATCAATATGGGCATCAAGTACCTCACAAATCATATCAAACTTGGAAGCGAATCTCATGGATACATAAGAATAAGTAGAATCTGGATTAAATAATATATTAGGCATCCAGTCAAAGAAAATAATATTACATGTGATCACCGTATCAGACACTTCTGCCTCGTTCTTGCATGGAAAAGCATAACATTGAGCCCTATCATCTTGACGACCTACTTGGCAGCCTTCCTTCCCATTGCCTATGCCTCCACCACCATTTTCTCTACCTCCACAACCTCGTTGATTACCTCCTCGCCCACCTTGTAGACACCCTCTACAATAATTACCATTCCCCGTGGGTACTACTTCTCTAAATGGCTGCTTCACATAGTCTAGTACACGCGGATGGGAGCAATCGATATCTCTCCTCATATGTCTTGGTTCTCTAAATTATAGCAAATACAATATAAGGATGGTTCGCTGCCTGTTTAAGGTGCGAGTCTATCCTAAAAATCATAAGATGGAGTCCCCGAGTAGTTACATGTAGAGGTGGGCATTGCGGACTGAATTGGCTTGGCTACTAGCGTTAGTCGACCGGATCCTCTAGAATATGAGCCCTAACATTTTCCGGAATTCATGGCTCTCTTAGAACGCCTTATCCTGACCAACTCGTCTCACCCTATACACTTTCTTAACATAATATGTCACCTCATTAAATCTCCTCCGTGCAGAAGTCATATGAACAGATAATACTTGCAACTCAGAATCCAATCCCTGAATAAATAACAAGATACTCTCCCCCTATGTAGTCACAAACTGCGTAGCATATCTAGACAAAGCATGGAACTTGGCCTCATAAGCAGCCACAGGCATACCACCTTGCTCTAAGGCCATGAACTCATCTTTTTTTTTATCTCTCAAAGTTCTAGGCACATATTCTTTTTCCAAAAATAGAGCATGAAACTGGGTCCAAGTGAGTGAAAGGTAAAGTAGAAGATATGCACTCCATATGAGCTCTCCACCATTGCATCGCCACACCTTGAAGTTGGAAAGACACGAAATCAACCCCATGTTGGTGAATAATACCCAATTTATGCAGCCTCTCATAATAGTCTAAGATAAACTCATAAGCATATTCAGTTTTAGAACCCAAAATACCAGGAGCTTAAGCTTCAAGAACTGAGTCAACATATCATGCTCATTACCGGTCATAACGGGACCCAACAGAGCACGGAAGAAAGCATCTGAACCTAAATTTCCACCCGTCTTGGGCGCAATGCTAACAACTGGAGAATTCTCTTGAACTTGAGTAGGTGAAAGCACTCTATGCCCAACCATCCCTTTTAAGAACGCCATAATCTGTTGAGCTAACACTGGATCGATGGGGGGAACAACCATAGTTTGTATTGGTACCTCTTCTTCTTGTCCATTCTCCTCAACATCTCCAACCTCAATATCCTCTTCTATCTCCTCATAATGGACTGTCGGGATCTCATTTATAGGATCATTGTTAACCGGTACCTCATTCCCAGCAGGCGCAACTCTTCCACGACCTCTACCCCTAGCTCTTTCTCTACCACTGCCTCGACCGCGACCTCTCGCTGCAAGTTCCTCAACTGGAGCATTGACGGGAGCTGCAAGACGAACACCGTCGAACCTTGTATTAACCATCTACGGATGGAAGAGTGAAGGAGGTTAGATACTAATTTGTATCACCTATATACCAATTTGACCTATGTTATAGCACGAAAGGAGACAAGCGAAAAAATACAGATATTTTCTATAGTCCTATGGCATCTCGAAGAAAATGAAAAGAACCCTCGTACTGTTTTGCAAAAGTCTATTAGACTCATTTTGGTACATTGAGTTCAATGAACTTAGACTTCGATACCAAATTTGTCACGACCCAGACATCGTGATTGGCACCAACAAATCTTCAGTGGGAGAACCACTACTACAAATAAAACTAAGCAACTAAACCAAAACTAAGGCAATTAAGTTACGGAAGCAAGTTAATTAACTAAACAAATGCCACATTTAAATGCATAGAATCTGAAAGTCAATGTACCAAAACACCTAACAAGATCCATAAGTCTGAAAAAGAAGGGAACATTCCTAAACTAATTAACTATTCAACTAACTAGAACAAAAGTCTAAATTTGGAAATGGTGGACATAAACGAAAGAGAATATGATGTCTGCCTAAAAGAATTGGCTCACCATTGATCATATATCATCAAGATCATATATTTACATCATAATTTCATTGCAACATCATTCATCTATCTCATTTTCAACAAGTCTGATCAATATTGCAACATTGATAGATATACAAGTATCATAATTAATGAAGAACATGCATACACCACACAGATATAGAATCACAACCATCACCTACCTCAAAATAAGCTTGAAACCCTAACAAACTTGATCCTTTCATTTCCGAATTTGTTCCGCTTGTTCTTGGTCTACATAAAATCACAATAACACGGGAATCAACAAACAATCGCTAATTACTCAAAATTATAACAATTCTATGAACCCCTATATTAAACCCATGATCCATCTAACCAATTTAGGATTGTCTCCTCCATAGAATCCATAACAAAACCCTTCTCCATCATTATCACCCATTCTATTATGTTCTACAATTCAAAATATGGATTTGGGGAGTGAAAAAGCTTACCTTTAGCCTCTTGAATTTTGAAAAACAAGTGGAAATTTCCTGGGGTCGTTCCCTAGATCAAAGAGTCAGAAAGTGTCAAAAAAGGTCATTTAGGGGTTTATTAACGACATTGAGTTATGTCTGGCCCACCACAGCAGCCCTCATACCGCTATAGCGGTGCTGCCAGAGAGACTTAAGTACCCCCCAATGCTGCACTTTTGAACGAGTGACCTCTTCATCCTTCATCTTTGATTTTTAATTCCGTCTTACCCGCCACATCACCCAAATCCCGCTGTAGCAGCCCCGCCATAGCGATAAACTCCCGCCTCAGTGGCACAAACTGAACAAGAGAGATTTTTAAAGGATTCTAAAATCCCTTTTTTATAACACACCTGTCACGCCCCTAGCCTACACCCTGGACGTGGCCGACACTCAATGATCATTGCTGGCCTCAAGCGGACCCTTGGTCTGGCTTACTTAGCTCAGCGGAAGACTTAACTCAATGCAATAGTCTCATTCAATAACTTAAAGTAAATAATATATCAAAATGGCACTTAAGTCTTATAGAAAAATGTCTGCAATATAAAAAAAAAAGGAAAGATAATCCTAATTGTTTGACTCTCTATGAAGCCTTTATAATACTAATATGGATATTGGGACAGACCCCACAACATCCTATAAAAAGAAAGACTGAATAGCGAATAAATGTGTCATCTAGAATGCAGGAGGCTTACCACTGACTCTGACTGCTCAGCTGGATCAACGAGGTGACGGGTGATCCTGATCCTAGATACCGCGTCTACATCATGATACGATGCATGTCACCTGGCATAAGTACATTGAATGTACGAGTATGCAAGTTGGAATGCTAAAACAACTAAAGCTTGAAAAGAGTAAAAAGGAACATTTACCTTGGATCTGCTCAACTCATGAATAATATGACTCAATAATACAGACTCATTTCATTATAAAGCAATCACTACAACAAAAAAGGGATATAATGACAATTAAAAATGGCATTAACGGCAATAAGTATGGCCGCTGTAGCCATTACCAGCCAATGCTCTTTGGCCGCTATATCAGGGGTCGACAAATGCTTTCACAACCATTTGGAAAAAAGTTGTTAAGCCAAGCTCTTTTTGCCGCTAAAACACATTTGATTTAGTGGCAATTTTTTGCCGCAATTAAAAAGGCTGCTAAATCCAATCAAAATCAATTATTTATTCTCATGTAGCATTCATTTTTATAGCCAGTAAAACCAACTAAATTGCCGCTAAAACACATTTGTTCTAGCAGAAATTGCTTGCGGAAATTTGGCTGGTTGTTAAATCCAACAAAAACAGTTAGTTACACTTGTTTAGTGTCCATTTATATTGGATGTAAATCCTACTAAAATGCCGCTAAAACGCATTAGTTCTAGTGGCAATTAAATAGTTGTTAAATCAAATTTAAAACGACAATCATGTTCATGTAGCGTCCATCTTTATAGTTGTTAAATTTATTAAAATTGCCGCTAAAAGCTCATATCTTTAACGAAAATAATTTGGTGGCTGTGATAAAGGCTAGAATATCCTTTTGAAAAAATCTTATTTTCCCCCATTTCGCATCCAATATTTTTAGCTAGAAAATTCACTTAGTTTATAACTCGTAAATTCAACAAAATTCTAATAAAAAGAGAGCCTATTAGATGCAATGATGTTAGTAGAATGCTAAAACGTATATAATATAATTCCTAGAACATAATATATTTCATCAAATCTAAACAAAATGATTTATTAATCCAAGCTATAGTATCATAACTTTAAAACTAAACGAAATATCTAGTATCAATATATAACCAATCCAATAAAATAGTGTCTTCAAAGAATTTTCACAATGGTTCGCCATATTGAAATATTTCATAGTAAAAGCTTTTGAACATCATACCGCATGACCTGAAATAATAAAATATATGTGTCGAAATATGAAATCCAATTGATGAAAACATCACGAGATAGGACAAGTTCTCATACTTGACTGAAAATTTACTAGACCAAATAATACATAAAAAGATCTATGTGCAAATACCAATGGCCCTAGTTTCTCCCCTTATCAACATATACATTTAAGAGCAACAAAAATCCAGTTCAAACCCATATAACATAAGAAAAAGTGAAGACATTCACAAACTAGACAACAAACAAAGAAATAGCAGAAGCACATTCATACCTGAGAAAAAAACAATGAAAGAACGAAAGCTTATTAACAACCTGAGTAGGAAACTAAAAAAAATAGCACAGAGG
This sequence comes from Solanum sitiens, assembly GCA_016801875.1. Classification (NCBI taxonomy): domain Eukaryota; kingdom Viridiplantae; phylum Streptophyta; class Magnoliopsida; order Solanales; family Solanaceae; genus Solanum; species Solanum sitiens. The sequence goes on along the minus strand of JABWTJ010000122.1, from coordinate 3,418,768 downwards.
AAAAAAACTATGAGAGGAATTCCACCTAAAGCAATCTGCTCCATATCAATCACGAAAAAAAGGTAAAAACTTACCCAATTGAAAAAATACAAAATAAACCACAGTAATACAGGCTTGCTAAATGTACAATACATATACATGCACACATACACATTAATTATGTTTTAGAATTGCGGTTCAATAGGGGATGACAACCGATTAAATTTACATCAGTATTGAACACGTAAAACCTATCTAAGGTTTCTTATTGCTTGATAACCCCACAATAGACCAAGTCTAATTTTCAGCTAATGAGGATTATTGAGTGGTGAAATATGAGAGTGCTGCAAGTGGGACAGTATGTGGAAGTACTGATCTTTGGTCAGACTAGAAACAATGACAAGCAGGTATCCTTCAGATATACCAGAACCTCAGATTGTGCACATGTATCACCAGGACCAAAAGTTGCAAATTCTGCATGTGTTGTTGTCTTCCTTATAACAGTATTCTTAGGGTCGCCTGTATTGTCTGTGAACTTCAAATGATAAGGGTAATAATGTATCATGTAACATTTCCCAATGGTGTGATTGGTATTTCAATACAAAACAAAAGAGGATTTGATGGATCAAAAGAATCTTTGAACATGAAGTGTGGTTTAGAGACCATAGCAGTGAAAGAAGGCGAAATGGATCCAAAATGAGAAGTAGAGGAGACATGTCTCTATTTCCATTCAACCAACAAGGAAGTGGTTTCATCATAAGTCTCATTGAGTCTCATTGTTTCTATCAGGTTAGACTAATGATTGGACAACGAAGGAACTAGAGAAAATTCCTGAAGGAGAGGATACAGTGTTGTTATGTGAGTTTCTCATCCTTGTGCATGCTACTTTATACTTTACAGGAGAACAAAAATGAGCTCGTAATTTGATCCAGATCTTTCAAGTTCAGAAAATTTTCACAAAGCAAACCTTTTCAACTGTTTCGTTAATGGAAGTATCTTTTTATTTCAAGTACTCTTATTGAAAAAAAGAACGTAAAAAAATTATTTTGTTGAAGAAGGCTTCTATTCTCCAAAAGTAAATATATCCATTGGATGATTATAGGATTAGTTCGAGTAATCAGACAACTAATATTGAGCTATACCAATAGAAGCTATAGATAAAATTAACTACATTTCAGGGGCTAGCAACAATGTAGATGAATCTAGGATATAAGTCAAGGGTTGGCAAAGCATCGATAAGAGCTATCTCAATTGGAAAATGCAAAATCGATGATATGTAGATAATAAAAAACATAGAGAACAGGGGATGAGGTGTATATGGATTAGTTCAAGTAATTAGATCATTAACACTGAGCTATAAAAACAAAATCTATAAATAAAACTAACTACACATCACGGACGAGCAACAATGGAGATGAATTCGACTCGAATAATAACTCAAACGGTCACACCGAAGTATAAAGATGAGTAATACCATGAGCAGTTGGAGTATTTTCGGCAACAATAGGTATCCCTCTTGTTTGTGTTATTTGTCCATGACCACTATCAACATCGTGGATCTGATAAATATTAACACATTAGTTAAAAATACTTTTATATGATTAAATTTTATTAAAAATAATGTCTAAATCTTATGGAATCAAGTTAGCAGTCCACTTGAGGTGCCATTGATATTTTGAGGCATAGATTCATTATTAGCATGTTTACGCATGAACTTTCGCATTTGGAGTAATTCTAATTGCATATCATCCTGATTTTGTTTCATCATATTAATTTCTTCATTTTGTTTCGCCTTTAATTCATTTATCTCTTGTTCTCACCTTTGTACAATTTCATTACATGAGTCCTCTTCATCAATGTTTTCTAAGAAAGATCTACTACCCCATAGAGAAGAAGGAGTTGGACCAAGTCCTAAACCACGAACATACCCACTTTTTTCATTTCCTAATACCTGGGAATAGATATCACCTTTCAAAGCAACACGGTGAGGAGGTTGGTCTGTAGATCCCTCATTATTGCTCATCTTCTCATTTATCATGTCCCGACAAAATAAAATATATTACATCCAATTCGAAATTCATCTGTTCACTTTTTCTATTTTTCCGTTAATTTTTTCCAATGTAGATAATAAAAGAAAGAAGAAATATTACAATTGCTTTTGCCGAATCATCATCCAATGGTCTATTATCCTTACGTGTTTTATGAGTTAATAAGAATATTTCTGCTCGTGCAGGATCTATACCATTTGAAGTCTAATAGAATAAAGTGATGTCATCTATGCTTGTCAAGAAGAGTTAAATTGTTATAGTTGAATATTTCAATAGGTTTACCTGCTCATTCATCAAGGTAGCTATACTTTTGGATCCTCCTGTATGAGGCATCTTTTGCTTGGTCCTATAATTTTTATTTGCTTTTATACGTCTTTTTCATTGAAAGATTTAAATGATATCTTATGATTTATAAATATAAATTGAGCATAAAAAATCTAAGCACTATGAAAATTAACAACTTGGAGAATGATGCAAATATTTGTTGATACCTTAGCTTTGTCGGAAAGCCAATAAGAGACAACATCACTCCATTGATCTCTCGGTATATGACTTGGTCTATTTTTTAACAAAGCGTCTTTAGTCTTATACTTAGGAATGTGTTCACCTTTTAACTGACACTTGTAATCTTTCCATTTCTTTCCTAGTGACTTTAAGACAAAAGCTTCTCCGCATTTTGGGATAGAGAACTTCTTCTAAAAAAATAAAGCCCACATTTAGAAAATAACATCATGTATAATAGACCTTTCTCACCTCATAATAATGAATAAGTCATACCCTCACAAAATTGAGCAATTTCTTCTTTTCCTCATTTTCAAAATTTCTCCAATCATCTACATGTAGAGGTGTTAATTCTGGAGTTCTTAAAATAATTCCTAGAAAGCTCGAAAGCTTTCGACCCTCTTTTCCAATAGCCTGATTACGACTATTAAACGGCACGTCAACTGTTTTTCCCGGAGGAAGTTTGCAAATATCTTTTAGTAAAGTAGGTCCACGCACCTTTCTTGCCTCCGAATTACCTAGAAGGAAAAATATTTGAAGGACATCAAATGATAAAAACTTATATGGTTAGACAATTGACAGATGCTTCAAAATATGTTAAATAATAGTAATACGAAAAACAATATAAAAGAAAAATAATATAAATTACTTGTTGCGTACCTGATGTATCTTTGTATAATTATGTCTTAATCGAATCTTTACTCTGCTGCAATTCTGGAGTACCAGACGGTAAAGAGTTCTGAACTAACCAGTAAGGCCAGAAAAATCTTACATTGAAGAAAATCACCCTAGGAAATAGCAACTAGCCATTTATGGAGAAGAAAACGTGATACACTTATCGAAGATATATTGCAGGTTGTGTTGTCACTACTCACATACACGAGTCCTTCATAAATATAACCACCAAGGACTGATGGTTGGTTGTGTTGTCACTACTCACTTATCGAAAAACTCACAGTACCTCGAATGCATATTGACTAATGACACTACTTTTGTTAATGTTATTGTTACTCAAGATGGAAACACTAAAACTTCAAGCTTAAGGATTTGATAGAAGATAATGTTTAAGAAAGAACTCTACTAATCTATCCATCTTTCATTGAGTTAGGGAAACAGATCAAGTTGTTGAGCTTCAAGATACAGAGAAGAAATTGGGCAAAACATATATACATGGCTCTCATTTTCTTAGAGTTATCATTTATAATCTATAGTCAAGTTACCAGCAAAAGTTAACATTTTTTAGTTTTGCACACTGGAATGCAGAGATAATCGACCACAGTAACAAGGATGGATCACTTATTTAACAATCAGTCTATGTAACAACAATAATATGTGGACAAAAAAGGCCCTCCAGTTCCATCAACAAAGTTTTTCGTAGCATGTACAACTAATAAGAAAAAGACAACTTAAGAAGTTTTACCTGATTCATCAATGCCACCAACAAAATTATTCAACTCATTAGACTGATCATCTTGATCTTGGGTTAGAGAGTGATTCTGACTATTCATCAGCTGCTCAATAGAAGGTTGAACTTGATCGATGTTCTGTTCATCTGCTAACTGCTCAACATATTGTCGCAGACCTTCATCATTTTGTAGTTGAATGTCTAATCTATTGCTACCTATAGTTTGCATACTTTCTTATCTAAAATGAGATAATTATTTATATGCATTAAGTTGCACTAGTAGAAGAATAACAGGACACATGCAATAGAAAAGAAAGTAGCATCATCTTAAGCTTTAAAAACACATATTAATGCACCAGTATAAATAAAATTTCAATTCACAAGAATACATTGAGACTTGAAAATCACAGGGATAAAACAACAAAATAAAAGAAAAGGCACTCACAAAAGGTTAACTCAAAACATTCACTAATCAACCAAAACAAACATGAAAAAGATACAGCTAACTCACATTCATCACATTCATCTGCTATAAGATGATTCATATTAAAAGCAAATCTGTAAAGATGCTTTATTCAAATTTCTATATAAAAAATAACAAATACTTAAAGGTTCTTTAATAACATTTGCAAACCACTTATCATTCAGGATCACTTTCATTTTCGATGTTATTTCCTCCCTCGATATTAGCTTCAATGTTATGTGGAGAAGCTTAAGTATGGACATCATTATTAATTGTTATACCATCGACTCCGCTCCTTATCCAATCATTATTCTCATAATCTGGAACATGGGAATTTTCTAAGATAGCCAAGTTAGTGGAATCACTATTCATTGATGACTCGAGTTGCATATTTGTTTCCTCTCCAATATAAAAAATGTCTTGAGGTTTAATTAACCTAGGGACAAACCATTCATGATCATGAGGATCTTGCACAAATATTACTTGTTGGACTTGTTCAGCAAAAATAAAGGGTTCATGACGGTCTCGATTGCCAGAATCATCCAAGCGTGAAAAATTCACAACTCTGAAACCCAAGTCATCTTCCATAATTCCTCTACCTTTGGTTACATCAACCCAATCACACTTAAATAAGACAACCTTAAATTCTTCATAGTATTTTAACTCCACAATGTCATTTAGTCTACCATAATATGAGATATTTGTAGACTTTGGAGAATTGTCGCTTGAACTTGCGTAACTTTCGGATTTTGAAAAAACCATAACACTACTATTTTGTGTTTCTAGGTACTCTTCACTTTGTTTTGTTCGAAACCGATACCCATGATACACATTATACGCATTAAATCTTTTCGGCCCTTTTGCAGGAGCTTTAATATTCTTTAAGATATCAGATGTGACATCCAATTCTTTTACCTAACCAAATAGAAAGATACAACCCCTACAACACAATCTATCTTTAGCTATAAAATTTAAGCTACAAATTCAAAATTGTAGCTATTATTTAGTAACAGCTACAAAATTTTTAATTTTATAGCTATTTAAAAATTCATAAATTTTTCTTAGCCACAAAAATTAGTTTGCCGAAGCTAAATCCTCATTTTTGTTACAATTGCTAATAATTGTGGCAATAATTATATCAATAGCTATAACTTTATAGCTACAATTCAATTTTGTAGCTGGTTAACATTTTTTGCTACAATATAAAAGTTATTGTAGCAATAGAAACCCTTTAGTCACAAAATATTATTTGAAGCAAGATGATGTAGCTAAATATTTTTTTTTTGTTTCAAGTTATAAAAATTGTGGCAATAGTTAAATGGTATAGCCATAAGTATTTTTCTATTGTAAAATTTTGTAGCTAATTATTAATTTTTGCCACGAGTTGAAACTTACCGTAGCAATAATAACCTTTTAGCCATAATAAATAAGCAAAATAAATTATTATATCTAAATAAATATTTTTGCTTCGAGTTAAAAAATGTGGTAAAAGTTAATGATATAGCCATAGATTTACTGCTTTAATAAAATTTGGTAGCTAATTCTTTTTGTGTCACACATTGAACCTTTTTGGTATCAATGATATCTATTTTATCAATAAAAGTTTAATTAAAATAAAATATTACGGCAAAGTAAATAATTTTATACTAAAAAGCGATGACAATAATTGGTTGACTAGCTATAAATATTTGTCATGACGCGATGATATAGCCACAAATATATCATTGTATTAAGATTTTGCAACTTATAATTATTTTTTACCGCGGGTTAAAATTATTGCAGCAATAATAATACGTCAAAATATACTTTTCTTGCATCTAAATATAACAAAGTTATTAATCATTCAATTCAATTATACACCGTCTTACTTGTAAGTTTCAAATATATAGTTCAAATAAAGAGGTAATTTTATTTAATTGATTTTAATTAATTAGTCGTATAAAATTTAAACAAAACTTCATGAAGTCTCACCTTAAACTTCATCTTGATCAAATTCTTCCATAATTATTATTTGTCTCAAACGTTTTCCATTGAAGTAAATACATTTATCTATCAGTTTTTCGAGAACTTTTCTTCGTAATTAGTTTTGTTAATCATATCATTTGATTCAATTCAATTTTACAATGACTTACTTGTAAGTTCCAAATATAATGTAAATAAATATATGATTATATTTACTTCAATTAACTAATTATATCATATTTAAACAAAACTTCAATAAGTCACAATTAAGTTTCATCCAGATCAATTGTTCTGAGAATTGTGATTTAACTCGCATATAACCTTCTAGAATTATACAATTGTCGTTCTAATTTAATTATAGATGATCATCATTCCTCTTAATTCAAAATAATCTTACTTGAGAGTTCCAATTATAATGTAATAAAATAGGTCCTTCTATTCAATGATAAATATTTTGAGAATTTTTAAGTTTACTCAAACTTAATCTATCTTTATGATATCTTTGTGATATACTATTAGTTTAAATCAATTAATAATTTTTACAAAAATTAATTATAACTAGTTGACCTAAGAATTTAATAATTGAATATAGTTAATATTCAAGTGTATATATACCATTATTAATATCTAATACAAATTAGTTTTAGATGATACTCCATCTGTTTACTTTTACTTATCACTTATTTCTAATATATATTTTTATTTTTAATTGTCAACATAGACATATCATAAAAGGGAATAATTTTTTCTTTTCATATTTTACCCTCAACATTAAATACTTATATTCCAAATTATTTTTCAAGACATCATTTAATAGGGGATAGTTTGGTAAAATACCTATATCACTAATTATTTTCTTAATGTATTGTCAAGTCCAACTAAGACAAATAAAAGTGAATATAAGGAGTCATATATGATAATTTAATAAGATATAAATAAAATTAGTAAATGTGGTTGTATATCGAATATATGTTATTGTGTATCGAATATAAGTATAATAGTTTTACCTAAAGAAAATTAAAACCAAAGATTTTTTTATGATAATTAGGAAGGAAAACAAATTTAAAAGAATTATATGGAAAAAAAATCCCTCCAAATCGTTTCTCTCTATTTTAACAAACTTATCAATCTAACAAGAAATCAGATCCTTGTTATTGGAACTGCTGACAATGAGATGAATGATAAACTCAGTGTGAGGTATATTTGTGTGCTATCATCAAAAAGGGGGGAAATGTTATATTCTAGGTGTTTTGATGATCCTCACAAATGCAGGGACCTGGTCCTTGGCAGAGTGCTCTCGTCCAGATACAAATGGGGTACAGCCGTAAAAGCTGTCATGTCAGGTGGTAGGTGAAAAGTGCAGTGTCCTACACCAATAAGAAGAGCAGACGAGATTGTATATTTCAGTATCTCACAAATGCAGGGACCTGGTCCCAGGCAGAGTTTTCTCCAGCACATACATAATTGGTTACAGATGTAAAGCTGTCACGTCAAAGGTTGATGAGGCGTCAGCGTACTACACCAATCAAAATGGAGGAGGGTGTTTGTCCAACGGATAATAACTCTTTCTGTTTGATATTTTTAGCATGACAAACACCATATTAAATTCATTCATCCAAAGAAGGAAGTCAGCCAACAAGCCTTTTCAAGAACTCACAAAGAAGTTTGTAAGGGACCTGGTCCCCGCAAGACTGCGACGTGAAAAGGTAAAAAGACAGCTGTCAGAAAAGCTGCCACATCTGATGTTGTAGGTGCACAACTTTTTCAACAGCAAGCTTTCAACCAATGGGATGGTCTGAACGAATTTGTGATGATTTATATTATCTCTTTCCAACAAACACAAATTCAAGATTTGGAAAACTAAAAAAAAGAGCTTAAAAGAGAAGGTCATCTTCAAGGAAGAACTCAAGCACAATAATACATACAACAGGGAGCTGATCCAGAGAAGAAGTACTTTCCGTACCTACTGTTTTTCTTGAATGTTTGTATTGAGCTTAACTTGTAGGATTCGTTTCATTGTTTGTTAGAAACGTTTCAAACCTGGTTTGAGTCTTGTAAGAACTTAGTTAGGAGTAACTTTGTGTCTTACTGTAAAAGTCTATATTAATAAGTTGGGTTAGTATAGTGGGCTGTGTGGTATCCGCTTAGTTGAAGTCTAAATTATCTAGGTGTGATAGCTTAGTGGGCGTGTTGTATCTGCTTTGGCTCATCTAAGTAATAGGTTGTATTGCTTAGTGTGGAGATTAGCAGGCTAATCTCGTGTAGTAATCGTCTTTTACTTTTATTTGTTGAAGATTAGTGAAAGCGGTTTAAAAAGTCCTGTTGGGAACAGGTCGTGATTTTACTTCCTTGAGCAAGGAGGTTTCCACGTAAAGTTGCTTGTTCAATCTTTAATTTCAGCACTTATTTTACTTTTTGTTGTTATAACTGTGCTGAGGACCTGGTCCCACCAAAATCTGTGGACGCATACATTCAAACAAGTGGTATCAGAGCTTGGACTCTCTATCTGCTAACACTAAGAGAGAGATTCTGCAAGGAATGGCGACACCAGTGAGCGTGCAAAGAAGTTAGTCATCCACAAGGCCACCTCTTCTTGATGGTCAGTTCTATAGTTGGTGGAAGATTAGAATGAGAGACTATCTCATGACTGAGGATATTGAAGTGTGGGACATAATATGCAAAGGTCCTTATGTGCCAACCATGGAGGTTAAGGTTGGAGAGATAACAAGAGTCATTCCCAAAACTAGAATACAATATAATGACTCTGACAAGAAACTAGTTTGGAAAAACTACAAAGCTAAGAAGCTGCTTACGTGTGGCATTGGAATGAAAAAATACGATCTGATCTCTTCATGCGAATCAGCCAAAGAAATTTGGGATCTGTTGAGAACCACCTTTGAGGGAACTAACGAAACAAGGAAATCTAAGTTAGATTTCTTTACTTTTCAATTTGAAAGTTTCACCATGGAAGAAGGTGAACAAGTTCATGAAATGCACACAAGATTCTCTACCATCACCAATGAGCTCATGTTTCTTGATGAACATGTCCCGGTGTGCAAACAAGTCTCTAAGATACTGGAAATTGTTCCTAGATCTTGGATAAATGAATTTTTGTTTATTGATGAGACAAGGGATCCTGAAGAGGCGACTCTAAATGCACTATTTGAGCATCGTAAAGCTCATGAGACGCATATAAAAGGGAAGGGTCTCGTATTCAAGGGTGAAGACATGAAGGCAGATCTGACTGGTGATGCTAATCAAGTGGAAGACGTTGAAAGGGAAAAATCACTAGCCTATAAGGTGTCACAAAGTGAAATTTCTGAAAAGGAAGAGTCTGGAGAAAGTGAAGACAAAGAGGGGGACCTGGTCCGTCTCAAGATAAGCAGAAGAGAAGCTTTCTTCCGGGCGGTAAAGAAGGACCTGACTGCATGGGAAAATTCCTCAAGTGTTTCATATGATTCCGAAAAACAGAGATGATGCCTTTATGGGAAAGTTAGATGAAGAAAATGCTGATGAAAAGGTAACTTTATCTTATTTCAAGCAGAACTTGAATACCTTTTCTACTAGTACGTTGAGAAAGCTAGCTGTTGTATTACTTGATTTAATAAGTGAGCTGACAAATGAGAAAGACCTCGTAAACAACAGTCTAGACATCTTTCAAGAAGGAAAAATTGTTTTAGTTACCCAAATATCTGATATTGAAAGTCAAATGGTTGTTCTAGAAGCTGAAAATCTAGAACTCAAAGAAAAGATAAAAGGGGCGACTACTACAATTTTTAGAGGAAACAATGAGGCATGCAATTTGCAGCTGGAGCTTGAGAATAAGTTGCACACTGCTGAAATGAAGATGAAAATGGCGTTACAGAGAAATCTTGAGTTAGAGAGGGACCTGGTCCATGTAAAAGATGAACTGAAAAATCCCTCAAATGGATCAATTCCTCTAAGATTCTCACAAATCTGATCGGTCAAGACAACAACAGTAGAAGAGGGCTAGTCCATGACAAGATAAAATCCTGCTACAATCCTCGAAGCAAAATTGTTCTTGATGCTGATAATCTGTTGTGTGTGAATTGTGGTCTAGATGAACATCTCAAGAAAGATTGTCCAATTTTGAATAAATTCAAAGGAAATTCGTCAAAATATTCCAAACAGCGGAATAGACTGAAGAAGGGAACTTGTCCTACTCGTGGTCCCAATTTGAAGAAATCCAGTTTGCCTAACTGGATAAAAGATTTTCTTATCACTCCGTTATCTGCTTATTGGGAACCCCGTCTCAAATGGATTCCCAAGGCTAACAAGTGATTTGCCATGCAAGTGAGAGGAGGTAGTATCAGTTAGTGTGGTTTATGAATAAATGGATGATCAAAACACATTATTGTAAAAATTACAAAAATTCCTCTCTCTCAAGACACTTCAAGGTGGAGGTGTCTCATTTGACGATGGCAAGAAAAGGGTATATTTTTAGGGGGTAGACATGTTTGGAAAATCTGTGGAATACACTATTGAGGATGTGTACTATGTCAATGATTGAAGTACAATCTTTCAAGTGTTTCATAGATTTTTTATGAATAAAACTATGTTAAGTTCTTATTAGAAAAAATGTGTGATCAGAAACTTGCTCTCTCTGGTGATGATCTTGATAGAAAAGAGATGCAAGAACATTTGTATTGCTGATTTGTTTACTGCTCATTGTGACAGTCTCACTGAACTTAATGCTCAAGGTAAGAATGCTGATTTTGGTTTCAAGAGACATGCTCATGAGTGTTGCTTTGCTGCACAAACCTGTGTCAGGGGACCTGGTCCAGTATGCACAAAATAAAATTTGCAGATGAGAAAAGTTGTGATGCTGGTATAAAGAGAAGCAGATCAGACCATCTTCAGGTGAAATATGCAGGCTTTTAATCTTTCAAAGAACCTTCGGGCTGAAGTGGTGAATGGTACATGTTTGTGACCAAAATGATTATATTGAGATGTTTGATCTCTATAATGTTGAAAGAATATTTGTGGGATATTCTTCCTCCAGCAAGGCCTATCCGATATATAAAAATGTGTGCATTAAAAATAATTTTCATGTAATTCTTGATAAGTCTGGAAGAATCGAGAAGTTGCAAAAAAAAGATGATTCTTAGATGGAGGAGCTACTTTAGACTCAGAGAGATGGTCTAAATAGTGAGCTTGTTGAAGAACATTCTCTTCATGAATCCAGCAATCTCAAGGAAGCTGATGCAGATGATGAACCTAATGAGGGACCCGGTCGTCTAGACAGCGTTGAACAAAGATGATGCAGTTCAAACTGATAATGTACATTCTAAAGGTGAGAATGAAGAAGCTGATCAAGCTCAGTTTGAAAGAATCATAGTATGACAGTCGGTTCCCCAACAAGCTGATAGGTTGTCGAATTCCTCTTCAACAATGGCTTCAAGAGAGGTAAAAATTGTCAAAAATCCTCTTTTTGAATACACTAGGAAAGAAATTGCTGATTATTCCGGTACAAATTGACGATGTCATCTTTGAGGCAACCTTTGAGGTGGTGTGTGAAGAGATTATTGCACTCATTAATAGTGAGTTTGAAATGAGCATAATGGAAGAATTAAATCTCTTCTTGCATCTGTAGATCAAGCGAACCTCAAAAGGTACACTCAGGTGTCAAGAAAAGTACATTTGTGAGCTACTCAAAGGTCTTAACATACTTGAAATAAAGACAATGTTAACGGAGGGGCAATGTCATCATGATGTCTTGAAAAGTGAAAGATTGAGTGTTGGACATATTCACTAAATCCCTAAGTTATGACAAGTGTATACTCTTATATGGACTTGGCTATAGGGATATATTTATCACACCGTTCATGGAAATTGATGTTTGATCAAAGACGGGGACCTGGTACCAGTTCAGAGACGCTGAAGCTAAAAGTTTCATGTTATGGCTGCCCAAAATAATTGATACTCTCATGGGCAATAACTTGAAGCTGGATGTTGATGAACCGGGTTTAGAGAATCTCTTCGCGTGTAAATGAATCACATTTTGAAGGTTGCTTAGAAGATCTTAAGTCATTTGAAGAAGACAGAGGACCTAGTCCTATTCTATCCAGCAGGAGACGGTTTGAGTTCGCGTACATGGTGATGATGTGCTGGGTATATAGTTGATGGAAAGAGTACCTCAAAAGTGGCTTCTGTTACATGCTGATCTTTCACTCATGGGGAACTAAAATGCAATATTCAGCTATTTTTTCATCAATTGAGGCAGAGAATGTAGCAAGTGCAGCTTGATGAGTTTAACTCTTATGGATCAAGCAGCATCTTGAAGCTGTTAAAAAGACCTGGCTGAGATAATCAAACTGATGTTGGGAATGGTGAAACATTCTTGAATGGATCCTACCTGAAGCAATCAACTCTTTCATTACTATGAAAAGGGAGCAGGTATCCTTGATTTTCAGTTATGTATGTTTTAGTAAGTTCAGTTTCAAACCTTTTATAGGTATACACACATGGAAAAGGGGATGAAGGAAAAAGGAGGTCAGGACAGATCTAGGCAATGACATTCAAACTACAAATATGGACCTGGTCCTTTCTTGATGGTTAGCACTCATAACATTGCAGTTTGAGTTACGCATGATAACCTTGAAATTGCCACATGTCTGTCATTCAGGAATCTGACCGTTGTCTCATCTTTTGAGTACAAAATGATACTTCATTTTCTCTTTCTTTATATTTCGTATTTCTTTATATTTCCCCAGAAAAATCAATTTACCTTCCAAATATCAGAGTTCGTTTTTTAATTCTCCTTTCTCCTCTCTCAAAACACACTTCAAGCTGTTAAACCCTTTGCTCTTACTGGAGAATTCTCTCATGAAGATGTTTTAAGTGTAAAGAGGGACTGAGTACCCCGTGAAATATGAAGAAGTGGAAAAGATGATGTCTGAAAAGGGAGAAGTTGATACTCTGAGAACTCAAAGTATTCTGAATAGGAAGGTGTCTGATTGTAAAAAAAAAAGAAAAAAAATTAAAAAAAAATATTTTTGGTTCCTCAATTGTTATTCTATTCATCTCGGAGGCCTTGAGGGAGTTTGTATTATCCATCTTTCTGTTATGAGAAACTCAGGATGGTGCTGGAAGCTATGACAGTTGCTCTTTCTAACTGGGATGTTGAAATGGGTTGTCTAAAAGTCCAGCTTCTGAAACAACACTATAAGAGGGACCAGGTACCAAAAAAAAAATTGGCAGCCTTAAAGGTTCAACATTAAGGCGGGGTAGCAAAGAATGTGACCTTTAATAGAGGCTTCTAAAAATACCATGCAAAGGGATATGCTCTACTTATTCTTTTCTTTCAGTCCCTTGCCACTAAGTCATCCCTTCTCTTCCTAACTCTCTATGTCACTCCTCATTCCTCTTTTGGGTATTGTTCTGGTTTTCAGTCGTAATCATATTTGCAATGTTTTGATGGCTGATGTACCGTGGTTTCACGGTACTTTCAATACTTTTTCCTTAAGTTTAGTGTGTGTCTAAGGCCTTTTTGTAATAGTTTTAACATATTTTTATCTATGTTTGCAGGAAAACTGTCCAAAACAGAAATGCAGAATACTGTGTTGAAATCAGTGTAGAAGTGATGACCTACGGAGCCATCGACGGTCCATAAGTGGTGATCGTCGACTGGAGGTTCACGCATTTGGAAGCAACTCAGGGAAATCTAACCAAGTGTGGGGCTACGAAAGGATCGACGGTCCGTCGATCAGTCGACGGACCGTCCTGGCAAATCGTCGTTTCTAACAAAAAGTAGTCCCAGCACCCGACTTGAAGAAATCACTAAGTATGGAAGAACGGAGGCATCGACGGACCGTAAGTGAGACGACGAACCGTGCTGGTGGTTCGTCGATTGTAACAGAAAGGATGCAAAAGTGAAGGTTGAAGAAAAGTGAAGTGTGGACCGACAGAGGCTGTCGACGGTCCGTCGTTCCATCGACGGACCGTCAGTTGGGTCGTCGACTGAAGATGCGTTTTGGACAGATTTTTCCTTATTTAAAACTCCTTTTTAATTTAGGACTTGATTATTATAAATAGGGTTAAAAACCTCGTTTTGGGGTTAGACTTTTTTATTATTTTTCATACTCTTGTTATTGGAAGTTGAACTTTGGATTTTGGGAATTACTTCAAGTTTCTAGAATCAATTATTACAATATTTTCGTTAATTCAAGTGATATTTCTGGATTTTCTTCAAACTTATCAAAGTAAGTACATGAATTCTTATCAAACAATTATGAATTGTGTATTTCTAAGCGTGGGTAACTAAATCCACAACTAGGGTTGTGGGAACCATGGGTAATTAACAAGATAAAGCTAGCTAAATAACAATTCTAGAATAGGTTCTTGCATGTATTGATAATTCTTTCCGTTAGAAGTCTTTTTAACGAGTGCACGCGTTAGAACTTGCCCTATTTCTATTCGCCGGACCAAGGGGTAGTTAATAGGAAAAGAATTATCAACATAGATTTAGTATACACTATCTAATAGGCTAGTCCCAATTGGTGCGAAGTAGTAACTTAGCCATACATTGAATATGATGCTTAATATGATGTAAAGGTAAGGGTTAGTAATTTAACACACGTAGCCGGACCAAGGTACAGGGTGAAATTGTCTAGTTGCTGGACCAAGGAATTAGAGATACATAACTTATCACTTTGCATGCAAGACACTAGGAAAGAGTTGTTATAGCTCGGATTATCGTGTTAATGAACCTATGGGGAACACTTACGCCCTAATTTCTCTCATCACTTGATAAAAACCAAAGTTTTAACATTGCTACTTATTTACTTAGACATAATTAAACATTTTTGTTACATAAAATCCCCCTTTTATTTAACTGTTTTCGAAAAGGACTTAACTAAATAGACGTAATCGTAGATTAAAGTTAAGTCTAAACCATTTTCCTCGTGGGATCGACCCCAACCTAACAATTGGGTTCTTTACTTGATACGACCGCTTATACTTTGTTAGAGAAGTATAATTTGAGCGTATCAATGGCTGATCTTTTGTTTATGGATGAAAAGTGTCTTGTTTCTATTGACTTATCTCATTACTTGATGTCTTTTTAATCATGCTCAGTGTTTTACAAGTGGCTATGAATTTGCTGAAACTATATTTCTGTCACCTTGATTTACTACTTTAACCCTTTTTATGATGTCAAAAGGGGAAAAGTTGTTAAGGTAAGGTATGAGATCAATGGTAACTGCTTGAAGAATACATGGTCACATCGATAGGGGGGGATCAATGGTAGCTACTTGAAGAGATATGGTCATGCTGATAGGGGGGATAAATGATTGCTACCTGAAGAGGACCTGATCCTGTCGATAGGGGGAAGAAGATGTTTGTCATCATCAAAAAGGGGGGAAATGCTATGTTGATGTTTTGATGATTTGACAAATTTCGGGGATGATTAAATTCCAGTTACCCTAAGAATTCTTGTTGATAGAGGGAACTGGTGAATATGTTTGTCAATATCAAAAAGAAGGAAAAAGCTATATAGATGTTTTGATGATTTGAAAAACTTTGGGGATGATTCAACTCCAGTTACACCAAGAGTTCTTGTTGATAGGAGGAACTGGTGAATAAGTGTGTTATCATCAAAAAGGGAGAAATGTTAGTTCGAAGTTGAGTTGCGATGTTAGCTCGAACTTGATATAAAGTTTTGATGATTTAACAAACTTATCAATCTAACAAGAAATCAGATCCTTGTTATTGGAACTGCTGACAATGAGATGAATGATAAACTCAGTGTGAGGTATATTTGTGTGCTATCATCAAAAAGGGGGGAAATGTTATATTCTAGGTGTTTTGATGATCCTCACAAATGCAGGGGCTGGTCCTTGGCAGAGTGCTCTCGTCCAGATACAAATGGGGTACAGCCGTAAAAGCTGTCATGTCAGGTGATAGCTGAAAAGTGCAGTGTTCTACACCAATAAGAAGAGCGAACGAGATTGTATATTTCAGTATCTCACAAATGCAGGGACCTGGTCCCAGACAAAGTTTCCTCCAGTAGATACATAATTGGTTACAGCTGTAAAGCTGTCACGTCAGAGGTTGGTGAGGCGTCAACATACTACACCAATCAGAATGGAGGAGGGTGTTTGTCCAACGGATAATAACTCTTTATGTTTGATATTTTTAGCATGACAAACACCATATTAAATTCATTCATCCAAAGAAGGAAGTCAGCCAACAAGTCTTTTCAAGAACTTACAAAGAAGTTTGTAAGGGACCTGGTCCGACGTGAAAAGGTGAAAAGACAGCTGTCAGAAAAGCTACCACATCTGATGCGGTAAGTGCACAGCTTTTTCAACAGCAGGCTTTCAGCCAATGGGATGATCTCAACTAATTTGTGGTGATTTATATTATCTCTTTCCAACAAACACAAATTCAAGATTTGGCAAACTAAAAAAAAAGGAGCTTAAAGGAGAAGGTTATCTTCAAGGAAGAACTCAAGCACAAGAATACATACAGCAAGCACCTGATCCAGAAAAGAAGTGCTTTCAGTACCTGTTTTTTTCTTGAATGTTTGTATTGAGCTTAACTTGTAGGATTCGTTTCATTGTTTGTTAGAAATGTTTCAAACCTGATTTGAGTCTTGTAAGAACTTAGTTAGGAGTAACTTTGTGTCTTACTGTAAAAGTCTATATTAATCAGTTGGGTTAGTATAGTGGGCGGTGTGGTATCCGCTTAGTTGAAGTCTAAGTTATCTAGGTGTGATAGCTTAGTGGGCAGTGTTGTATCTGCTTTGGCTCATTTAAGTAATAAGTGGTATTGCTTAGTGTGGAGATTAGCATGCTAATCTCGTGTTGTAATTGTCTTTTACTTTTGCTTGTTGAAGATTAGTGAAAGCGGGTTGAAAAGTCCTGTTGAGAACAGGTCGTGGTTTTACTCCCTTGAGCAAGGAGGTTTCCACGTAAAGTTGCTTGTTCAATCTTTAATTTCAGCACTTATTTTACTGTTCATTGTTATAACTGTGCTGAGGACCCGTTTCCATCAAAATCTGTGGACGCATACATTCCAACAAAATGTCTTTAGGAAAATGTATGATTATATGTACTTCTTAAATTCTATATATAATGTAATTATCTTTGCCTTTTGATACTATTAGTTTACTTCATCGAAACGTTGCAAGTAAATTTGTAGAAATCATAACAACTTGGAGATAATGACATGTGAAAAAGGAGAGGACGATGCCATTTAGAGCCTTAAGCAAGATACCACTATCGTAACAACTCTTATAAGAATTATGTATTCTAAATGCTCTAAAATTGAAATATGTAATTATGTGAAACTTAAAATATATTTTGGAATTTAAATTTTGTAATTTTGGCCCTATAGTAGAAATTTTTGTGATTAATAATTCTTATGTCAATATCCTTCATTTGTAGCAATGGATTTATATAGTTGTGGCTAAATGTATATATAGAGTATAAAATTGTAGCTATACATTTTCATCTTTTAAGTTTTATAGCAAAATAAAAAAAATAGCTAGATAATTGTGTATTTTGTGGAAAAAGTTGAATTATTAGCCATGTATAAAAAAAGTTTGTGGCGAATACTTTAATTCATAGCTATAAGTTTTCTAACTCATAGCTAAATACAAATATTATTGCCACGAGACTAATATATAATATAGCCACGAAGTATGATTATCATAGCAAACAAATCAAGTTTTTTGCCACAGCAAAATGTATCGTGGCTTCCACATAAAAGATTCTAAATAATTTATTTTTCATGGGAAAAAGTTTAAATGATTTTCGATAGGTATATATTTTGTAGCAAATTTTTTATATCAGTACAGCTACAACATAATTATTTTTGTAGCTATAAGTGT
This sequence comes from Solanum sitiens, assembly GCA_016801875.1. Lineage (NCBI taxonomy): Eukaryota > Viridiplantae > Streptophyta > Magnoliopsida > Solanales > Solanaceae > Solanum > Solanum sitiens. The sequence continues at coordinate 3,400,556 of JABWTJ010000122.1, read as the reverse complement.
TAGTCCTTAGCCACATATCATCTAAAGTCTATAGCTAACTTTTGCCACGCTACATTTTGCTACGAATGCTACGAAAACAAAAGTTGTGGCTTAAGTGTTTAACCACAGACCTTTTGATATTTAGCTACGATGTATTTTGTAGCTATATATGCATTTTCTTGTAGTGAGAACATAGTCCTACTACTTACTTGCTCCTTGAACCACTCACTAAATGTATCGAAACGCACACGATCAAGTTGATGTTGTGTTAAACGACGCTTACGATGTGATCTTTAAATTTCAGTGATATGTTCTCTGTTCATGTGACTCATATATCAATTTTGATAACAAATTAAATAATATACACTTAATAAACAATAGATATAACACTTACTTTTTATAACTTTCAACCACCTCTGTCTCACAATTGAAAAGCACATGTCGATGTGCTTGCAATAATGTTTTCTCATCCATTTCATACACATCTACTGCACCGTATGACTCTCCAATGGAGGAAAAAGGTGTTTGTCTTTACTAGTCTCATTTTCATTCTCATCATAGCATCGTCTTAAACAATAAGACCTTGAATCTCCACCCTATAAATAACGTGAGCAAAATGTTAAATATTCATTTGCTATGTGTGCTTCTGCTATTGAACCTTCAAGACATGCACGATTACGAACATATGATTTTAGAGTACCCAAGTACCTATGGAATAAAGTAATGTTATTACTTTTATATTATAATTTTTAACAACTAGAGATATATCTAATAAAGAGCCAGTGATAATCTCCATACCTCTCAATTGGGTACATCCATCTATAATGTACTGAACCTGCAAGTTTAGCCTCACTTGCCAAGTGAGTAACCAAGTGTACAATAATAGTAAAGAATCCCGGGGGAAGAGTTTCTCCATGGTAGACAATGTTTTTGAAATTTTTTCTTCAAGTAATTTTAACTTTTCTAGTTTTAGAACTTTGCTACATAAAACACGAAAGAATGTGCATACTTCAATTAAAACAGACTTAAATCATTTATCTGTTGATTTTCGCAAGGCAAGAGGAAGAAGTTCTTGCATTATAACATGACAATCATGAGTTTTTAGTCCAAATATCTTTCGCTTGCGAATCCAACGTGGGATATTAGAGGCATAGCCATGTGGAAACTTGGTATTTTGTAGTACTTCATAAAACATCTCTTTTTCATTTGAAGACATAGAGAAAATAAGTAGGAGGAAGATATTCTCTCCCACTAGCTCGATATTACGGCCATAAGCTTGGTCTTATTTTCATCTCCTTCAAGTCCAACCGTGATTCAATATTGTATTTTGACTTTTTACCAAGACCCAATAGTGTATATAATATGTTATCACAAGCATTTTTTTCTATGTGCATTACATCAAGATTATGGCGCACCAAGTTATACTCCCAATAAGGAAGATCGAAAAATATGCTCCTCTATTCCATGTATTTTTGTTCACCCCACTTACCTCTTCATTTGACTTGCCTAGAGTAAACTTTATATCTTTAACTTGATCCAGCACTTGTGACCCAAATATTCTGCAAGGTGCATGTCTTGTTTCCATAGGTCCATCAAATGATTTTGCATCATTTCGATATTTGTGTCCAGACTTCAAGATATGTCGGTTCCCCATAAAACAAAATTTATTGCCATGTTTAAGCCATTTAAATTGAGTGTGTATGTTGCAAGAAGGGCATGCAAACCGACCAGAAGTGCTCCATCCAGTAAGATTACCATATGCTGGAAAAATCACTTATAGTCCACATGAAAGTTGCTCTCATTTGAAATGTCTCCTTTGTAGATGCACCGTATGTTTCTACCCCAACACTCATAATTCATTTAACTCTTCTGTTATGGTTGCAAGAAGATATAAATATTATTGCGAGGTGATTTTGGTCTAGGAATAAGTAAGGACAGAATAAAGAACTCTTCTTTCATGCACATCCATGGTGGAAGATTATATGACATTAAAATCATTGGCCAAGTACTATGAACTGTTTGCATTGTATCAAATGGATTAAATCCATCAGAAGCTAATCTCAAACGAACATTGCGAGGATCTCCCTCAAATTCATGATACCTACTAAAAACTTTTTCAAGCTTCGGAATCTGCCGGATGTCGTAGAATCCCATATTTGTTTCGCTCTTCATGATGCCACGCATTACATTAGAAGTTTTTGAAGACAAATAATCTTTGTAGTCTTGGTTTTAATGGAAAATACCTTAAGACCTTGGCTGGAATTTTCTTTGCATTATTTTTCCATCTTTAAGCTCCACAAATTTTGCATTCATTGACATACATACTGGCAAACTCTTTTCTGAAAAGCATACAGTCTTGAGACAAGCATGAATCCTTTCATACTTTAAGCCCAAACTTTCAGCTATCTTTTTGGTCTCATAGAAAGAAGGAGGTAAGGTTTCCCCTTCTGACAACGCATCCTTTAATAGTTCAAGCAAAGAATCAAAAGATTCATTTGACCATTTGTACATGCATTTTGTACGATAGTATGTAGGAAAAAGGACAATTTCCTGAACTTCTTACATCCGGGATATAGTTCTTCATTTGCCTCCTTCATGAGTCGTTCAAATATATCAATATCTGGATATGTTTGGATTCCAGAAGTAGGAGCATTATTTTCTAGTATGTCTGGCTCCATCTCGATCGTTTCATTGACATCAATATCGATGGATTGTGTAGAACCTCCAAGGACATCATGTATCATTCCTCTCATATCATCACCTCTTAAAGTTGAGTGGCTGGAATTTGATACTTGAGTATTGTTGGATCTATTTAGAGACTCTCTGTGACAAAACCAAGTATCATATGATAGCAAAATTCCATTAACCACAAGATGATCATATGTTGTATCCCGATCTACTTGATGAAAAAGCACACATTTTGTACAGGGACAGGCAATTTTGTCTCCATCTTGTTTTTCAGAAAAGGCATGATTTATAAAATCTTTGACTCCATCCAAGTATTCTTTACTAACTCTATCACAATACATCCACTTTTGATTTCTAAGATTGTCCATAAAGTTGAAGATAATCTTTGTTTTAACAATTACGGTAAGAACTAAAAATACATTAGTAAAAAGCGGTGGAATAAATCAATATGTAATTGCATATATCGAAAGATGTCCTAACTGGCTTATATGTCATGGTTAGAAATAAAGTTACGACTTACATAGAGAACTCAAATGGGGTGCACAAACTGACCAGATTATGTGTTATGTGGCATGAACCTGAGAACGTTGAAACCGTTTCTTTAAGTGAATTTAATAGTATCATTTAGTCTCAACTTTTATAAGATGCTAGACAAAATGTTAGAAGAAGTTCTACTTAAGCTGAAATCTTAATTAAATTATTCTAACAAATTGTGTCTACCATTTATTTTTATAAAGTAACCATCAAGTTAAAGCTTGCAAAGTACAGATTATTTTAGGAAGGGTTGCTCAAGATATTCATGTTCGAGAAGAAATTACTGAATCTACATGCAATTTTGTAGCTCCTACTTTCATATTTAAGCATTTTATAGTTTAAGTATTTTGAGCTTTTGATTGTAATACACTCAAGGATTACGTAGATGGCTGTTAAACTGATCAGATTGTGACCTGATTGCATGCTATTTAGCAGGAACCTAAGACAATCGAGCACCTTTTCTTTTAAGTCCCAAATTACTTCTACCATTTGGTCTCGACTTAGATGATTCCTAAGGGTATACCGAATGTCTATGGACTGATCTACCAAGGTTAGTTGTGCTATAAAACATGCTAGAAGCAGTTCCAGTTAAGTTGGAATATTAATTATATTACTAATAGATTTTATCTCCATTTATGAGAAAGGAACCATCAAGGTAAAGCTTGGATAGTTTAGGATATTCTAAGAAAGGTTGTTCAAGATATTCCTATACAAGGAGAAATTACAGAAACAACATGATTTTTTAGCTCCTACTTACATATTTAAGTGTTTGACTATACCAGTAGTCAAAGCTTCAAATTATAATACACTTAAGGCTTACCTAGGCAGCTGAAATAGAGTGTACAAACTGACCAGATCGTGTGTTATGTATAAGGAACCTGAGATGATTAAGCACATTTTCACTAAGTGTTGATTTTCTGCTATTGTTTGGTCTAAAGTATTACTATGACTAAGGGTGTCTCGAATATCTATGGGCTGGTATGATAAGGTTAGTTGGGCTACACAAATGATGAAAGAATTTGTAGTTAAGCTGACATCTTCATTATATTTAAAGCAGATTTTACTTGTTCACGCAGACCTTAACGTGATTCAACTGAATCACTTTGTTGGGCTGAATCTTACAAAATGACACTGATTCGATTCAATTTTCTCAAAGAAAAACACAGAATATATAGACTCCATTAGAAAACCTAAAGTTGAAACGGTTGACAAAACTTGCTGACAAGACTGAAAATCAAGTCATTGTCAGTCCTCTAGTGATTACCCTTCACCCAAAAATCTGAATATTTTAATGTACATAACACCTTTTAAAATCAACCCTATACCTAGAATGATTGCTTGAGCCTATGTATATTTTCACTTTTAAATTCCTTCCCCACTCTATAAAGGATACGAGACTTAGCTACATCGACTTCTTGTTTATGACTTTTTAGCTGGTAGCTGTTTGGATGTTCACTACAATGATGTTGCAGTTGCTCTTAACTTATTTTTCTTTTAGAAGTTCAGTAGTAGTGGTAGCAAGAATGTTACAGAGTGGCATCCAGGGCTTAGTTCAAGTGGCAAAGGTTGAGGGACTTGTGACTTAGTCACAAGCTTTCCCTGTGCCATGAGAAGTAAGCTTGGTATAAAGTAGAAGAAGGGCAGAGCAGGGGGGCAATTATAACAACTTTCGCAGGCTGAGGTTGGTCCTAAAGATAGAGCCTAGATGGATTTCTCAGTCAACAATTAAAGTATAATCTCTAATGACTAATCTACTACCTAATGGACGATAATAGTAATGTTGAAACTATATGTCGTTACAACTCTTGCTTGAGCTTTAGTTGGTATAAATGGGCTGCAACTAATTTTTAAAACCATAGCTACAGGAGTTGTTTTAATGTTCTTCAAGTAAGAAAGTCCCTTAGGAATTCAGATGAAACAAACCTTAATGTCAAACATCATGGCCAAAATACAAATCAAACATAATCAAAGCATCTACAAATTCGATAATTCTCATATAAACATTTGAAATCGTCAAAGTCCAAGGTACTGATACTAAATCATTACCTACAGTTATAACGTGTTTATACTTGACAGATATCGAATAAAATTTAATTACTAAATAATGATTTGCGACAGTTCAAGATATATAAATATTGGCTTTGGACTTACGATAGATCATTAACCTCAAGATCTGTGATAAAAAGAACTAATTGAACAGTTCACATCTACATAAAATAAGATTGCTATGACTGACGTTTTCAACACTTTAAAACATGATTTCAAGTATTTAATATGAGTATAAAAACAGAGAGTTTATGGAGTCATAATAGAGGTCCATATAATCGCTAAACTTGAATATTTAAAAGAAGAGATCTTCACTCATAATCAAAACGGCCAAAGATCACAAACACATGAAAACATATTTTACGAATCAAATCACTTGGAAATCACAATTAATGCCTATAAACTGATTAATTCGTCAATTATTTTCTATTTTTCCTGTTAATGCTTAAGCATTGATTAATGAAGATAGAATTAAATTACTGGCTGAATATTAACTAACGATCTACAGAGCAACAAATATTATAGAAAATCATAGAAACAAGAGTTGAGTGGAGCGATTTACATACCTTAAATTTTCAGAAAAGCTTGTTGCTGGACTGCTCTATGTTGCTGCGCTCGTTTATGTTAATGAGATATATGTCGTATATGAGTCTTAATATGCGGTTTAGGTTTTGGAATCCTTATGTGCCTGGGAGACATTTTTAGTAATCTTTTCCTTATTTGTGTAGGAGAGATTTTTAGGGTCGTAAAGTGTTGGAAAACTTTTTTCTCTAGGATTTTGAGAAAAGCAAGCGTAGGAAATCTTTAGAAGAAGTGGGGAAGTTCTATTTTTAGAACAAAAAACGATCTTTTGCGGCTATTCTATAAAATTGCTTCTAAAAATATACTTATTGGTGGCCATTATACATTAGTCGTTGATTGTTTGCCCTGCGTAAATACATTAGCGGCACTTACCTGATTGCCGCAGAAAAATTGCCGCTAAAGTTCATTTTTGTAGTAGTGAATTTAAAAACAAGTGCAATATAAAGAAAAGTTGTTTGAAAACATGTTGTAAATTCTGAATGTATACAAGGATACAAATAACTCTGAGATGTTTATAAAAATACAAATAAACTGATGTATATATATAAATACATTTAACTTTTGTGGGAGTTTCTCTAACCGACAACCATCACTTAAGAGCTACAGTGATGATACAACGATCTACCTCACGCTGCCAGTGCATCATATACCTAGCCAAAGGTATAAGACCTGAACAGCCTAATGGATCCACTAGTCTACTGTGAAAAGGGTTCATCTAAAAAGTATGACCCTTTTCTACCCATAGTGGATACATGGTTTATGGGGGATGTGAGTTGTTCAAACTCTTCCCCATATCGGTGCTCAATATTACTCCCAAAGTATACTGGCTCTTATGTTTTTCAAAACATACTAATTCTGTGATTTGAGATTAGTTCTCAAAATATTTAGCTCAAAGGCTATCTTAGAAATCTCAGTTTCCTTGGTTGCTTCATTTAGAAAGTTATTTCTGTTTAACTGAAAACTAACCTGAAGGCTCTTTATAAATCTCAGTTTCCCTTATTTTTAAATATGAAAACATTTTAAGTTCCTTTGGGAATACTTATTTCCCATATACTTCTTTGAAGGAATACTTCACTTTATTATCAACTGAACTCGAGCTTAAGTCTTAAAACAACACTTAAAATATTTTTGAAAAACTTATGAAATATTAAATGAACTTCTTCTTTTTATCTTTAGTCCTTACTCAACCGGATCTTTAAGTCTTAAAACATGTTTAAAGTATTTGCAAAAGAATCCTTGAAAAGACTTTAGGAATTCTCTAGACTTGACTCTTAACTTTTCCTTGAATTTGAAGTTATGGATTCAAGGTTCTGAATTCGTGCTTGTAGATGATTTATATATTATTAGAAGTCATTTAGAGTAGTTAGAATCATAAGGAAGTGTTAAAACATCTTAGAAGGGCTTAATCAGACTAAATTACAAAAACTGGGTGAAAACACCGATTTGGGCGCGTTCGGGGCGCGCCGCGCCAGCCCCAGCTGACTGAGGCACTGCAGTGCACCGATCAGGCCCTCTGGCGCAGATGAGAGTGCCGCGCATGGTATTTCTGAGGTGCGTCTGAATGACTTTATCCTATTGTTTTTCAACGCTAAATCCCCTAAACTTCCATATATCTTTTCCCAAACCCTTAGGATCATTAGTACCTTCAATAATCAATAGATCTAACTCGGAAAACAACCCGAAATTATGAATCAATTCAACATTAGGCATTGAACAACTCAATCAACAAGGATTGTACAATGTTCTTCAAGAATTTCACTATTCTCATTCAGCCAATTCGAAAATCACTGAATTGAAACAAGCTTGTTTTTTGGGTGAACTGACCCAACACTAGAATATCTCACATACCTTGATGGGGATCACTTCTCACGAAATCCCCTCGTAATTCTTGATGTTCTTGGTGAATTTTTTATATTTCTCCCTTTCTTTCTTATTTTCTCTCTTCTCCAAGTTCTAAGCATGATTTTGATTTTCCAAAACTGAACTTAACTTTGTTTTTATCCGAAGAAACCCCTAAAAATGAAATAGGAAATCAATTGGTGAAAAACTATTGAGCCCTTCTTTAAATCCAGATTTGGACTTTCTTCCCAACTTTCGATAGGCATATCCACCTCATACGATATCGAAAATGCGCAAACTCGTCGGCATTGGAAAGAGCTTTCCAATTATATCAAGAAAAACCTCTAACTCATCCTAACCTAGAAGTTATGACCGCTTGAAAATGACCAAAACTCACTTTCTTAACTTAAATAATTTTCCAGATTTCTCCTTTTCTTTTGAAAAAGAATATGTTTAGTATCTCAGCTTATTCTTAGTCATTTCAAATTGTGAGATGTTACAAAAACTCTAGCACACGACACTCAGAAAAATCCTTTACGCTAAGTTTGATTCCCGGAAATCTACTTACTCAAAATCAATTATGTAAAGTCGTACGGGTTCTTTAAAGAGTTATCTAACTACTCATGTAATAAAAATCATAAATGGTTCACCGAATTGTTACCAGATTTCTCTACAATTTAGTGACTCCAATTTTCTTCAAATCTGGACAAGGTTAGAAAAAAACCAAACACTACTAAAAAGTTTTTCCTGCTCCAATTTTCCCCTGTTGGCATTTCTATAATGGCCCGAACAGGTCATTACAGAAATCCCCGAAAACAAAAGATCAAATTTTAAATTATAATAGAAACAATGAAAAGAATATTAAAATTCTCACAAATTCAAGATCAAGAAATCAAAAATACAAATTATTTATCAACATCACTCAAACAAAAAATGAACCTCTGAATAACTAGTTCTCGTTATTCCCTGGATGATTTAGAGTTGTTTTCCAACTCTTTTAATGACGTTTATATAGATTGAGTTAGGGTTTAGGGTTACATTAACTAATGGGTCAACTCATTTAACGAGTATCCCTTATGGATATAATTGGCAAAAAAGATATTTTTAGCTTCCACCAAGTATGTTTTATTGAAAAAGCATAAAAATCGTATTGTTAAAATGGAACGGATAAAGTTATATACTTCTTTTGTCTCTTTTTTACGGTGGATGAGTTTCTATTTAGGGAGTCAAATAATATTTTCTATTAACAATAGTTTTCTCCCAAAAAAAATCAAATATATTAAATCATCAACTATATTGACATGCAATATTTTTTGTGTAATTTTCAAATATGTATTTTTATTCATAAAAATTTGAACAATTTGTACCGGAGGTAATTAAAACCTAAATCTGGCAAAAAGCAGTACAGAAACACAACTAGTTTTACATAGCCTTGACAAGAGCACTTATTCACTACGATGGTAGAGGTGGAGCTATCATTTTTAGTTTAAAGATTCTGAATTATTAAAACAACACAAATTATCTTATTAAGTTTTGGATACAATCTTTATACTCCCTCCGTACTATTTTATGTTAAAGTGTTTTTCTTTTCGGAGTCCAACAATTTTTGATAAAACAAATATTGATTAATTAGCTATGTTTACTTGGAGTATTTTCCGTGAAGTCTTTAAATCTATATACATTTCATTTTTATAAATTTAAAGAATTTATATCCAAATTCAGAGTTTCAAGCCTTATAATTTCACATATTATAAGTAAATTTTCAAATAAAAGGACAAAATTCAACTCTAAGCTATGTTGAACCAATAGAAAGAACTGTAATTCAGTTCATTATATATATATATATATATACACTCACTTCATAGACAGTCAGATAGTCAGTTTTGAGTATCTTATTTCTGTATTTCAAATACTTTGTTATGAGACTTAAGTGTCATTTTGGCCAACTTATTATTTTTAAGCTATATCATGAGACTGTTTTTATTGAGTTAAGTCTTCCGCTGAGTTAAGTAAGCCAGACCAAGAGTCCGCTCAAAGCCAGCAATGGTCTTCGAGTGTCGGTCACGTCCAAGGTGTAGGCTTGGGGCGTGACAAATTCATTGGCTAACACACAATTTTTTTTAAAAAGAATCACCTAATTCACGTTGAGTAGGCTCTTCATTCTGAAAATTGTGGTGTGGATAATGGTGAGGCTAAAGAAATTATTCTCCAGGTCCTTATGGATGGTTCTGTTAAAGGTTCTTAAGAAAAATATCACATAAGCCATATCACCATAAAATCCACTGGCTTAACACACACAAAACTGAGAGAATCACCTAATTATTTTGAGTTACCCCTAAATGTTAAAAAAAGTTACGTGAATCATGGTGAGGCTAAACGACTTCTTTCTCATATCTTTACAGATGGCTCTAAAAAGAATCTGAGTAAATGTTCCTGGAAGCCTTATCACCAAAAAAAAAGCATAGGTTATCACACATGAAAACCTAAGAAAATTGCTTAATTCATGTTGAATGAGCCCTTCATGCTAAAATATATGGTGTGGATCATGGTGAGGCTAAATAAATTATTATCCAGGTTCTTATGGATTGTTCTGTAAAGGTTCTGGAAAAAAAGGTTCCAGAACCATATCACCTAACACAAATGAAAAACTAAGATAATTTCTTAATTCATGATGAGTTACCCCTAAATGTTAAAAAGTGACATGGATCATGGTGAGGCTATAAAATTGTGTCTCGTATACTTACGAATGGTTCTATAAAAACGTTTCTGAAAGCCCTTTCACCAAAAAAAAATACATGGACCACACATGAAAAATTTAGAAAATCGCTTAATTCTCATTGAGTGGGCCCTTCATGCTAAAAAAGATAGCATGGATCATGGTGAGGCTAAAGAAAATTTTCTCCAGGTCCTTATGGATGGTTCGATAAAAAAAATTCTTAGAATCATACTACCAAAAAAATCCATGAGCTTAACACACATTAAAAAAATGTGAGAATCACCTTCCTGTTGAATGGCCCCTAAATACTAAAAAAAGTTGCACGGATCATGGTGAGGCTATAAGAATGGTTTCCTATATCTTTACAGATGGTTCTACTAAGATTGTAGAAAAAAGTTCCTAAAAGTGTTGTCACCAAAAAAATGTATGGGCTAAAAAACATGAAAAACTTAGAAAATAGTCATGTTGAGTGGCCCTTTCATGCTATTATATATGGTGTGGATCATGATGATGCTAAAGGAATTGTTCTCCAGGTCCTTATGGATGGTTCATCAAAGGTTCTGGAAAAAAAAGTTCTTAGAAGCCATATCACCAAAAAAACATCCACAAGCTTAACACACATGAAAATTGAGAGAACCTCCGAATTCCTACTGAGTGCCCCCCCTAAAAAAAGTGGTGTGGATCATAGTGAGACTAAGAAATGTCCCTGGGTCCTTATTGGTGGTTCTGTAAAGGTTCTCCAAAAAAAGTGACTGGAATTCATATTACCAAAAATATATGGGCTAACACATAGGTAAAACTAAGAAAATCGCTTAATTCCTTTTGAGCAGCCCTAAATGCTAAAAAAAGTGATGGGGATCATAAGGCTATAGGATTTGTTCACATGTCCTTACGGATGCTTCCTGCCACAAGTGAGTGTTTAGGAATTATTCCTCAGGTCCTTTCGCATGGTTTTGTAAAGGTTTCGTTAAAAGGTTCCCAAAGGTCATATAAAAAAAATCCATGGTCTAGCACACGAAAAATTGATTAGAAAATTGTTAATTCATGTTGAGTGAAACCTAATGCTAAAAAAATAGTGTGGACTATGGTGAGGCCATAGAATTACTCCTAAGGTACTTATGGGTGATTCTATAAAGATTTCAAAGAAAAATTGTCTAAAGCCATATCACCAAAAAAATCAATGGGCTAACTGATACGCTCAAATTTACTTCTCAAATAAGAAGTAAAGCGGTCGTATCAAGTAAAGAACCCAACTAATGAGGTTGAGGTCGATCCCACAAGGAAAATAGTTCAGACTTAACTTTATTCTATTATTACTATTATTTAGCCAACTATTTTCCGAGAAAACAAAAGACAAAAAGGGGGGTTTTATTTCTAAATTAATGAAACTGATTAACTAAATAAAAATAAACAACTAACAGATTCAGCTTTCGGAGTTAAATCAAATTAGAAAAGTAACTAGGGCTTAAGTGTTCCCCACAGGTTCCTAACTTGGTAAATCTAACTATAACAATTCTATCCTAATATCTTGCATGTAAAGTGATAAGTTATGTATCTCTAAATCCTTGGTCCGACATCTAGAGAATTTCACTCCGCACCTTGGTCCGGCTACGTGTGTTGCTATACTAACCCTTATCTTTACCTCATATTAAACATCGTATTCGATATTTGACTAAGCTATTAACTCGTACCAACCAATACTAGCCTATTAGATAGTATACACTAAATCTATGTTGATAATTCTTTTCCTATTATCTACCTCCTTGGTCCGGCAAGTAGCATTAAGGCGAGTTCTAACGTTGGCCATCCGTTAAAAAGACTTCTACACGAAAGAATTATCAATACATGCAAGACACCACTCTAGAATTGTTATTTAAGTTAGATTTTTACCTTGTTATTCACCCATGGTTCCCACAACCCTAGCTATGATGTTTAGTTTCCCATGTTCATAATTACACAATTCCTATTGTTAATGGAAGAATTCATGCACTTACTTTTATGAAAACGAATAGTTTCCCAGAATTTAACTTGATTAATCAACAAAATCACCAACAATCAATTCCCGAAAAAGTATCTTAATTCCCAAAATCGAGAGTTCAATACTATAATAGAAGAACTAAAAACTAAAAATTATCTAGAAAGTCTAACCCCAAAAACGAGGTTTTTCCAACTATTTATAATAAAAACAAAATCTAATCAAATAAGGATTCTATTTACTAAAAATCTGTCCAAACGCGTCTGGGTCGACGGACCACGTGACGGACCGTCATAGCCTCCGTCGTCCCATACTTCACACATTCTTCTGTTGCTTTCTTCAATCCCCTCGACGGACAGGTATGACGGACCGTTTCAAGCACGACGGTACGTCGAGGGTCTTCGTTCTAAAATACTTGAACTTCTTGGAATTTGGGTACTGGGACTACTTCTCTGATCATCACGACGAACAAGCAGGACGAACCGTCGTGACTATGACGGTCCATCATGAACTTCCGTAATCCCACACTTGGTCAGACTTCCCCATTTTCCTTCAGCACTTTCTCCCTTCACTACGATGCCACCTACGGACCGTCACAGCCTCGACGGACCGTCATGGATTCCGTAGGTGGTCTTTTCTGCATTTCTTTCTCAAAAACTCCCGCGTTCATCCTTGGACAGATTTTCTGCAAACAAAGAGAAACTTACATAAAAATCAACACAAAAAGGCTTTCGACACACACTAAACTTAAGGAAAAAGCATTAGAAATACCGTGCAACCACGGTACATCAACACCCTCAACTTAAATTCGTTGTTTGTCCTCAAGCGATGCACTCTGACTCACTACAAAATCTTTGTACAAAAGTATCCATATTTTAACTTCCGCAATCATTTGGCTATCAATCCCGATTATTCTCATTATGTTCATGCATGGTATCACTATTAGGCATTGACTTGTGTAGAATCAAACCATGACCCAGACTCACTACGCAATGATTCCTATCCTCTTCAATTTTTCACCGAGATGCTACTATTTCTGGTATTGCAACTCCTGTCCTCACTTCAAATAACATCCTTATTTTTCACACAATGATTTTAGTTTGAGTATAAGGATCACTTTTCGACACTCACTCTCAGAACAAATTCACAACTCATTTATACATATTGCCATAGGCTTGCCCTTATTTTCACTACTTCAAGTTCGCCATACAACTCTTAGGATCACAATAGGACTTTTTTAGATTGTAACATAGGCTCAGGGTCAGGTAGGGTGTATTTAGGTATATTTAGTGACTTGTTGCCCTCCTTGACATATCGGCTAAGCGAACCACTTTGTTATCATTTTATTTCACCCTATTACTCAATTTTGTTTTCACTTTGCTGTTTTCCCTTTCTTATCCTTATGTGTAAGTGACTTTTCTCTTTTCTTGTGTTTATTTTGCTTTTTATTCATATATTTTTTTATTTTATATATATATATATATATATATTTTTTTTAGTCACTTCTGTTTTATTCTTTCTTTCTCTTCATTCTTTCAACCCCACTTTCCGGGGTTTTCCTTATAACAGCCACCCTCAACTTATGATCTTGCCATGAGTCAAGGTTCACAATACCCATGGTTGGGTCAGGGCCAAAACAAGGTTGCTTTCTGCATTAGCCACCCTCAACTTATGCTTTTAGCATAAACTGAGGTGCACATGTCCAAGGAGGGACCAGGGCCAACACGTTGTTCCCCGAGAATATCATTTGGGGTGAAAAAGAAAGGTCTATTTTAAGCTCAATTCATTTGGATCAAAAAGGGATTAACTTCATTTGGTTTTCTGTTATTTTTAGGCTCAAGATTTGACTAATTCGAACAAGGGCTTATGATCCTTTCCTAATTGATTGTTTTGACTCACTTTTAGCAGGACTAACCAGGCAAGTTCTAGCTCAGTATTTATGGTGGACATTCGAATTCACCTCACACTCACTTGACATTCCTTGCATTCCCAGATTATTAGACACCTAGTTCAAGTCTTAGATTCAGGATCATGCAGTAGTGTATCTTTATTTCATGTTTCAAACCACACAATTATCACTTACTATGCCTAGTCATGCATCATTTTGATTATCGAGATATCATATTTATTTTAGCCATCATGCTTCAGATTTATACTATGTACATAAGATATGACATGCCGGTTCAACAATAAAAGTAATCAGTCTCTTGGGGAAAAAGAACACAGGCAAGAAAATCCCAAAAGAGGATCGTGAACTTGGGCTACTCAGAATTCACCCAAGTACTCACATTCCATTTACCCCACCCCCAACAAAAAGATATGCAATTGTCCCCAATGCATAGAAAAATCTAAACTACTCGAAAGGTAAGTGAAGCAAACCTGAGGCGCTAAGCGCCGGCGATCAGCAAGCTGGTTGGTCCGGTTCACCGGAACCAACTCCCTGCGTAGTCTGGACATCCTCAGTAATGTCCTCAGCATCAACTGCACCATCAGTAGTGCCTCCCACAGAATCGACAACTTTGGAGCTAGACGCCCCGGCAGCTAACTCTACAACCCACAGCTTACGGGCCTCCTCAGCAGCAATCGAGGCTCTCCTCGCAGCCTCCATCCCACGGCGCTCCTTCTTCCTCGCCCTAGACTCATCCTCCTCTCGACCCCTGCGTCTCTTGGCATGCTCTCGTGGGGGAGGTGGTGGAACATCAGAAGTGGCAAAAAGAGCAGCCATCACTGTGTCATCAGCAGGCTCTGCAGAAGGGGCCTCAGACTCAGGTACCCTCGCCTCTAGGATCGTATCAAGATCAGCCCGTAGACTCTCAACCGCAGCCTGAAGGGTCGACATGTCCGCCGGAGGTGCTGGTCGGGCTAGCACTCGCAACTCAAAAGCGTCTAACCGCTGATGTACTTCTGCAATCTTCCTCTCTGTGTGCTGTGCCATCTTACGCTCCATGCGCTCCTCTGCCTCAGCAATAGTCCTCTGCATCCAAGGCTGGATGTGATGCAGAAGTGTAGCCATCTGTGCCTCGAGTTTCTGGACCCTAGCAAGTGGGACCAGAGTGGCGGAAGGAGCCAAGCAAGAGGAGCTCGGGGCAGTGCTACTACCCGGGATAGACTCGACCGGGGTAGTGTCAGTGTGTGCAGAAGCAGCCTGGGAAGCCGCATGAGCATGCTCTATGGTATCGGCCAGGTTCTCACCGAGTGGGACCACCTCTGGGCGGGGTCCTCTGCGTGGGGCCAACTCATTGGCCTCATCCCTGATGAGGCCGATGTCAACATTTCCTTGCGGGGTCCTGAGCTGGTCAATGTGCCAAATGGGCACACCTGCAGATCTGCACAAAGAGAAAATCATGCAAGGAAAAGGGTAAGTGGTGGTGATCTTGAAAGCCCTCTCATGCATGACCGCTTGGAGAAGCCAAGCTAAATCGACCTCGAACCCTGCCATCATGGCGGCCATCATAACATCACAATCTCATGTGACTATATTATCAGCAGCAGTGGGGGAGAGACAATGGCGAACTATCAACCAAAGAAACTTGGCCGTAAAGGTCAAGTTGGCCTTCCTGATGGCTCCCTTCGGCTCCGTCACCCAATCCGCAGCCTCTCCATCAATAGACAAGTGCTGGGCCATCCATCTCTTGGTGGTCTCTCTCAGCGAAGGCTCGCGTAAGAACCGGCCCTCTTTAACAATTTGCCACCGGTAGTCGAACTCGGCGGTGAGAGGTGTCCTGGTGATGTAAACATCCGTGCCGTACAGATATCGGCGAATGGCTGGTAGGGAGATGTCAACCTGTATGCCGCGTACTCGGACGTGCTCAAGTGGGGCCTGTTTGGCGGGGGCAGACCACCTATCAATCTATGATCGGAGAGTGGCTACATAAGAGGCATAGAACTCTCGAACTAACTCCTCACTGTTGCGGCCCAAAGAACGAGCCGTCCACTCCAGCCGGTGTCTGGTGAAAAGAGTGTGAATATCTGGCATGGTGGGGAGACTTCCCGTGAGGACCCGCCTCTCTAGTGTAAGGGTCCGTGTCATGACGCCTTTGTCATTGAGAACCTTGGCGTCTAAGTATACTTTGTACTGCCCGTCGACACACCACCGGTTGGGCTGATCGGTGACCGGGGCAGGGACTCCAGTTGGTGAGCCAGGGGTGGAGTCAGTGCTGTCAGCCTCATCATCCGAGGTAGACTGTGTAGCTGTGGCGGGGCAGAGGCTTCTGCGGACCCGGAGGCTTCCGCTGACCACGAAACTCCTAAGGAGCCAGATGCTCCTTCGTCTTGGGCAGCTGACCCAGAAGGTGTGCCGGTCAGTGTGCGCTCCTCATCAGACTGGGAGGCAGTGACTACGCCGGGCGCCACCTTATTGGGCGTGGCTCTCGGTACACGTGGATCTCGTGCTGTAGTAGCAGTGCCTGAGGGCACGTACTCTGGATCATGCTCATCATCAGAGCCTATCACCAATCGGGCAGATGGGGCGACAGATTTAGAACGCCCACGTGCGTAAACGCGATCTTGTTTAGGTGCCATGAGAGGTAGTACCTGTAACGAATCAGCATTAGTACTATAAGGATGAAACATGACAAGAAAAAAATGAGACAATAATACACAGAAATTCAAACCAGTGATAACAGCTCTGAAGTAGCAGTAAGGCACGACGGACTTGGTGACGGCCCGTCGTGCGTATGACGGACCGTCCTGTGGTCCGTCATGTAATACTTAGCACTAAAAAGTATCAGAAGGAAGGTCTCTGACTGATACGACTGTTGTTCAGGATGGGCCATCGTGGGTATGACGGTCCGTCAAATGTGTTCGTCAGTGGACACTTAGTAAAAGTGTGGAGACCCTTAAGACAGGGGTCTCTGACCGATACGACGGTTGTGCAGGACGGACCGTCGTGGGTATGATGGTCCGTCACATGTGTCCGTCAGTGGACACTTAGAAAAAGTGTGGAGACCCTTAGGATAGGGGTCTCTGACCGTCACGACGGTTATGCAGGACGGACCGTCGTGGGTATAACGGTCCGTCACATGTGTCCGTCAGTGGACACTTAGTAAAAGTGTGGAGACCCTTAGGACAGGGGTCTCTGACCGTCACGACGGTTGTGCAGGACGGACCGTCGTGGGTATGACGGTCCGTCACATGTGTCCGTCAGTGGACACTTAGAAAAAGTGTTGAGACCCTTAGGACAGGGGTCTCTGACCGTCACGACGGTTGTGCAGGATGGACCGTCGTGGGTATGATGGTCCGTCACATGTGTCCGTCAGTGGACACTTGGAAAAAGTGTTGAGACCCTTAGGACAGGGGTCTCTGACCGTCACGACGGTTGTGCAGGATGGACCGTCGTGGGTATGACGGACCGTCACATGTGTCCGTCAGTGGACACTTAGAAAAAGTGTTGAGACCCTTAGGACAGGGGTCTCTGACCGTCATGACGGTTGTGCAGGACGGACCGTCGTGGGTATGACGGTCCGTCACATGTGTCCGTCAGTGGACACTTAGAAAAAGTGTTGAGACCCTTAGGACAGGGGTCTCTGACCGTCACGACGGTTGTGCAGGACGGACCAGTCGTAGGACAGGGGTCTCTGACCGTCACGACGGTTGTGCAGGACGGACGTGGGTACAACGGTCCGTCATCGGGTTTTCGTGCTGTCATTCAGAGACAGAACTGGGGATGCCACATTCACCCCATGTGATTCATACCTAAAGACCCAACATTTATCTAATGCTCTTTAACCTAAATACCTATCAAATTTACAAGTCTAAAGCCATAATTACTCTAGTTTTATCCAGGCATTTTGTAGAGTTAATAACCTAAGTTAGACAATATCTATTCAAAGAGCAAAGGCCCATATGCTAATAGTAAAGAAAAAAAAAACTAAAAAGAAAGAAAAGTAAATGGGTAGAGTTTCAGAAACACATACCTTGGAAGAGGAGAAAACAATACGAAAGTGATGGCACCCAATCGAGAAAACTGAGAAGCACAGCAGCAGACTCCGACCAAGAACGGAGATTTGGGATGGAAAATGGGAGAATGTGGGGAATTTGGGTAGAGAAAGAAGTTGAAAGGGGAAGAAATGGGGGAAAGAGGGAAAGAAAAACTGATTAATGAAGGGGTGGGGGTTTAAAACGTTTAAAAACTTTTAAAATTCTTTAGCCGGGTCGGGTCGGGTAGCCGGGTAATGAAATGACGAAACCCCGATGACGGTCCGTCGAAGATGTGACGGTCCGTCATGGGGTCTGTCGCATGTGCCCTAATTCTAAAAAAAACTAAAGAGCGTACCTGGCACGACGGAGTCATGCGACGGTCCGTCACAGGCGTGACGGTCCGTCGATGTATCCGTCAGTGAATGTGGCAGAGTAATTTTTCTGCAGAACTTCTTGGAGATGTGCTACCTGAAAATTTATAACCCATTAATAGAAAATGCTACCGTTACTAGAAAGAAAAAAACTATAAAGTGGTTAGATGATAAATATTGGGTTGCCTCCCAACCAGCGCCTGATTTAACGTCGCGGCACGACTGAGGACACTCTATTACTCAGACTTCATCAAGATGATATGCCTCAATCACCTCATTCGCCGATTCCGCATGACCTATATAGATTTTGAGACGTTGTCCGTTCACCTTAAACCGCACACCTTCCTTGTTCTCCAACTCAACCGCTCCATGAGGGAATAGTTGGGTGATCAAATAAGGGCCAGTCCATTTGGACTTTAGCTTGCCCGGAAATAAGCGCAATCTAGAGTTGAATAAAAGCACCGAATCCCCAATCATAAACTCTCGTTTCTCGATTTTTAGGTCATGGTACTTCTTCATCTTTTCTTTGTAGAGGGCTGAGCTTTCATAAGCCTTTAGGCGAAATTCATCAAGTTCATTTTTTCTTCTTCATAGCCCACATGGCTTTATGCTCTAATTCAACCGGAAGATGACATGCTTTCACATATACTAGTTGGTATGGGGACATACCTATGGGAGTCTTATACGCTGTCCGGTAAGCCCAAAGAGCATCATCAAGCCTCCTTGACCAATTTGTTCTACTAGCGTTCACTGTTTTTGACAAAATCTGTTTGATCTCCCTATTTGATACTTCAACTTGCCCACTAGTTTGAGGATGGTAAGGAGTGGCCACATTATGGCGAACCCCATATTTCTCCAATAATCCCTTGAACAATTTGTTGCAAAAGTGGGATCCCCCATCACTAATAATTGCCCGTGGGGTACCAAATCGAGAGAATATATTCTTTTTCAAGAATGCAGTGACACTCTTCCCCTCATTGTTTGCGAGGTCGATGGCTTCCACCCACTTAGATACATAATCAACTGCTATTAAAATACACTTCATTCCATGAGAACTCACAAACGGACCCATAAAGTCAATACCCCAAACATCAAATAACTCAATCACAAGAATGGGGTTTAGATGGAGCTCTTGCTTTCTTGAAATGCCGCCATCTCTTTGGCATCTATCACATGCTTTGGTGAACTCATGAGCATCTTGATGAATAGTTGGCCAATAGTAACCACATTGTAAGATCTTATGAGCAGTCCGGACACCACTATGATGTCCACCAAAGGGTGAGGAATGGCATGCCTTTAAAATACTCAACATCTCAACTTCTGGCACACAACGCCGAATGAGCCCATCAGCACAGCTCCTGTATAAGTATGGTTCATCCCAAAAGAACGTCTTCACATCGTACATGAACTTTTTCCTTTGATGAAAAGACAAGTCTGATGGAACAATATCACTAGCTAAGTAGTTCGCAAAATCTGCGAACCATGGAATCAGGTCTTGTGAGGCAGCCAATACATGCTCATCGGGGAACGTGTCATCAATATCAGTCTTATCCCCCAACTCTCTCATAGCTTCATCTTCTAAACGGGACAAGTGATCAGCAACTTGATTTTCGGTCCCTTTTCTATCCCTTACCTCAAAGTCAAATTCTTGCAGTAGTAATACCCAACGAATTAACCTCGGTTTCGCATCCTTCTTTGCCATCAAATATCTCAGGGCTGAATGGTCAGTATGCACTATAACTCTAGTACCTAGCAAATAGGAGCGAAATTTTTCAAAAGCAAATACTACTGCAAGGAGCTCTTGTTCAGTTACTGTATAGTTCTTCTGAGCTTCATTGAGGGCTTTACTAGCATAGTAAATGGGATGAAGGATTTTGTCCCTTCTTTGTCCCAATACCACACCAAGGGCAACCCCACTCGCATCACACATCACCTCAAATGGACTGCTCCAATCCGGAGGAATAATGATAGGTGCTGATACCAATTTTTCTTTTAGATCGCCGAATGCTTTAAGACAGGATTCATCAAAATAAAATTTACAATCTTTCTCCAGCAGTTTGCACAATGGATGTGCAATTTTTGAGAAATCTTTGATGAATCTCCTGTAAAAACCTGCATGTCCAAGAAAGCTTCTCACACCTTTTACAGAGATAGGTGGAGGAAGTCTCTCTATCACCTCGACTTTGGCTCGATCAACTTCTATGCCCTTTTCTGAAATACGATGGCCCAAAACAATACCTTCTTTGACCATGAAGTGGCATTTTTCCCAATTGAGTACTAAGTTGCAGTCTTCACATCTCTTAAGAACCTTAGATAAATGGCTCAAACATCGCTCGGGTGATTCACCAACTTTGTAGGATATGGCAGATACCGATTGGAGCTCACCACTCTGCCGTATGGACCTATAAATGTTGAAAGTCACTTCTTCATTGTTCAACCGAAATTTCATCTGCCCCTTTTCCATATCAACTAAAGCTCTACCCGTAGCAAGGAATGGCCTTCCAAGAATAATAGGCACCTCAAAATCGACTTCACAATCAAGAATAACAAAATCTGCCGGAAATATGAACGACTCCACTTTTACTAGCACATCATGGAGTATCCCTATAGGCCTTTTTACTGTTCTATTGGCCATCAGTAGCCGCGTCGCAGTGGGCTTTGGGTCACCCAAACCCAACTTCTTGTAAATCGAGAGGGGCATGAGATTTATGCTTGCCCCCTGATCACATAATGCTTTCACAAAATGTAATAACCCGATTGTACAAGGATTAGTGAATGCACCCGGATCTTCTTTATTTTGCACTAAAGACCTTGTAGCAATAGCACTACAATGCTGCATTCTGTCATCATCCTCAAAAGTGACCGATCTTTTCTTTGTAACCAAATCTTTCATAAACTTGGCATAACCGGGCATTTGTTCAAGAGCTTCTACCAAAGGTACATTGATAGAAAGTTGCTTCAACATTGTTATAAAACGCCTATATTTACCATCCTCGGTCTTTTTCACTAATCTTTGAGGAAAGGGGGGGGGGTCTAGGCATGGGAGTTACCTTTTTAGGCGCTTCAGTGTCTTTTTCAGTGTTGTCTTCTACTTCATCACTAACCTCTACCACTTTATCATTATCTCTCATCACCTTTTCCACAATAGACGGCATAGGTGGGTCAATAGTTTGTTTACCCTCACGAGTAGTAATTATCATACAGTGTCCATCATTTTTCGGATTTTGGACAGTGTTGCTAGGAAGAGTGCCCGGTTGCCGTGTGTTCACAGTTGCAGATAATTAAGCCATTTGCAATACAAGCTGCTTAATTGATATGGCATGTGTATCGACTTTCTGTCCAATACCCGCTACATCACTCCTTAACTCTTTGGTGTGATCATCACTAGCATCGAACCTCATCATCATCTTGTGCAACATATCCTCAACTCGCGCCATACTACCTCCACCATCCCTAGGAGCAACTTCACGATTTTGAGGAGGAACATAGGGCCCACTCCTATCATTTCTGTTACCATAGTTACCCCTGTTGAAGTTGTTGTCGCGGTTGTAATTTCCATCACGGACATAATTACCCTCACGGTTGTAGTTACCATAGTTCCGACCTTGATTTCCTTGACCTTGGCGCCAATTCTCCTGATTGGAGCCTTGGGCATTCGGTCGGAAACCTCCCGTCTGATCATTTACTGCATAGGAATCTTCCTCATAATAATATTCATCAGTTGGTGGTGGTGGTTTAGACAAGTAGTTCACTGCGTTTATCTTTTCTGCACCCCCAGTGACATGTTTTAACACCAACCCAAGCTCAGTTCTCATCTGTGCCATCTCTTCACGAATCTCATCTGTGGCTGGGTTGTGTGTGGATTGCACTGCAAAAGTATTTCTCCCAGTATCTGATTTCCTAGTACTCCATGCTTTATTATTTCGGGAGATTTTCTCTAATTTTTCGGCAATTTCAGCATAAGGACACTCCCCATAAGAACCACCTGCTATAGTATCCAATACCGCTTTATTATTATCATCCTGTCCCCGGTAGAAATATTCTTTCAGTGACTCATCATCTATGCGGTGATTGGGGACACTTCTCAAAAATGAAGTGAACCTATCCCAAGAACTACTAACTGACTCTCCTGGTAGTGCCACAAAGTTGTTCACTCTGTCTTTGTGATTTAGTTTCTTGGAGACCTGGTAGTAACGTG
The DNA here is from genome assembly GCA_016801875.1 of Solanum sitiens. NCBI lineage: Eukaryota > Viridiplantae > Streptophyta > Magnoliopsida > Solanales > Solanaceae > Solanum > Solanum sitiens. The sequence continues at coordinate 3,377,709 of JABWTJ010000122.1, read as the reverse complement.
CTAAGAAAACGTCCCTTAGTTGGTTCCAAGTGAAAATTGAGTTATAAGGGAGCTCAGTGAACCAAATAGCAGCCTCTCCCGTAAGTGAGAGAGGAAATACTCTTAGCCCTATTACATCCAAATTCAAATCAGGCCTCCCTACACAGCTTTTACACACTGCCCTCACCTTAGCTATATGGGCATGTGGGTTCTCAAACGGTAGTCCTGAAAACAAACCTCTAGCCGTGAGCATTTGCATTAGACTACTAGTGACTATAAAGGTGTGACCTTCTGGTAGAGGGGGCAAGACAAGTGGTCCATCAGAATCTGTAATATTATCATAACCTCTGTAGTATTCTTGAGGACGTGGAGCAGGATTTTGTCCCCTTTGTGCACCTTGACCAGGATTCTCAGGTAATAATCGACCATGAGCATCAACCGGAGCTGGGATGTTCTGGTTTGGATCATCATCATTTATACCCAAATTTCGATTCATATTGTGTAGTGTATGCTCTAACTCGTGATCGTAGGAAAACAAGGGTTCTCTTCCTCTCTGTGTATTTGGCATACAAGGACGTTATTTCTAGAAAAAAAATCAAAAACAACAGAAAAAGTAAAATCAGGAAAATATTGACTAAACTTTAGTAATAAGTTTAAGTTAATCTAAAAGCTACTTTCCCCGGCAGCGGCGCCAAAATTTGATACGCTCAAATTTACTTCTCAAATAAGAAGTAAAGCGGTCGTATCAAGTAAAGAACCCAACTAATGAGGTTGAGGTCGATCCCACAAGGAAAATAGTTCAGACTTAACTTTATTCTATTATTACTATTATTTAGCCAACTATTTTCCGAGAAAACAAAAGACAAAAAGGGGGGTTTTATTTCTAAATTAATGAAACTGATTAACTAAATAAAAGTGAACAACTAACAGATTCAGCTTTCGGAGTTAAATCAAATTATAAAAGTAACTAGGGCTTAAGTGTTCCCCACAGGTTCCTAACTTGGTAAATCTAACTATAACAATTCTATCCTAATATCTTGCATGTAAAGTGATAAGTTATGTATCTCTAAATCCTTGGTCCGGCATCTAGAGAATTTCACTCCGCACCTTGGTCCGGCTACGTGTGTTGCTATACTAACCCTTATCTTTACCTCATATTAAACATCGTATTCGGTATTTGACTAAGCTATTAACTTGTACCAACCAATACTAGCCTATTAGATAGTCTACACTAAATCTATGTTGATAATTATTTTCCTATTATCTACCTCCTTGGTCCGGCAAGTAGCATTAAGGCGAGTTCTAACGTTGGCCATCCGTTAAAAAGACTTCTACATGAAAGAATTATCAATACATGCAAGACACCACTCTAGAATTGTTATTTAAGTTAGATTTTTACCTTGTTATTCACCCATGGTTCCCACAACCCTAGCTATGAGGTTTAGTTACCCATGTTCATAATTACACAATTCCTATTGTTAATGGAAGAATTCATGCACTTACTTTTATGAAAACGAATAGTTTCCCAGAATTTAACTTGATTAATCAACAAAATCACCAACAATCAATTCCCGAAAAAGTATCTTAATTCCCAAAATCGAGAGTTCAATACTATAATAGAAGAACTAAAAACTAAAAATTATACAGAAAGTCTAACCCCAAAAATGAGGTTTTTCCAACTATTTATAATAAAAACAAAATCTAATCAAATAAGGATTCTATTTACTAAAAATCTGTCCAAACGCGTCTGGGTCGACGGACCACGTGACGGACCGTCATAGCCTCCGTCGTCCCATACTTCACACATTCTTCTGTTGCTTTCTTCAATCCCCTCGACAGACAGGTATGACGGACCGTTTCAAGCACGACGGTCCGTCGAGGGTCTTCGTTCCAAAATACTTGAAATTCTTGGAATTTGGGTACTGGGACTACTTCTCTGATCATCACGACGAACAAGCAGGACGAACCGTCGTGACTATGACGGTCCATCATGAACTTCCGTAATCCCACACTTGGTCAGACTTCCCCATTTTCCGTCAGCACTTTCTCCCTTCACTACGATGCCACCTACGGACCGTCACAGCCTCGACGGACCGTCATGGATTCCGTAGGTGGTCTTTTCTGCATTTCTTTCTCAAAAACTCCCGCGTTCATCCTTGGACAGATTTTCTGCAAACAAAGAGAAACTTACATAAAAATCAACACAAAAAGGCTTTCGACACACACTAAACTAAAGGAAAAAGCATTAGAAATACCGTGCAACCACGGTACATCACTAACACATGAAAACTGAGAAAATCACATGATTCTTGTTGTGTGGCCCCTTAATGCTAAAATAAGTGGTGTGGATCATTGTGAGGCTATAGAAATTTTTCCGTAGGTCCTTACAGATGGTTCAGTAGATTTTTTGGAATTTTATTTTCCCAAAATTCATATCACCAAAAAAAAAACAATGGGATAACACAAAAAGATTAAAAAATTGCCTAATTCTAGTGCAGTGCACCTAAATGCTTACAAAAAGGTATGGATCATTGTGACACTATATGAATTTATCCCCGGGTCTTTATAGATGGTTCTCTAAATATTTTGGAAAAAAATGTCTGATAGACATATAACCAAAAAATCTTCGTATATTAAGTATAATGTTCGAAAAAACAGGGTTTGATTAAAGCTCATTGGTCCCTCTTCCTCTGCCCTGATTCCAACAATCAAAAAAAGGAGCAATAATATTATTATTCTCCTTTATTTCATGTTCTTTTGTTTATGAGTGAAAGAATCTCCATATTTAAGCAGGTCTCAAATGAATCTTTATGTACAAATCAACCATCCAAAATGTTTCAGTTTCTACTAGCTACAAGTAAAGAGAATTTATCAACATTTTGTATTCTATGTTTTGACTTAATTATATAAACACACACACACATAATTCTTAATAAACAACTTGTAGCTAAGGTGCAAAACAAGTAACTCAAAATCGTGTAATCAAGTTTCCGAAATGAAAGGTAATTAACAACATGCAACAAGAAGTTTTCTCCTTGCAAAATTTGAATATTAAGCAAAAGGAGAAACTGAAATATTTTCCATTTTAATACACTAATTCAATTATGGGTGTGATCGAGAATAGTTCAAAACCATGACAAATTCTTGGGCAGAAGCTCCAACTTTTGCTAATTTTTTTCCAGATTTAGGTTCTTCATGTAACCACAATTCTGCTAGATATTTGAGAGGCAAAGAAGGCTGAATTGGCATTCCTAGCATGTGAATCTCCACCTACAGGATAAATTATTACGATGGAAATTAATAATCATGTATCATGCAGAAGGTAGACGATAAATATTTAATTACCTCGTCTTCGCACTGGAGACTCAATTTGTATACAAGGTACTTCTTTATGTAGGAAGACGACTTGTTCACATCCCTATTTAACCAGAAAGGAAGTATAACATATTAATTGAAGTTACGAGTTATTTTGGAAAGTAAAAATATGTATATGGTATTTTAAAGAAAATACAAAATCGAGGGGGGGGGGGAGGGGGTTACACTTCTATTAAGCTCTCGCTATACGAGGTCCAGCAAAGGCTCATACTATTAGGGTTCATTATACACAGTTTTATTCTGAATTTCTGTAAGAGGTTGTTTCCATAGCTAGAACATGTGATATCCTAATCAAATTGCAACAACTTTACCAGTAACATCACGATTTCCTTTCCTTTGAGAGAGAATTCAAACAAAAATAAAAAAATAAATTACCCTTGCCAAACTGATTTGTGCATGCCACAATGGCTACTACATTTTTTAATAAAAAAATGAATGAGCAGCATTTCTTATATAGTTGGGAGATATGTTCTAAGTGTTATTCTCCATCTAGAACTACAAGAATATATATAGACAAGACATAGTAATTTTGTAAATATTTAAATGTAATTAAAGACTTACTTGATCTTTATGTAGCGGGAAGAAATTTGTGGCAAGGGTGAAGGACTTTTCCTGAAATAATCATATCTAGTCAAACAGTGTCACATAAATCGAATTAATACAGAGAAGGATAATACATAAAATTGAAATTCATAGAATTAAACTCACTGCTTATCGCATGCAACCAAAGTGAACCACATGGGATGTACTCTTTCATTCAATGCTCTTGTACTACCACTCCTTGTACCTCCTATTGTCTCAGTATAACTCCAACTTGTGCCACATTAATATTTGTTTCACCAACAACTATTGTCTCAGTAGTAACTCCAACTTGTGTCACATTAATATTTGTTCCACCAACAACAACAGCGCTGCAAACAAGAGGAGGAGGAGAAGGAAAAGGATTATTTATTTCTTTTTTCTTTCTTTCATGTCATTCCTTTTTCCCTTTATTAATATTATTATTATTACTACTTGATGGTGCTTCGATAGCTTGAACAACATTTTGTTTGCGAATTTTGTGTTCCTTAACTTTTGGTGAAGGCACAAACTCCTTGTCTTCTTCTTCATCATCATTGTCTTCATCATTTTCATAATCATCAAGATTGATTAATGGAGTACTACTGATAAACTTCGGAACATACTCTTTGGAATTGTCTAAGGTGTCACCTTTTGTTACCAATTTGGTTAATGGTTCCCATAGGTCATTCATCCTATTCAATGGTTCAATCTTTTGTTTTTCTTTGAGATACCATCATTTATTGAGGACTCAACAGCATAACCAATACTCTCAACCTTCAACAAGTGATCATAAGAGTTAGTATAAGTTTCATTCACTAAGTAAATTCAAAGTATTTATAAAAATTTAAACGAACAAGTCAAATAATTCAATATATAGTATATATAAGTGCAATTTTTATATAAGAGTTGTCAATTGACTCTCTTTGGATGAGGATAGATCTGCCTCATGGATCTTGGTCCAATGATAGGTAAAATGTATAGAGCTTATATATACCTAGGTTGAGAATGAGTGTGATCTATATATGTCATAATTTAAATAAAAAATAATGGTATCAGTTGAACTCACATAATCCAACTTATATTTGTCAATTACTTTCACCTAGCACATGTTGAACATTAACTAGTTGTTCAAACTCTTTAATGACTAGACAAGAAATAATTACCTAATACTAACATATGATCGACCTATAGTATTCAGAGTCTTTAAACATGTCAATGAATGTGTGTCAGATTCTTCAAAGGTATAATTTATTTTAGAAGAATCCAACTCAAATACGATATTAAAATTAACATCTTAGCGTATGACTAATTCATACTTGTTATTTATGTTGAGTAGCTTTCCTGAAAGAAGAGGAATGCTTGAACTTTCTGGTTGATCAGTTACCTTTATCTGATTATATAAATTATAATTGCATTTCTCATTTATGTTTGTCCCAATAAAGATAATTGTTTTTTTCATCTAACAACTATTACAATCTCCCCCCCACCCCACCCCACCCACCCAATACCAAATAGGTTAAGGTCAGCTATGTGAATCATCATGACTAAAACAAAAAGTAGATTTCAATTGTACCTGTTAATTACAATGAGTATCATTGCTCGAATGAAGAGGAATGGTTAAACTTCCTGGATGCGCATCTCCATTATTTAGATCAACAACATTAGCATTATTTTGTGAACTTCCTCGTCTTCTTCCTCTTCCTCTTCCTCTTCCTCTCCCCCTCCCCCTTCCCCTTCCGTTACTACTACTCGAAACATTTTCCTGATTCAAAACATGATCATTCACTACAAGTGGTGTAGTATTTACCATGGAAGAAATTGATTTCTCCTTTCTCTTGAGCTTGTAGCAACAACAACAGGAGCAAGAGGAGGAGGCGATGGATCAATGAGCATTTCGACACTATAATTAAGATCAATATCTTCACGAGCCAACTTCTGGGTTCGTCTTTATTGGATTTTTCTATTAATCCAAGCTCAAGTAATTCTTTCTTTTACTTGAGAATATGTCTCTTATCACTTGTATTTGGTGATCAGACTGGTAAATTAAGCATTATAGGTTATATCAATACTTATATATATATATATATATAGAGAGAGAGAGAGAGAGAGACTGGTAAATTAAGCATTATAGGTTATATATATATATATATATATATATATATATAATTCTGCCAACTAGTTCGAGAGAAGATAAAGTCAAATCTTGTACTTGTATTTGAAATTTTACTAATAATATGTACTCTGTTTGTCTCAAATTATGTATGGTACATAGTATGAAGATTGAAACTATGAATATATATATATATATATATATATATAGTTAATGAATCATAATATGCTTTATGGAAAAAAAATACTCCTCAAACAATAACACTTTTAACATATAATGTTGCCACAGGTGTTTATGGTCAACATAGAGGTGGCAAAATGGGTAAATAATATTCGTATCCAATTATATTTCCCATATTAAATGAATTAGATATCCAATTCATTTGAAAATGGGTAAATGGATAATTAAATGGATAAAAGCAAACAAAAAAAAAGTGATAAAGGATGGGATTGTAAAAAAGTTATTTTTTTTTTTAAAAAGTCTATAAAAAACATAAAACTTTTTTTTACATTAAATTTGGGTAGGGGTGGTAGGGATGGGGGGGGCTGGTAGGGGGTAAGGGGGGGGGGGTCTAGGGGATGGGGTGATAATTGTTTTTTCAAAAAAAATTAAAAATATTAATGAAAATATTAAAAAAATTGTTAAATTTTTTTTTGGGATGGGGTGTTGATAGGGGGTAGGGTTAGGGGAGGGGGGTAGGGGGGGATGGTAGGGGTGGAGTTAAGTATAAATAATTTTTTTGTTTGTTTTAGAGTTTTTAACAAGATCTTTAATATAATATGGATAATATGGTTACCCATATTATTCATTGGGTAAAATCGTTTTACCCAATTAAAATATAAGTCGAGTCGGATAACTTATCCATTTTTATTTAACTCGCTTTTTAATAGACTCATATTCGACTCGACTCGCTCGTTTTCCACTCCTAAGTCAACATAAGAAAATCAAAATACTTAATTTGACTAAGAATTTGGGTGCAAATCATTCATTTTTTTTTAATTTTTTTTTTATATATTTGAAAACTACATGAATATTGCAAGTCAATATAGTGTATGATTCAAAAATATTTGATTTTTTTTTTTGGAAAAAACTATAGTTAAAGAAAATATTATCTGACTTCCCAAATAGTAACACATCCACAATAAATGAGACAAAAGAAGTATATAACTCTCTCCGTTCCACTTTATATAATACGATTTTCATGCATTTCAATAAAACTTACTTATTGTAAGATACAAAAAAAAATATGTTCCTATAATTAACAATTCAAAATTTTTAAAGCGGAGCATTATATATACCTGATTTTCTGCATGCAAGGGTGCAACACCTAAATCTATATTGCATTCTGGACAAACATTCCATTTCTCTTTTCATATCTTCCTCTTTATACATTTCTTGCAAACTATAAAAAAAAGTTAACATAAATTAATCAAATTTCATTTTAAAAAAACATAAAAAATAAAGAAATTTGACATGTAATGAATTAAAAATAAGAAGTGACAAGAAACAAAAAAAAATTTTGAATCATATTAAAACAAGTTAATCATACAAAAAAGTTAATAAATAAATAAATTGTTTAATCAAGAAACATGATCATGTATAAAACATGGATGACATAAACCTTGAAAATGACACATTCTTTTGGAAATCATTGGAAAAAACAATTAAAAATAAATAAAAATTTCAAGGTCATTAAATCACAAGAACAAATTATTTATCAAATCACTAATATAAAAAAAGAGAAACCCCCAAAATAAAAATTCAAATTTCAAATTAAAATAAAAAGAGTTAAAAGAATATTAAAAAAAGTCAAAAATTCAAGATCATTAAATTACAAATACAAATGATTTATCAATATCATTCAAACAAAAAATGAACGCCCAAAATACTACATTTCAATTAATCTTTTTATCTATAAGAACGGAAAAAAAAGTGAAAATAAAATATTCAAAGATCCTCAAATGACAACAACCAATAATTTATAAATCATCGATTATTTTTAAAAAAAATATATAACTACATACACTAATAGTCTCACAAAGTAGTGTTTGATGATATGCAGAAATAAAATGTTGTTTTGATGACTCCCCCTCGGTGAGGATAAAAATAATGAAAAGAACATAACCAAGAAAATAAAAAATTCAAGATTATGAAATCACAAGTGTAAATGATTCATCAACATCACTCAAATAAAAATGACCCCCCAAAAAAATGTTTAAATTCATCTTTAAAATTTTTTTTGGAAAGAACGAAAAAAATAAAATAAAAATTCAAGATCCTGAATTGACAAGAACAAATGATTTATCAAAATCACTTAAATTAAAAATAAAAAATCCAAAAAAATTACAACAACGCACACCATTACTCTCACAAAGTAGGGTAAGCCTACCGACCACAGAGATAAAAAAAAACTATCTTTATAACTCCGCTTCAACGAGCAGTGGCGTACCCACCTTTACAGCTTGACAGCCCTTCATCGAAACATTACATTGTATTAACATATTAAATTTTGATTTAGCAAATACATATGTAAGCATTGACATCTCTTGGCACAAGTTAAATATTCAGTATGGTGGTTAAAGTGTTGTGAAAATTCCTGAAAGTCATCGGTGCTAGTCATACTATCCTCATAATTATATTTTTTTACTACAACTATTGACACCTCTTAATAACAATCCTGGGTTCGCTACTGTCAACGTGAATAATAAAAAATAATGAAAAGAACATGTCAAAGAAACTCAGAACATCAAGATCTTTGGAAGAACAAAAAAAAAGTAAAAATTAAAAGTTCAAGATCCTCAAACGACAAGAACCAATAATTTATAGATCACTGAAATTTTCTTTTTAAAAATATAAAAATATACAACTACATACACCAATAGTCTCACAAAGTAGTATATGATGATATGCAGAAATAGAATGTTGTTTTGATAACTCCGCCTCAATGAGAATAAGAAAAAAAATCGGAAAGATCGTAATAAAGAAAATAAAAAATTAAAGATAATGAAACCACAAGTACAAATACTTCACCAACATCACTCAAATTAAAATGAACCCAAAAAAACTTATGTTTAAATTAATCTTTTAAAAAAGATATTGGAAAGAACGAAAACAAAAATAAAAAATTTAAGATCGTGAAATGATAAGAACAAATATTATATCAAAATTACTGAAATTAAAAATAAAAGATCCAAAAAAATAAATAATTACAACAACACACATCATTACTCCCACAAAGTAAGGTTTAAGCATATCGACTGCTGAGATAAAAAGATTATCTTAATAACTCCGCTTTAATGAGAATAATAAAAAACAATGAAAAGAACATACCAAAGAAACTCTATACATCAAGATCATTGGAAGAACAAAAAAAAGCAAAAATAAAAAATTCAACATCCTCAAATGACAAGAACCAATAATTTATAAATCATTGAAATTTTCTTTAAAAATAAAAAACCAAAAATATAACTACATACACCAATAGTCTCACAAAGTAGTGTTTAATGATACGCATATATAGAATGTTGTTTTGATAACTCCGCCTTAGTGATAAGAAGAAAAAATCGAAAAGAATGTAATCAAGAAAATAAAAAAATCAAGATTATGAAATCACAAGTACAAATGATTCATCAACATCACTCAAATAAAAATGAACCCAAAAAAATATATTTAAATTAATCTTTTAAAAAAACATTGAAAAGAACGAAAGAAAAATTATTCAAGATCCTGAAATTACAAGAACAAATGATTTATCAAAATCATTTAAATTTAAAATAAAATTGTCAAAAAAATTACTACAACAACACACTTCATTACTTTCACAAAGTAGGTTTTAAGCCTACCGACCGCAGAGATAAAAAGATTATTTCGCTAACTCCGCTTCAACGAGAATAGTAAAAACAATGAAAAGAACACACAAAAGAAACTCTGAACATCAAGATCATTTGAATTTAAAAAAAAAAGATCTGAAATGACAAGAACCAATAATTTATAAATCACTGAAATTTTCGTTTAAAAAAACAAAAAATACAACTACATTTACTAATAGCCTCACAAAGTAGTGTTTGATGATATGCAGAGATAGAATATTGTTTTGATAACTCGCCTCAGTGAGAATAAGAAAATAATTGGAAAGATTGTAACCAAGAAAATAAAAAATTCAAGATTATGAAATCACAAGTACAAATAATTCATCAACATCACTCAAATAAAAATGAAACCCCCACAAAAAATATGTTTAAATTCATTTTTTTTAAAAACATTGGAAAGAACGAAAAATATAAAAAAGTCAAGATTCTGAAATGACAAATGATTTATCAAAATCACTTAAATTAAAATTTGAAAAGTAAAAAAATTATAACAACAATAGACACCCTTACTCTCACATAGTAGGGTTTAAGCCTATCGACCGCAGAGATAAAAAGATTATCTCGATAACTCCCCTTCAACGAGAATAATAAAAAACAATAAAAAGAACATAACAAAGAAAATTTTAACATCAAGATCATGAAATCACAAATACAAATAAATTATTAACATCACCCAAATAAAAAAATAAACCCCCATAAAAAAAATATTAAGATTTTCTTACATCTTTGACAACATTCTTAATAATTGTAACGTCTTTGCATAGCTTTTTGCAAATTTCGCATGTCAAACACTCTTCAAACTAGTTAGACATTTATAAAAATCATTCATCTTCCTTCATACACTGCAAAAAAAAAAAAGGAAACTAAAATAAAATATATTTGTTCCTTAATTATAAGTATATACATTCCAATTTTGCATATAAAGCATATATTTAAAAAATCATACAAAGAGAAAAAAATAATTAAGTACGCTGCTTTCTTGATTCTTGATAATAAAAAAAATACAAAGAAAGACAAATGGATATAAAGGAAAAGAGGGAAGAGGCAGGTTTTGCCGTTCGTGGAAGAAGTAACAAAAATTTAACGGAAAAAGGCCTAAAATATCCTTAAAGTATTGAAAATGGTATAAAATTACCCTCCATCCACCTATTGGCTCCAAAATGCCCTTCTCATCCACTAATTGGCTCCAAAATATCCTTGTCATCCACCTTTGGGATCAAAATTGACCACTTATTTAACTATTTTAAAATTAAACTGTTTAAATATTTTTAAAATACTTGGCGCTCAACTACTGGTTATAATTTAATTTATTGATATAATTTATAAATCAACTCACTACCCACTAACTAAACCCCACCCAATTAATAAACCAAATATAATATCAAAATCGTCATAAACACTACTAAAACACAACGAAATTATAGATTCCTGAAAATGACATCCAAAATTATTCGAGTCCGAATCGAAGCCCCAATTAAATTTAGGTTGAGCCGCTTAGTTAGGAGAACACTTTCGATAGGATTCTCTTTCAAGCTTGAATTCGAAATTTATGAGTAAAGGTAAAGAAGTAGTACATCCCGAATTAATTCATGCACTTTTTAAATATAATTTTATAAATATTGATGATTTGATTTAAAACCTTTAACATATTATTTTTTTAAAAAACGTTATCTATAAAGTAACATCACATAATTGAGACGAAAGGATAATTAAGATGAACATAGTCAGACTTTTATGTTTATCCGTAATTTTAATTTAGAGATTTGAATGTATGATAATTTACTTCTATAGATATTCTCGCCTCAAATTTTTAAAAACACTCATTGGCAGTAGCTTCCATGTTGTTGCATTAGTAATGTGACGGGTTTATTTATTTGGTGGGGTTTAATTAGTAATGGGTGGGTAGTGGATTGATTTTTAAATTCTACTAATAAGTTAAATTATAACAAATAGTTGAGTGCCACGTATTTAGAAAAATATTTAAATAGTTTAAATTTAAAACCGTTAAATAAGTGATCAATTTCAAACCCGAAAGTGGATGACAAGGGTATTTTGGAGCTAATAGGTGGGTGGAAAGGATATTTTGGAGCCAATAAGCAGATGGAGGGTAATTTTGTATCATTTTTAATACTTCGAAAGAATTTTAGGTCCTTTTCCGAAAATTTAAAGAAGTTTGAATTATTAGGACATAAACAATTAATATGTGTGAAGAAGTTTTTTGAATTACAAAAAATAATGATACGAACAAAATTGGTTTTATATTTTCACTTTTATTTTAGGACATAGACTTTTTTTATATTTCAGTCATATAAGATTTTAAATTCTTTTATAACTTTTATTCTTTATACTGATCAAATTTAATTAAAATTTGATTTATATCTGACCCACCTAACTCATTACCTTTATATTTATCTCCCAAATTACTACACTGGATGCATGTATTTGACATACTTTATGCATGTTTTCATTTAGTACGATTAATTCCATTATTACATAATTTAATGAAGTAAAATTCAAGCTAGTGCCATGTAGGCCAAAAAGGGGTAGAAAATTACTTATAAAATAAGTTTAGCGGGGTAATATGACCTTAGTATAGTATAAATGTGTCTCTGGAATTTCGAGCATAGGTTAAAAGGGTACTTGTGCATTTTTTTAAAAATATCAAATTAATGTATCTAATTTAATTTTAAAAATAGTTAAATTAATTTCAAACACCACAATATAATAATTATAAATAAACGAGAAAAATACTTAAAAATCAAAGCATCTAAAAAATAAATTAATCCAGACACTTATTATACGTTAAAGAAAACCGTTGAAAGTCATTCTACGAGCATTTTGAAGTCTAGATATTTGACTTCCAAAACAGGATATGTTAATTAATTAAGGTTAGTTAAATGAACTGTAAATTTTAATATATGGTGTGCATATACTCCCTCTGTCTGGTATTGTTTGTCATGATTTCTATTTTTAGTGTTAAATTATAAAAGCTTTGACTAACATTTTAAGATGTATTTTTCATCATATTAATATGCAAAAAGTTGTAATTTATAATACTTTTCATATAATTTTAGAATATCTAATTTTTTTATTAAAATATCAAATTAATGTGATCTAATTTAACTTTGAAAATTAGTCAAATTGACTTTCGAAAAGCGCAACATGACAAACAATTCCGGACGGAGGGAGTATTGAATTGGTGTAGACATCCGATGCGAATAAGTTTTAACCAAAAGAATTTCGTTAATTATTTCGAGTCGGCAAAATTACATATTTTTTTATATATTGAGTATGTTGGAAGGGTGGCTGCTCTAAATCATCCTAAAGATTTCAAATTGAGAAGGGATGGAATTAACAAGTTTTTTTCCCTTTTTCATGTAGGGATTTTGGTTGTGACTAATAGTAATGTCTAATTCAATGTATGTGCACATTAATTATTGAAAAAGATGATACCATTCATTTTTATTATTTTTGCCTTTTCTATATTTTTTATAATAATTTAATTTCAGGAAAAAATTTAGGCATAGAACAAGTGCTTTAATCAAAGGCGGAAATATTATATCATTCTTATTATTTACAATTTATAAATATTCTTTTAAATACTTTTCAATAAATCAATTTTCTTTATACTACTTTAGAGGAGTTTAAACTATGTTTCTCACATTTCAGTTAGAAGTTAGCAGTTGTAAGCTTGCAATTTACAATTTAACAATTAAATGTTAGTTTTGAAACTTACAATAAATATTCTCGACGAAAGTGTACTGCCAGCAGAAATCCCGATTTGAATCGCTAGTGGTTAGGAATCCTCTATTGACTAGATGAATTTACTAGTTTCAGAGACTAATAATCATTTAGTGTTGTAGAATAACTAGCTCTTTTCGTTCTCTGGGTGATTTAGAGTAGTTTTTTCAAATCTCGTAATGACATTTGTATAGATTGAGTTAGGGTTTAGGGTTACATTAACTAATGGACCGACTCATTTTTTATGGATATATTAGAACCAAAAGATATTTTTTTGGAAAACTTAGTAGATTTTGATCTCGGAATACATGAGGTCAAAATTGTCTAATTTATTCTACATACATTGTATCCAAGTGGATTCACATGTATCTGGAATACAAATCATACAAGATACATGCAGAAAGATGTATTTAGTCTGATTCACATATATCTTAGATACATGAGTATATCTCTCGCCTCCCTCCCCATCTTGCACACCTCTCTCTATACTTAAGCGTATTCGATATAAAAAAAGGGAAAAGGGTCAAAAATACCCCTCAACTTTAGCTTATTAGTTGATTATACCCCTGCCGTTAAAATAAAGTTAATATTGCCTCTCCCGTTACTAATTTCACCATATATACCCCTCATTTAACAGAAAGCCCCAAATTAACTCAATTTAACCCGAATTTTTAAAAAAGAACTATTCCTTATTTTAAATCCAATTAGCCGAGCCCTTTATCGTATAACCCATGTAACCATTCCCCTTTTATCCATTGTAGTTTCATTTGATGTTGTAGCTTTTGTGTTGGTTTCCTTCCATTGTTGATACCATTGAAGCTTTCCATCACCTGTAACTTCATACCTGAATCATTCGTCTCCTTTGCCTCCATCACCTGATTGATTTCTTCATTCCTCTTTACTTCCATATTACCTCCTTGTTGAGCTGCATTTGATCTTACATTTTTTGTATTGACCTGCATTACAGAATAGAAATTGGAAGAGTTCGATGGCTCCCCACGATCAAATACATCAATCTATTTATTTCTTGATTTAGCTGATCATGGGACTTGCGCAATAATATAGCTTGAGTCTTCTGATTCTTGTCCAACATGCTTCCTTAAGCCTCAATGGTGACATTCACATCAATCTGGATTTGCTCATTAGTTTCCTGAGTGGTGGGTTACTAACACTGTCCAATTTTTTTTTGTGTATCTATGTTGAGTGTTAAAAGTTGTCGGAGCTCCGGCGACTTTGTCAGAATCCTCCTTGACGGTGTTCCCATTATCCATCTTACTTGTTATTCCTGTGAGATGTACCTCCATTTGAGGGCACTAGTTGAATCTTTACGAATTTCATTGGAGGTGGCCCAAAATTGAAAGCGCAATCCTGGCGATTCTGTTGAGAATCGCCTTCGTAGATCTCTTAATTGGCACATGGAATCAATTGATACTTGCTAGAATGTGGATCATGGGTATGAGAATCCATTTCTTCATCCTAATCAACTCGAATCAAACTAGCTTTGTCCAACTCGAACACGTATGTTGATGCTTACCATCCATCAGAATTTTCTCTTAAAAAGAGCATGAAGCTCTTGGTTTGGGTGTTCATGTTCACAGGGAAGAAACTAAGGATAAGATTGTTGGGTTTAAAATGGGAAATGGGTATTTTTTTTTTAAAAAAAAATCGGGTTAAATTGAGTTAATTTGGGGCTTTCTGTTAAATGAGGGGCATATATATGGTGAAATTAGTAACGGGAGGCGCAAAATTAACTTTATTTTAACGATAGGGGTATAATCAACTAATAAACTAAAGTTGAGAGATATTTTTAACTCTTTTCCCTAAAAAAGATATATGTATTACCATTTAGCTATGTCTTTTTTAATATATGATAGGAAACTATAAATTAGTTGTATAATACATTATTATTTAAAAGAATAGAACGAATTAATATGGTTTCCGATTCTTTGTAACAACAAAACTAATGGCTTATCAACTTTAAAAATCACGAAACTTGCATGTGAAATTTTAAAATTTGCATGTCCTCTAAATATCTTCTTTAAATCAACCTCAATATTTTGATATGCCTTTTCAATGTTAGTGATATTTATCGAAAAAATAGTGTTATCTCAACAATGAATGTCCATCATAATTTTAAATATTATTTTGAAATTTTATTTTAATTTTTACCTATTATTTAGTATATTATGTTAGGTCTTACATTTAATAAGATTTTCTGATGATTTACATCACTTTTATTTTTGGAAATGAACAGTTCTCATATTTCAGTAATATAACCTGCACATGAAATTTCAATGTTTTTTCTAAATATCATTTCTTAGGTCAGTCTAAACTTACTAAATTTGATAGTAAATTTACAATACATGCAACAACAAAAAATTGATTGTAAGAGGATGACACAATTTAATCAATTAAATATATTTTAAAAAAATATAACGCACATCGTGCACAGAAGTGGTAGGATGGGGTGCACGTGCACTTGTTATATCTATCCTGAGAAACTGACAGATATTATGATATAATTAATTGTGTACCCATGAAGAGTATATGTTTGTCATTGTGATCGTACAAGCTAGAGGAACCAACCACGAGACTTGTGTTCAAATCTAGCTAGAACACTACTTTATTGTTTTTATTTTTTATGTTTATCTTAGATGTAATATTAATACACCCAAAGTTCTCAATTTCTGAATTCGCCTATGATCATGCAGGTCATGTGGCAAATCAAGTTTTTGATTTTATAACTATGAATAATGAAAGGGTGACTCTTACTTTTTAATATATTTAGGATTGGTTTTGAATTTCTTAAAGAACATTAGAAGATGGTTTTGATTTGGAAATAATGAACAACATTTCTTCTTTAATTAAAATAACTGAATAGGGATCAGTATGAAAATTTCTAAATCGGCATTCAATTAAAATTCTATAAAAATTTTTATATAGAGATAAAGTCTAAATTATGTCATTGAATTTTGAGAAATAAGTGCATTTACATCATATGTATAATTGAAATATCCCTATATGATAAACAGTAACTCAGCAATTTCGTTTTTTATCAATTTGAATTATTTCGAATGATCTATAGCTGTCACCATTACAACAGAATACAATAATATAAAATATGTCTAAATTTACTAATCCAAAATAATTTCTTTAATTATTTAGAGTTAGCAGAGTTAAACATTTTTTACATCATTGAGTATGTTGGAAGGGTGTCAGCTCTAAATCATCCAAAAAGATTTCAAAAGATTTTTTAATACTACCTCGGAAGAGTTTAAACTATGGTTCTCACATTTCAATTAACAATTGTAAATTTGTAATTTAACGATTAAATGTTAGTTTTGAAACTTACAGTAATTCCCCTGGGCTAAAGTATATCGTCTACAGAAATCTGATTTAATCACTAGTGGTTAGGAATCTTGTATTGACTAGATGATTTCCTAGCCTAAAATCATTTAGTGTTATTGAATAACTAGCTCTCGACATTCTTTGAATGATTTAGAGTTGTTTTTTCCAACTCACATAATGACGTTTATATAGATTGAGTTTGAGTTTAGGGTTATATTTACTAATGTGCCGACTAAGTTAGTCAGTACCCCTTATGATTATATTAGACCTAAAAGATATTTTTTAAGAAACTTATCAACTTTTTATGTGTGTAGATACATTTATCTCGAGATACATGCGGTCAAAATTTGGTGTAATTCGTCTAGATACATTGTCCAAGTGGATTTACATGTATCTAGGATACGAAACATACTTGATTCATGCAGATACATGTATCTATTATGATTCATATGTATCTGAGATACATGAGTATCTCGCTCGCTTCTCTCCCCATCTCGTGTCTCTCTCTCCATATTTTAACGTATTTGGTATAAAAATGCATGTATTATCATTCAGTTGCATTTTCCTCAATATATGATTGAAATTTATTAATTAGTGGTAGGGGTGTCAAATGGGCGTGTTGGGTTGAAATTGAAGATATTAAAATGGGTTGAGATAGAAATCAGGTTGGGTCTTGACCCGCCCAAGTTTAGTTTGGGCTCTAATGAGTTGCGTTCAAATGGGCTGAAAACGGGCTGGGTCTTGACCCGCCCAATTTGACCCGATCAATCTCAATAATTTTAACATAGTGATATTTAACTTTTATAATCACAATTCGAATTTTCACTTAAGATTTTTATAAAAAAAGTAACAAATGGAAAGACAAATCCTAAAAATGTTAAATAGATAATAATTTATACCTTTAATATAGAAGCATATCTTAGTAAAGAGCTTAACAACGGATTGAAATTAGAGATTGAATTGAGTTCAATTGAGGATTCTCTTAAAATGGGTTAGGCTTGAATGAGTTGAGATTGAACCCAATTCAAATTATCTTGAGTCCAACCCTTAAAATTGTGGGCGGATTTGACGGGTTACCTTTATTGGGTTCATTTTTGATACTCCTAATTAGTGGTAAGATTGATAAATATATGAAACTATAGATATGCTAATAAATATGATATGTATGTATGTGGAATAAAGTAGTTTCCATATTCTAATGACAAAACTAATGTCATATCAACTTTAAAAATCAAGAGACTTGCACATGAAACTTTAGAATTTCTCCTCTAAATATCATTCTTCTTTCACATTAGGATCGTGTCACCTTTTCACCATTCCAAATTTATCGAAAAATAATTTTTCTTCATAAGTAAATAGGAGAGAAATATTTGAACACTTACAAACTATGAATTCTCATGTACTTAGTTATAAATATATTTTGTCTGGAATGATGATATTAATTAACAATAACATAGAAATAAAAGCACTTTTTTGTTGTTTTTCAAATTTTTACAAATTACTATAAGTAAAATTTTGAAATTTTATGGTTAAATATACTTTTAGGATTTATATTTTAAGTATACTAGTAAATGTGTTCGCGCTTCGCGCGGTTAGAACATTCTTCTTTAAATCTTATTAGAATAGAACTTTTCTTGTTATATTTTTTGTAAATAAATCTATTTTTAAGAGTATAGAGGTTATTCAATTGTATTTTAAAAGACACAATTACATATCATAACATTATTTTCTCCTACTTTACATAATTTCATTTTTCATATTCATTAATTTCCTTTTGAAACTTTACAATGCTTAGTTTATTTTTATTATCTCTATTCATGGTTACATAGTGTCCTTAATTAGAGAGTCAATTAAAAGTTTTTCTGAATTTTTTTCTTTGTTTCCTTGTTCCTCTCCCATAGGATTCTTCTTTCCCATTGTTCCTCCTCCTCCTTTATTATTTACTCGATTTATGTTTTCGCACGACCACAAAATGAATAATTTTATTTTAAAAAGTCATCTAATTTTGTATTATATTTTATAACACAAAATTTATTCAAGTAATGGTAAATATTGTTGGATATATATTCATATATTCTGCACATACATAAAAGATATGGAGATATTTTTTTCCTTTTCTAATTTTGTCATGCAAATATTCTTTTGCTATTTTTTTCTTTCCATTTGATCTTGAGAGTATTTTATTCCTTTAGGGTTTATCATTAGATGTCATCTTACTTGTATAAATACAACCTAATTGTATAGTTTTATTCATTGGGAAAATGCATAAATACCTCCTCAACCTATGCCTGAAATTTCAGAGACACACTTATACTATACTAATGTCCTATTACCTCCCTGAACTTATTTTATAAATAATTTTCTACCCCTTTTTGGTCTACGTGACACTAGTTTGAAAAAAAATGTCAACACATGCTGGGCCCACAAGATGGTGTCACGTAGGCCGAAAAGGAATAGAAAATTATTTATAAAATAAGTTCAGGGGGTTAATAGGACCTTAGTATAGTATAAGTGTGTCTCTGGGATTTCGGGTATAGGTTGAGGGGGTACTTGTGCATTATCCCTTATTCATTCAAATACAAGAAGAAAATTTTCTATACTGTTCTTCATTTATTCTTTCATGGTTTCTGAGCTGTGTTAATATTAATTTGTTTTCTTCCACTTTCAGTTTTTTTTCTCCGTTTTCAAAAATGATTGAAATTGAATCATTTAATACTAATATCACAGAAACAAATGATAGAGTTCCTGCAATTAATGCAGTGGATTCATCACATGCTTTCTACATTTACCCTTTTGATTATCCCGGCATGAACTTTGTCTCCATTGTTTTTTACGGTAGGAGTTTTGGTGGATGGAGAAGGGCTATTATTATAGCTCTTTCAGCGAAGAACAAGCTAGGATTCATTAATGGATCCCTACTTGTTCCTACTGATATAACTCTTAAAAAGGCTTGGTCAAGATAATGACATGGTCTTGTCTTGTCTACTCAATTCTCTCTCAAAAGAAATTGTTGAGTCTGTCTTGTACTCCCAAAGCGCCAAAGTATTATGTTCTGACATGGAACATAGATTTGGTCAGGCTAATGGTGCCAAATTATTTCAACTTAAAAAAGATTTAAATGTTGTAGTTCAAGGAAATTCTAGCATTTTTGCATATTTCACAAATATGAAGAGTTTATGGAATGAGTTAGATGCACTAAACACCTTTTCTCCTTGTAATTGTGAGTGTGTATGTGGAGCAAAAGAAAAGAGTATAAAATCTCATCAAGAGTCCAACCTAGTTCTACAAAATGTTCTCGTTATTCCTTCTTTTAGATTCAATCTTATCTCGATTCACAAATTATGTAAACAACTTCAAAAATTTGTGTTTTTTTTACCCCCCCCAAATCTTGTTTTATGTTATAGAGACCTTCACTAAATAGGCCTCTAGTGCTTGGTAAAGAAAAAGGAGGTCTATATATCATCAATCATGTCAGCCAGCAGTTTCTACAAAGAGCCTACCTATTTTGAATTTTCATAGTATATCATTTTCAAGTTCTTTAATAAATGTGTTTACTTCTCGTTCTAGTTTCTTTGATTCCAATGTAAAATAGAAGCTATTTCACTATAGATTAGGTCATATGCCAATAAGTAATATGAAGAAAGTTTTTCAATTTTCTAAATCTTGTTCAAAGTTATCTTTTCCTTGTGTTATTTGTCCTATGGCAAGACAATCAAAATTTATCTTTTCCTTCTAGTTCTATATGTACCAAGGCTGCTTTTGACTTAATTCAAGTGAATACTTGGGGTCCTTATAAATTTGCTACACATGATGGGTATATGTATTTTCTTACAATTGTTGATGATTTTAGTAGAGCTACTTGGACTCATCTACTTAGGACTAAATCAAATGCCTTCTATGTCCTTCAATATTTTATTTCTATGGTAGAAAGACATTCAATTCAAAAGTTATTATCAAAACTGACAATGATTTTGAATTATGTAGTGGGAAAATTCAATCGAAATTTTGTATTTCCAAGGGAATTATTCATCAAACTACTTCTGTCCACACTCCACAACAAAATTGAGTAGTGGAGAGAAAACACAAGCATTTATTGGAAACATCACGAGCTCTTTTATATCAATCTCACTTTCCTATTGGTTATTGGAGGGAATTCTTATTAACCACTACTTATCTTATAAATATATTTTCTTCCAGTGTTTTGAATTAAAGAACTCCTTCTCCAATTCTGTTCAAAGTTAAACCATCTTATTCTCATCTTAACTGTTATGGCTGCTTGTGTTTTGTCTCTACTCTTCCTTTACATAGAACTAAATTTTATCCTAAAGCTTCACCTTGTGTGTTTATAGGATATCCATATGGAAAAAAGGGCTACAAAGTGTAGGATCTACAAACCAAGAAAATTTTAGTTTCTAGGAATGTTAGTTTTCATGAAGAGTATTTTCCTTTCTCTTAACAATCAAATTTATGTTCTACTTTATTTCCTTCTACTACTAGCATTTCTTCTGATTATCCCTTAGAATCTCATTTTCACATTAAATTCAAATTATGATTGTTCTTCTGATTTTGTTAATATCCCCATCTAAATCTCCGTGTCCTTCCATTGTTACTTCACAAATCAATTTCTCTCCATATATATCCCCTATACCTTCTTCTCCATTATATGTTGTTCAAACTATACTCAGAAAATCTTCGAGAAATCACAAGAAACATGATTACTTAGAAGAATATATTTGCAATGCTCTCCATCTTACTGATATGACTTCTTCTTGTTTTCTAAAACCTGTTTCTCCTGAGTCTTTATCTTTTGTTGATTTATCTTCTAATAATCAAGTCATGCTCAATTTTATTACTAGTATATAGGAATCTGTTAGCTATATTCAAGAAGCTCACCATCCGGGTTGGTAGGAAGGCATGGATAAATAACTTACAACTTTAAGTATTGACAACACATGCGATGTTGTTGTGTTGCCTACAGGTAAGAAGGCTCTACCATTTAATTGGGTTTATAAGGTAAAACAACACTCTGATAGAAGTATTGAAAGACTAAAAGCTAGATTATGTATGTATCTTCATCTTGCAGCTACTTTTTGGGTTCTTCGTTATTTACTCAAAGATCGTTGTCTTGGTCTATTATGTATGTATCTTCTTCTTTCAAATTAATGGCCTTTTGTGACTCCGACTGGGGTACTTGTCCAGATTCACGAAGATCATTGAGTGCATTTTATATGTCTCTTGGGTCTTCTCTTATTTCATGGAAATTTGAGAAACAAACATCAATTCCTCTCAGTTCTGCTGAAGGTGAGATAGATCTATGAGGAGGGTTGTAGTCGAGCTTGCTTGGTTGGTTCGCCTATTTGATGATCTCTCAATTATGATCTCCTTGCCAGTACCTCTTCACTCTAACAGTCTTGTTGTGATTCACTTTGCGAAAAATCTAGTCTTTCGTGAATGCACAAATCATTTCGAGATTGATTGTCACTTTGTCCATCAACAGTATCTCGCCGACTTAATTTATTTATCTTATGTCAATTATTCTTCACAACTAGCTGACATCTTTACCAAGTCCTTGACCGAACCCATGCATCATTATATTTTAGGCAGGTTGGGTTTTCTTCCTCCTCTCCAACTTGAGGGAGGTTGTTGGATGTATTTTCATATATTCTTCACATACATAGGAGATATGGAGATATTCTTTTTCCTTTTCTAATTTTTTCATATAAATATTGTTTTGATATATTTTCCTTTTCCATTTGATCGTGAGAATATTCTATTCCTTTAGAATTTATCATTAGATGTCGTATTACTTGTATAAATACAACCTAATTATATAGTTTTATTCATTCAGAAATACAAGAAATTTTTTTGTATATTGTTCTTCATTTATTCTTCCAATTATATGAAAAAGTCTTTCAACTTTATTTTGCAACAAAAAAGTTGATCAACTAAAGGTAATTATTCAACTTTATTTTGTTGTACAAAACTTGCTCTACAATTGTCACATTTCACCTATAAAGTGACTCGATCAATTCAAGTGACATTTCTAGTGAATAGTGCTCAAACAAAAAAAAAATACTTGAATTTGTTGAAATTATAATAGTTGATTAACTTTCTAAGATAATTATCATTATTTAAGTGACTTTTGTATAATGAAATAAAGTTAAAGTGACTTTCTAATTAAGAAGTATATATTATTAGTTGAGTGACATCATATGAAATGAACTCTTGTTTTTCCCTTTTTGCCCCTACTTTCCTACTTCTTCACCCACTATCCACTAAATAACCAAGTCAATTTCATCTATTTTCCTCATAACTTTATGCTAAAAATAACAAATTATCTTCTCTTTTTTTCCAAAGAACTCCTCCTACCATTTAATTAGAGTCATATCCAACAAAAACAATCAAGGTAATTTTAAGTGTATCCATTATTTTCATTATTGTAATTGTTTCACTTTCCTCTTGAAAAGGACACAAAATATATTTAATAGAATACGGAGTGGAAAAGACCATAAAATGTAGGGTAGAAATATGTTATTACAAAAGTTCGTATGATCACATATCTAGTCCAAGAAGTCGGACGCAACACTCTACGGTAAACTTTATTTTGAAAATTTCGTTAGTATAACACTACCAATAACTTTCAAAATATTGAATCTTTTCTATATATTTTTGGTGCAATCCCCACATCAACTGTGGCCCATTTCTGGCGCACTGCAGGCATGGCATGCCAGCCCTCCTAGCGCATCTGTGGTGTGGCGCGCCAGCCCTCCTAGCGTATCCGTGGTGCATCATGTCAACCCTTCCTCAAAATGTTCTAACAAAAAAGTTCTCAATTTTTGGTCCTTATTCACCTAAAATAAATTGATTTCTTCAAAACTCCTTTAGATTCGTATACCCAACATAAGTAAATGAAAATCTACTCAAAACAACCCTCAAACTTCTAACATTCACCTTAAGAACTCATCAAATCTAGCTATTAAAGATTTAAGAACGAAACATCAAGAACCTCAATAAATGGATCTTCATGGACGAAATTAACTCAAGAAACTCATGATTGACATGAGGGCGAATGAACCCATCACTATGAAAGCTTACATACCTCTTACAGATCAAATTCTTGGCGAAATTTGTTGAAGATCACAAGAATCTTGAATGAACGCTTGAACTTCTACTTTTTTCTTGTCTTGAACTTCTCTCTATTACCCTAAGCGGGTTTAGACACATATTTGGTGAAGAAAAACGTTTAAGGCTAATGGGGTAAGGTAAATACTAAAATACTCCTCCTTAATTCAGATGAATTTCCTTAATTGGACAAGATGAACTCAAACGGACATATCTCCCTCATCTGGACTTGGAATTTAACAATCTTGGTTGTGTTGGAAAGAGGGATCAAAGATATTTGATTTGATATTTCATGGGCCACATAACTAGTTATGTGCTAAAAGTTATGGTTGTGTGAAGTTGACCCAAAACTTAAAAGAACTTACAAATGACTTTAATGAATTTCTCTTCAGTTATTTTTGGAACTCGAGGTGCTATAGCTAGTGACTTGAATGAATTTCTCTTTTGACTCATGAACTTGCCTAGTATTATAGGCTGAACTGATTCATACCAAGTGTAGGGACTTCCTATAGTACCTAAGTCAAGAACGATGATGTTGTGAACATAGTCCCGCTCTCTCTAAAGTTACCTTATCTAAAATAAAGGAAGTCTGGGCAAGAAGTAAGAATAGAAATACCTTGCCTCGGGTAATGTGACTAGTAATTGTTAAGCTTAGCAACATTCTTCAACCACTCTCTTCTTTCCTAATTACCGTACCTTATTGTCTGCAACTCATAGTTTCCACAAGAATACATGACTTCTCTTACTAACGTCTGAGTTGATTCAACCTTAACCTCAATCCCAAGGTTTGGGTTCTATACCTCTCTATAGGAAATCACAACCCAAGAATATTACCTTTTACCACAACACTTAATCAACATTGGGCTTATATAAAAAACGTTAAAGGCTAACAGGGTAAGGAAATACAAAAATACCCTCCTTAATTTGGATGAATTTCGTTAATCGGGCAAGCCAAACTTAAACGGACATATCATCCTCATCCGAGCTTAGAATTTGGCAAACTCGTTGGTGTTGGAAAGAGGAATAAGATAGCGTCGATCAGATACATCATGGGCCACCTAAATCAATATGTGCTAAGCTTATGGTCTTTTGAAGTTGACTGGAAACTTAAAAGAACTTACGAATGACTTGAATGAATTTCTCTTTCGTTCTTTTAAGAGCTCGAGGTGCTACATCTAGTGACCTTGACACCTAATACAATTTAAATTCCTTGGTAAAATATTACTCATATATAAGAATGGTTAAAGTCACACCTAAAAAATCTTCGGGGTGTTACATTATATCACCCTTGGGATCATTCGTTCTCAAATGACGGTTGGACTGGGTATGGATCGAGGTTACTCTGCCTATATCTTTTAACTCATGAACATGCCTACTAACATAGGCTGAACTTATTCATACCAAGATTTGGGACTTCCTATAGCACCTAAGTCAAGAATGATGTTGTTGTGAACAAAGTGATGCTCTCTCTGAAGATACCTCATTTAAAACAAAGGAATTATGGGCAGAAGTAAGAATAGAAATACCTTGCATGGGGTAATATGACTAATAGTTGTTAATCTTAGCAACACTCCTCTACCACACTCTTCTTTCCTTATTATCATACCTCATAAGCTGTAACTCATAGCTTATACAAGGGTACATGCCTTCTCTTACCAAGTTCTAAGTGTATTCAAGCTTAACCCAAATCCCAAGGTTTGGGTTCTATACCTCTCTATAGGGAATATCATCACAAGAACATTACTCTTTACCACCACATTTAATCAAGATTGGGCTCATATCAATAATGTTAAGGCTAATGGTAAGGAAAAGACAAAAATACCCCTCCACAATCCGGATGAATTTCCTTAACCGGACAACCTGAACTCTAACTGACATATCTCCCTCATCCAAACTCATAATTTAGAAAACTCGGTGGAGTTGTAAGGAGGACTCAAGGATTTCAATTTGATACCTCATGGGCCACCTAACTCATTATGCCCTAAATGTTCTGCTTGTTTGAAGTGGACCCAAAACTTAAAAGAACCTACGAATGACTTGAAAGAATTTTTCTTCGATTCTTTTTGGAGATCAAGGTGCTACATCTAGTGAACTTGACACCTAAGAAAATTTAAATTCATCGGTAAAATATTACTCATAAAGAAGTATAGTTCGAGTCGGAGCAAAATATTCTAGGTTGTTACATTATCTTACCCTTCGGATCATTCATCCTCGAATGACGGCTGGAATGGATATGAATCGGGGTTAATCTTACTATCTCTTCTAACTTATGATATTGCCTACTAACATAGGATAAAATGATTCATACCAATAGTTAGGACTTCCTATACCACCTAAGTCAAGAACGATGATGTTGTGAACTTAGTCATGCTCTCTCTAAAGTTACCTTAACTGAAACAAAAGAAGTCTGGCATGTAGTGAGAATAGAAATACCTTCCCTGGGTAAATACCTTCCCTGGGTAATGTGACTGATATTTTTTAAGCTTAGAAATACTCGTCAACCACACTCTTGTTTCCTTAATACCATACCTCATTGGCTGCAACTAATAGCTTCTGCAAGGGTACATGACTTCTCTTACCACAGTTTGAGTCTGTTTAAGCTTAACCCAAATCCCAAAGTGCGGGTTCTATAACTCTGTATAAGGAATATAATCCCTAGAATATTACTATTTACCACCGAATTTAATCAACATTGGGCTCATATCAAGAACGTTAAAGGCTAATGGGGTAAGGAAAAGACCGAAATACCCCTTCTTAATTTAGTTGAATTTTCTTAATCAGTCACGCTAAACTCAAATAGGAATATCTCCCTCATCTAAACTCGAAATTTTAGCATTCTTGGTGGCGTTGGAAAAAGGATTCAAAGATCTTAAATTTGATACCTCATGGGCCACCTAAGTCATTATGTTCTAAAAGTTATGCTCATTTGAAGTTGACCCAAAACTTAAAAGAACTTACTACTAACTTGAATGAATTTGTCTTCAATTCTTTTTAGAACTAGAGGTGCTACAACTAGTGACCTTGACACCTAAGAAAATTTAAATTACTTGGTAAAATCTTACTCATAAAAAGCAACAGGTTGAGTCATAGCTAAAACAAATTGGGGTGTTACATTATCTCGCCCTTGGGATCATTCATCCTTGAATGACGGCTGTACTAGGTATGGATCAGGGTTGCTCTTACTATCTTTTATAACTCATGAACTTTCCCACTAACATAGGCTGAACTTGTTCATATCAAGAGTTGTGACTTCCTATCGCACCTAAGTCAGGAATCATACTAATGTGAACATAGTCACACTCTCTCATAAGTATAGTATGAAGTATGAATAGGAATACATTTCCAAGGTAATGCGACTGCTAGCTGTTAAGCTTAGCAACACTCCTCAACCACATTCTTATTTCCTTATTACCATGCCTAATTGGCTGCAACTCGTGGATCCGTACATGACTTCTCTTACGTAGGTCTTAGTGTATTTAAGCTTAACCCAGATCCCAAGGTTCAGGTTCTATACCTCTCTATATGGTGTCTTATGCTAAGAATATTACTTTTTACCACCACATCTAATCAACATTGGGATCATATCAAGAATGTTTAATGTTATTGGGGTTAATAAAAGACCAAAATACCCTCCTTAATTTAGATGAATTTCCTTAATCAAACATGCTAGACTCAAACAAACATAACTCCCTCATCCAAACTCAAAATTTAGAAAACTCGCTGGCATTGGATAGAGGACTCAAAGATTTTTGATTTGATACCTGAAGGGCCTCATGACTCATTATGTGCTAAAATTTATGGCCGTTTGAACTTGACCCAAAACATAAAAGAACTTACAAATGACTGAATGAATTTCTCTTTAGTTCTTTTTGGAACTCGAGGTGATACATCTAGTGAACTTGTCACCTAAGAAAATTTAAATTCCTCGGTGAAATCTTTCTCATTACGAAGAATGGGTCGAGTCTTAGCTCAAAAAATTTTAGGGTGTTACATTATCTCTCCCTTAGGATCATTCGTCCTCGAATGATGGCGGGATTGGGTATTTATTGGGGTTACTCTTACTATTCTTATGACTCATAAGCTTTCCTACTTACATAGGCTAAACTGATTCATACCAAGAGTTGGGACTTCCTATAGCACCTATGTCAAAAGGGATGCTATTGTTAACATAGTTACACTCTTTTTGAAGTTACCTTATTTGAAACAAATAAAGTGTGGGCATGAAGTAAAAATAGGAATACCTTTCCTCGGTAATGTGACTAGTAGTTTTTAAGTTTAGAAACACTCTTTAAACACGGTCTTCTTTCCTTATTGACATACCTCATTGGCTGCAACTCATAGCTTCCACAAGGGTGCATGACTTCTCTTACCAAGGTCTGAGTCTATTCAATCATAATGCAAATCCTAAGGTTTGGGTTCTATACCTCTCTACAGGGAATCTCATCCCAAGAATATTAACTTTTATCACCATATTTAATCAACATTGGGCCAATATCAAGAATGGTTAAGGCTAATGAGGAAAGGAAAAGACCAAAATATCCCTCCTTAATTTGGCTGAATTTCCTTAATCACATTGGATGAAATCAAACAAACATATCTCCCTCATCCAAACTTGGAATTTAGCAAACATGATGGCGTTAAAAAGAGGAATCAAAGATCTTCTATTTGATACATCATGGTCCACCTAACTCATTATGTGCTAAAAATTATGGTCATTTGAATTTCACCAAAAACATTTAAGAACTTACAAATGACTTTAATGAATTTCTCTTCAGTTCTTTTCTGAACTCAAGGGTCTACATCTAGTGAACTTGTCACCTAAGAAAATTTAAAATTTTTGGTAAAATCTTACTCATAACGATGAATGGTTCGAGTCTTAGCTCAAAAAAATTCTGGGTTTTACATTATCTCGCCATTGGGATCATTCATACTTGAATGACGGTCGAACTGGGTATGGATCGGAGTAACTTTTACTATTTCTTCTAACTCATGAATTTTCCTACTAACATAGGATGAATCAATTCATACCAAGAGTTAGGACTTTCTATATCAACTAAGTCAAGAACAATTCTGATGTGAACATAGTCACACTCTTTTTGAAGTTACCTTATCTGAAAAGAAGGAAGTCTGGAAATGAAGTAAGAATAGGAATACGTTGCTTGGGTTAATATGACCGTTAGCTGTTAAGCTTAGCAACACTTCTCAGCCACGCTCTTCTTTCCTTATTACCATACTTCATTGGCTACGACTCACATCTTCCACAAGGGTACATGACTTCTCTTACCAAGGTCTGAGTCTATTCAAGCTTAAGCCAATTCCTATGGATCGGGTTCTATACCTCTCTATAGGGAATCTCATCCCAAGAATATTACTATTTACCACCACATTTAATCAACATTAGGCTCATATCAAGAACAACATAATGTTTAACTACACCACATTAAAGCTAATTAATCTAATATTACATGGCCTCCTACTAACCAGCTCCTTAAGAAGTTCTCATTCTCTAATCATCTCTGCCATACCAACTAGAATTTCCTGCATTACTACTTGGAAACAACTAAGGGTTTCCATTTAACTATTTCGCATAGTAAAACCTCATCCTCATCTTCCTTCACATTTATAACCTTAGATGGAATTATAACACCATCATTATCACGATAAGATTATTAACATTCTCCTTCTAACATCACTCCACTACTAAAATGACCTCTTAAAAGATATCTCCCATATTCTTTTGAACTCATTACTATCTTATTCTCAACACTTGACTTGATATTTAATCTTATAATATCCCCATTAGGTCTAAATCTTACACATGAAAGCTATTGACCTATTCCATCAACTCTAAATTGGTCTACATCCCGTTTTTATAACACCTCAAAAGTTTTTAAGTTAAGACTCGAACCATTTTTTATTTACTTGTACAGTTATATCGGGTAATTCGTAAATTGCTAATATGTGTAAAGATAAATTCTTTAGTGTTGGAATGATTTGGATATTATTTATCGTCACTAGAATCCCTAGCACAAACTAGAGTTGAAAGATTCCTTATCGATTAAGATTTGATGTAAAATTCTATTTGGATCAAATTCAAACAACGATATCTCTCAGAAACTAAAATTTATGTGGCCCATAACATATAAAATGAAGGTATTTGAATCTACTTTGCAACACCATCAATTTCGCGTCAATCCAATTTTGAGTAAAAAGTTATGACCATTTCAGTAACTGATACAGTGCAGTTACGAATTAACTGACAGAAAAACATTAAAAATGTTCTTTTTGTTTTATTACCTCCAAAAAAATCCTAAACAATTTTTTTACTAATATAATTCTCAAAACAATCACATTTTCATCTTTTAATCCATCATTCTCTTCTCTCTTAAACCCTAAGGCAAAACCCTAAGGAAAAAAAATTAAAGTAAAAGACTCCATTCAAAATTCTTTCCATCATTTTCAAGATTCTTCTTCAAGATATGTTTTTCTTCAAGAACTCCATTCTTTCCAAATCAACTTCCTCGCACAATTATGAATCACGAATGAAAATCATAATTCTTGGTCATTGAGATTTCAAAAAACTAATTCAAGAATCTCAAGAAAGATTTTCTTGATTGTTCTCCTTCAAGCTAGGGTTTCAAGCCTTCTAATTAAGTTCTTTTCCAAGAATCTTAAAGAAATCTATTCTTCCAGGAATGTAAGACTATAATAGTGTTGGAATATTTCTTCCCCATTCCCTACATCTACTTTCAAAATTAGTAAAAGATAATTTAGGATTCTATCCCAAGATATGAGTATTCGAGATCAGTTAATTTTGAGTTCTGGAGTTCCTACTTCATTTTTTGAAATTCTACTCCTAATTATTGAATTTATGTATGTTATGCATTAACATGTTTTATTTGAGTCGTTCATGTCCATAATTCTACATGAACCCTATGAATTGAATTATAAATTTTGAGAAGCTTTTGAAAGTCAACACTTGAGTTTCAAACTGAGTTTTTTGAGGAAGTAAAGATTAGTTTTGAGAAAAAGTTGGATTCATGAGTGTATATGTGGTTATTGAGGTCATAAAGTTGATTCGTTCATGTCCATGATTAATTCTGCATGAACCCTACGAATCGAGTTATAAGTCTTGAGAGTCTTTGGAAGCCAATCATTGTGTTTTAGGCTATGTTTTGCGAAAAAGTTTAATGGTTTTATTTCATAAAGACTTAAGAATTTATGATGTTATTTTATTCACACATATATACATATACATGTGTATCTATGTTGATTATTAGACTTGAAATATAAGTTCATAAGTGGATTCTTTCAAGAAGGTAAACACGTCTGATGTTTTGAAACGTGTTTCAAGTAATGTAAAAAGTCCATTATTTGTAATAGTGAGTTGAGCACAAAGTTATGTTAAATACTTTGGGAGTAGTATCGAGCACCAAGTCAGGTTAGAGTTTTATGATTCAAAAGTCCCACAAAACTATGTAGCCAGCGTAGGATAGGATCACATTGATTCTTCATGTGACTCTTGATTTGCTTATCGTGACCAACGACACTAACTATGGTTTAAGTGTATATGATCGTTGATAATATAGTAACCCAACCTAGGGTTGGGGTCGTGTCCCAAGGGAGCGGTTTCGAGAATATGTAACTAATTAGAATTCCATTCTAATTAGCCGTAGTTATAGAGATTTATGAATAACAACATTAAAATTAAAGGGGGTGACATGAAAGTGTCAAAAATCGATTGGGTATTTTTCACAAATACAGTAAAAATGGTAAAAGTGCAAATAAAATAAAGTATGGGGAGAAGTTCTTTGGTTGTGACCGCAATACAAATTAATATAAACCATTGGGTACATGCTTTCGATAGGAAATTTATAAGATAATAGTGACTAGGCTAATCTTTAGATGGAAAAAAGTTCTCTCTCTCTCTCGCAACTTACTCCATTTCAAATAGGTTCCTC
This sequence comes from Solanum sitiens, assembly GCA_016801875.1. Taxonomy (NCBI): domain Eukaryota; kingdom Viridiplantae; phylum Streptophyta; class Magnoliopsida; order Solanales; family Solanaceae; genus Solanum; species Solanum sitiens. The sequence goes on along the minus strand of JABWTJ010000122.1, from coordinate 3,345,643 downwards.
TCGGACAACCATTTGCCTCATGAAGGCCAGCCTACACTTTTCCCCACTCACTCTCTCGAGCTGAGTGTTACGATATGGGAGTAGGTCTCACCCTCTCGGGCTAAACCTCATGTTAACCCTCTCTCGAGCAAGCAGAAAACACATGAGTAGTTTTGTGTTTGCAACTACAAACCTATTAAATTAAACCACAACCACTAGGTGAAATCACCATTAAGTTACATCTAACCTATCAGCAAGCAAAACCCAACAATAATATTAACATATATTTGCTATACACACGCCCAGAATGGGGTTTTTAGCCCACACATCAAGAAAAATCAAATTACACCAAAATGATATTAAAATCAAATGGGTATAAGAAACTAAACCTTGATTTAAGCAAAGGAAGAAGAATGGAGAAGATCCACTTCCAACTTGTGAAAGATGAACTCCTTCTTTTTTCAAGTCTTAAAAAAACAAAAAACCTCTTAAAACTTGAGAGAAAATACAAGAAAAATAGTATTCTAAAGTAACAACTATAATAATGTTTGGACTCCTCAAAAATAATAACTAAGGCTAGTATTTATAGTTTTCATATTTAGTGTTGCGGCGGATCATTCGTCAAGGTTAGTCGAGGTCGCTGAAAGACTCGGTGACTCGACCATCTTCTATTTCATCGTCATTTTGTGCTTGCCTTCAACATTTTCATGTCCTGGACCATTGGGCGGTATAGTAATGCTTCACGGAACTGTTTGGCGGCGCGCCGACTACTCTTTTCATTGCCTTTTTGGTCGTCTTCCTTCATGGCTTCGAGTACTGGAACAAAGGGCGAAGTATGTCCCTTTTAGTGATGCGCCAAGTGCACTTACTTATTCTCAGGCTTCAATTTCTTCAATTTTCAGACTTTTTGTTCCTTTTTGCGCGTAAGTGTCCTTGCTTTCACTCAAACGTCAAAAATCTGAAATTGAAGAGTTTTCATCAGACATTGAGATAAAATAAGCATTTGAGGACACTATTTCTATCGAAATAAAGCCTAAATGAGTCAAATTTGTGGACTCATCAACTCCTCACTACCTCTGAAAAAGCCAATTAGATGGATCCATAGTCATGATATCATCATATACACCAGCAAGGTATATGATGGGCTTTTGTATCATTGACAGGCATATGATAATGGTTGTCATTTATAGAAACTCTCCACAAGTAAAGTATATTATTTTGTTTCTTTCATTGTATATTTAATTGTAAAGATTATATGGTTTTCACTTCATATTCATGTATTAATTTAGTTGAGTTGCTTTCAGTCATTCAGTTCAGTTATTTGTTTACTCAGCCACATTACATACTCGTACATTCCATGTACTGATGTCATTCGGCCTGCATCCTTTTACGATGTCGATATAGGTGTTTATGATTATCAACAGGCACTTCATTGAGATCAATCTACACTCAACTTAGGTTTGGTGAGCCTCCTTGTATTCTAAAAACTTCACTGTTACTTTCCAAATAGTAGTTTTGAGATGTTATGGGTCTTGTCCAAATATTCTTCTTTAGTTGTAGAGGCTTCATAGATAGATAGTTTTGGAGATTCTTTTAGTTTTATATATTTTATTTAGAACTTATGTTTCATACCAAGTATATTTAACAAAGTTTTGAGATTCAATAAACTATTTTTAAACTTTTCTTTGAATTTAATGTTTATGTGTGTTTTAGTTAGTCTTCTGCTTGTAGTCACAAGGATAAGGTTTCGCTTCGGGACCAGCAATGGTTCTTTAGTGTTGGCCACATCCAGGGTGTAAGCTCAGGTCGTGTCAAACTTGGTATTAGAGTACAGAGTTCAAGTGTCCTAGGGTGTGTACGAAGCAGTGTTGATAGGATGTTGTTTATGGTTTTGAGGGCCCCACTTCTATAAATAAGGACTATATAGATATAAGAAAAGTTTCCAATCTTTCATACTCTAAATCATGAAGTGGAACTATGCCATAAGAAATTTATTCAAACTCGTGCTGTCCTCATATCCATTCGACCATGCCTTATACTAAAGGTGGTTGAAATGTAAATCCCAAAATCCTTATGGATGAGTTATTCTTAGCAAAAGTCTTGAGGAAATCACAAGACTCCAGAGGGACTTGAGAGAAGCCCATGAGTTAGTTAAGTGTTAAGTTTCGAAGGAATGCACTCATGTTTATATGAATCGTGCATTCAAATAAAAAGCGAGATTTACTCTTTTCTATAAAACTTGTTCCAAATAAGATCCTTATGAGGAAGTGTGTTGTAGAGCTTTGGTAATATTTTCACCGAAAAAAGTTTCATGAGTTGCGAGATTATGAGCAGTAGTAGTGAAAGTACGGAAAGTTAGAGGAAAGTATGCAGTTTTTCAGTAATCTAAAAATTGAGTGTTGACACCAAATTTCAACCGACCTATAACCCTTTCGGGAGTGCTATTCGATTTGATATGTATTTTGTAAAAACATATTAATCGATATTGTCTAAAATTACATGATTTTTAAAAATTATTGCAATAATTATTAATTTTTTTATTAACTTATTATATTTATCGATAACTAAGCTCGATATAATTACTTTACTTATTTATTTGAAGGTTTCTAAAATTCAAGTTGTGTTTAATTTATATAAAAATACTTTAATATATAGAGTATTCTATTAATTGAATATCATTTCCTAAATTTCTCTTAAATCATTAAAATCATAGAGTATCCTATTCAATTTTATTTCAATTCTAGCTACTTTCTAATTTCAATTCTAGCTCAATTTATTTCAATTATTGTCGTTTATTGATTTCAATTGTGGTCTATTGTTATTCCAAATTTCAAGACTCCAATTCTCATTTTAATCTCATCGGTCCATTATAATTCATCAACTCCAAGAATCAATCTCAACCGCTTATCCGAAATTGATCAATGGTCCACATTTAATATATTCTCTTTCCTATTTTAGTTCTAAAAGACAAAAACCCAAAAGAGTTATTAGGTCATGCATCGAAACCCGTTTTGGGAAAAATGAGGTGCGACAAAATGGTGACTATGCTGGGGATTTTAGCTTATTACCATTACGCGTTTCATGCTCATGTGGGATCCATTTTTTGGGTTATTTCATTATTGTTTTATTATTACCTTGCTAAATTGTTTTTTGTCTTTCCTTGTTTATTTGTTCTTATTTATTGTATATTTCCATGTTCCACCCCTTTCCCTCTTCCTTATTTGTTTATTTCAATGTTTCACCCTTTCCCTTTTCCCTTATTTGAGTATTTTCATGCTTAATATCATATCCCTTTCCTTATTTGTTGGATTTATTACATGCTTATTTTCTTATTTCTTTTTAATTTTTTTATATTATTTATTTACCGATTTCCTTAAAAATTGCCTATGTGTTACTGCTTTCCATCTACATGCTAAATGTTTACTACTTTGATAAACTGAAATTCCACTCATACTTTCCCCAATTGGGACCCTCTTCCTTTTAATTTTTTTTATCGTGATGTTGTTCCTTTGAACCTCTCACAAATACTCCAATTCTCTTCAAATACGCATTATAGAGATTCGTCATATGTGTGGACAAAATGGATGGTATTATTATCGGAAAACCACGAGCCGTATCGCATAGAACCTATTCAACTCCATGTCAAACCATCTTTTAGAAATCTTAATTAGGTCATACATGCTGCATAATCCCAGATAGTTTGACCCTTGGTGTCAATCCACACAATTAGTAGCCACCCTATCGTCTAAAGGGCCCCAACACCCTTTGGAAGAATTGCATAATTATGTGTCAATGTGATCATGATAGTTAAATCAAGCCAATTATGCCAAAATTGAGTTTAGAATTTGTTTGTTCTTTTGGTTGCAGAGTCATGACCTTCCCATATTCCGTTAACACCACAAATTATCGTAATGGTAAACTACAAACTAAGAGATTAGTGGAGTGATATCAAGAAAGACCATGAAGGAGAGATTCGTCATTTGTTGGGCGATATTACCTACCTTATTTATGTCATACCTGACCATCATTTGGTTAGGGCCTTGCTGGAATTTTTGGACCTTGTGATGATGGTCGTCGAATTTGTAGATTTTAATTTGGTGCCAACGATTGAAGAGATTAGTGGTTTTATCGAGTTGCCAAACCATGAGTGTGAAATGATGGTACCCTCCAATCCAACCTTAACTTGTTACGATCTTGGGTGGATTTTTTTGACATTCTATATTCTCGCTTTGGCCAAGAAGATGCTTATTATCCTATCTATCAAGAATTGAGTGCTCCATCGAAAGATGGGCAACATATCGCTTGAATGCCTTTACCATCACACTATTAGGTGCCTTAGTTTTTCCTAAAAAGAAGGGAAAGATCAATAAACATTTGGCTTATGTGGTTCAAGATTTAGCTCAAAGAGAGGGTGAACCTAGGAAACCATAGTGCCCATGATCCTAGGGGAAACAATGAGAAGTTTGTTGGCATACGTCAATGGCAGAAAATTCTTTGAGGGATGCAACCTCTTGCTGCAATTGTGGGCTATCGAACACTTCCACAGATGACCTGACACTGTAAACCTCTTCCTTGGTTATGGCAACAATATGGATAGTAATCCAAGAAGAATGGTAGGTTTCAACGCCCATGTGGGATTCTTAGATGGCAGATATGTTTGATAGAAATCGACAGCTACCACATCCAATGGAAGCTATATTGGTTTTCCACCCATAATGTAATAGTAAAAGGCGGTGAACGCTATTTCATCGATCTTATTTTCTTAAATGGCGTTCAACCATACGCTTCTCTTCTAGTACTCCGCCAATTTGGACAAACTCAAGTAATACCACTCTAATCCAACATGGAGCAGTTTCAGTATGACTTTGATAAGATAATCCACAAGTCCACAACATACTTCAAAGATGGGAGCGCATGTTAACCATTCCTATGGCTACACGGCTGGCCCTCTAGACACTTGAGTACTGCATATGGATGCTAAAAGAGGATAAAGGTAGAGAATTGAGTGGGGATGATACCATGGGCTCAGCGATGAAAGAGAAAACATATGGGCATGCAACTTGCTGAACATTAGGCATAAAGTCATTCCATATCCAAAGGGGCACAAGCGCCAAGCTCTTTGGACCAATATCTTCAAGATTTCAGAATTTAGGATGACTTTCCCATGTTACACCTTTACCTTTAGTTTATTTTCAGATTTTTTTTTTATTATGATGTAATGTTCAAATTTTGTAATAATCAAAAGTTGGTTTATTTCCTCTAATCTAAACTCCAAATTGGAAAAGAATGGCTTGAATTAATTATTGTGCATCACTTATATGTCTTCATAGGCCTACCTCTAGCTCAACGAGGCTCCTTGTATTTAAAGCATTTATCTTAAAACAAAGTGTTTGTTATTTCAATTTATACAATCTTCTAACTTGGGCTTTCTTTTGATTTTATTTTAACCTCCCCCTATGGTTGATCTATATACCATGGTTTACCACACACGATCAAAGGGAACTCCTCCTTCTGTTCCAACTAAGAATTACAAAGGAAATAAGAAGTTGACTAATGCTGAGGTTGTGGTTAAAGCTATATGAAAAGGAGCATCCTTCAAACAAGTTGGTTTCAAAATTGGAGAAGAAAATGAAGAAGTTAGAAGAAGAGAATTCCGGTATGCGCGAGTGTTCCAAGTTGTTACTCTCTGTCAATCCTAATTTAGAGACAAACATGGATAACCAAACTGTCACAAACCAAGCCATTTTCCAAAATAATCCTCCACGAGCTCACCCTACTTCTCATTCTCAAAATTAACTAAATTCCATTCATATGCCTCCAATCAACACCCACTTTTCAAATTACCCATATCCTCCCCAACATCACACATATGTTTCTAGACCTCCATATCTTATTCCGCACCTACAGAATCCCACCTTGAAGGCTCTCGATATGAAATGCCTCTACACCAAATATTTTTGTATCGCGCGCTTCTCATACAATTTCAAATTCGTCCATCCCAAATTACTCCATCCCAAAATCCTCCTTTACCATAACAACTACCAGCATATACTATCCACAATGTCAAAACCCTCACTCAACCTCATGTTCGAACAAAACCTATTCAATGTCAGAAGAAGCCCATCAAAATTTACGCTTCTTCGGTTGAATCCTTTTACCAACTCTAATAAACTCTTAAAATTGTTGGTTGTGTGACACCTATCCTTAAAAAGAATCCAGACACTCATTCCAAGAGATATGACCCCAACAAGATCTGTGACTATCATTCATGGATGAAGGGACATACTAATGGAACATGTCGCGCTCTAAGTGGAAAAATTCAACAATTGATTGATGTTAAAGTCATACATTGGATATACATTGTTCCAAAGGAGTACCAATAGTGAACATGTCGAAGTTCGTAATTTCCAATAAAGTCTTGTGCCATTCTAGTTCAATTTTTCTACATACAGGTTCCGTCAAGTTCTGACAAGGAAAGTACCCATGATAACACGTGGAAAATAACGTTTGGTCAGAATCTATCATTTAAGCTATTGATTAAGATTTCTTTGTTTAATTTTTAGAATAATGCTCTTTGTATTTGGAACTACATCAGACCTGATTCCCGTTTAAGAGGGATACGTAGGCTCTCCTATGGAGTTTGGTATTATCCTAATAAAAGTTTTCATTTTCCTTTATTATTGTGTAATCGGGGTAGAATTTTTGAGAGGGTATAAAAAAATTCAACAAAAGAGGATTTCTCTTGCAAGTCAATACTCGGGTAGAATTTTTGAGAGGGATTCCAAAATTCCATCATAAGTGCTTTCTTCTGGCAAGCCAATATTGGGGAAGATTTTTTGAGAGGATCTCAAATTTTCCATCATAAGATGTTAGTTTCTCGCAACAGAGGACCTCAACAATCTAATTCATTTACTAATAATGAGACTGGGGTAAATTTTTAGAAGATCACAAAAATTTAAGAAAATAACTTTTGGTCTAAAAAAGAGTATCACATAACTAGAAGTTCTACACTGGGGCAGAAAATTTTGAAGGAGCATCAAAAGTTTTGACAACATTGCAAGGGTCAACCTTTGAGCAGAAATCAAATGAGTTTGTTGATCCAAATCAGGGATACATATCAACCTCCCCTCTTAAACTAACTATTTCTTTTAATGCAAAAAAGACAGGTACGTATACAAAGCAATTTACATTGCCGGATTGTTATTAAGCTCAAAAAACCGCCAGTCAAGGGCGCCCTATCCTTCCAATCAGACCAAAGGATCAAGATACTATATATCAAGCCCGAAAAATCACCACTTAACGACATCCACTCCTTACAATAGGATGAAGAGTCATGCTACAATATTCCAAGCTTGAAATTTGTCAACAAATGACACTGAATCCTTCCAATAAGGAGAAGGTCTACGACCTCAATCAACTATCGTATAAGCCCAAGAACTATATTGAGCCCAAAATTTCATAGTGTCTGAAGATTGCATGTACCCAAATTGCATTGTGCCTGAAGGTTGCATGTGCCCGAATTGCATTGTGCTCAAAGATTGTATGTGCCCGATACTACACTGAGCCTGAAATTGCATTATGCCCAAAGATTTCATGTGATCGAATTGAATTATGCCCAAAGATTACATGTGTCCGATATTGCATTGTGCTCGAGATTGCATTGTGCCTGAAGATTACATCATGCTCGAGGATTGCATTGTGCCCGAAGATTGCATCGTGCCCAAGGATTGCATTGTTCCCAAATTCTCTTTCAAATCAAGCCACAAGATGCTTGAATTACATAAAAACATATACACTTTGTCTACTTATTAATTATATTCCAAAAGCGATCGTCCAAAGGCATCATCTTGCATGGCCTGTGGACATCATTTCATGGCCTAAGGATTTACTTTATGTTTATCATGTTTCGGAGGCATCATGGTCTAAAGGCATCATCTTTTATGGACCGGAGACATCATATCATGGACTAAGAATTTAATTTCTACTTATCATGATCTGAAGGTTTCATAGTCTAAAGGCATCATTTTTTCATGGCCCACAGTCAATATTTACATGATCCGGGGAATTAATTTTGTGTATCATGTCCCTAGACATCATATCCTTAGACATCATCTTCATAGTCTTGACGTAAGTTTCATGGTAGATATGAGAAATTTCATCATGTTTACATTTACAGTTCACTTGATATATCTACTTTTATCACTTTATTTAGTCATATCACAAGCTACAGATTTGTAGAGACTAATGTATTGCAGACGAGATCAATTTCCCTCCCATGCTTCCATTGTCATGCTTCCCCTTTATCACAACAAATGCCCTTTAAATTCTTTGCTACACGTATTACTGGTTTCCACTTGATTCGTTGCTTAAACTGAAAATGAGCGGTAATGCTTTTCTCACTACTCTAATCTTATCCATTCAAACCAATATCATTCCCTTTCGAATATCGTAGTGTTATTTAACTTTAGGAACTTCGTTTGTTCCTAAATATAGAACTACACACGACTAGATTCTCGTACAACCAGAGATATGTAGGCATTTAATACCAATGTCTTGGCCGTACCTTTTTCAAACTCTATATTAGTTTAATTGATCCTACTGACTTCTCTCGTCAGTCGGAAAAAAATTGCTACTAAGTCAACGTTGGTTGTCCTAGAATTCATTCTTCATTCCTAAGCAACCATGGGGCAGCTGTTGACACCCAATTTTGACCGGCCTATAAACCTTTCGGGAGTGCTATTCGATTAAATATGTATTTTGTAAAAATATATTAATCGATTTTATCTAAAATTACATATTTTAGTATGCATGATTTTTAAAATTATTGTAATTATTCTCAAATTATTTATTATTATTATTATTAAGTTATTATATTTATCAATAATTAAAATGCAAAACAATTACTTTACTTATTTATTTAAAGGTTTTTAAAATTCAAGTGGAGTTTAGTTTATGTAAAAATACTTTAATATATATATATAGCATTCTATTAATTGAATAGAATTTCCTAAGTCTTCTTTTAAATCATTTAAATCATAGCCTATCATATTCGATTGTATTTCAATTCTAGCCACTTTCTTATTTAAATTCCAGCTCAATTTATTTCAATTATAGCTATTTATTGATTTTAATTGTGGCCTATTGTTATTCCAATTTTCAAGACTCCGATTCTCATTTTAATCTCATTCGTCCATTATAGTTCATCAACTCCAAGAATCAATCTCAGCCTCTCATCTGAAATTGATCAAAGATCCAGATTTTATAAATTTTCTTTCCTATTTTAGTTCTAAAAGACCAAAACCAAAAAGAGTTGTTAGGTCGTGCATCAAAATCCTTTTTGCAAAAAATGGGGCGCGAGAGTGAGATGGTGTTTTGGAAAGCTATGTTACTAAAGTCATTCACCTAGTAATTTATTAATGAGGAGTTTTCCCTTATGGGTAGACTAAGGACTGATAAATTTGTGAAGATTGCACGATAGGAGATATAGTAAGATTCGCAAGTTAGGATGAGTTAGATTATGTTTAAACTAGAATGAAATATATGATGATATGTCATTGTGTTAGTACCGACCAAGTAAAGGTGTTGAATAGAAGATATAGAGTATTAGTGAGGTGATAGATCTAAGTCAGACTATGATTTTTAGGAAGAGACTATAATGTTTAGAAGATTACATAATTTATTAGGAAATGATGTATAGAGATTGGGTAAATGGTACTTAAGTTGTGAAAGGAAGTGTGACGGTAAATTGTAAGTATGAAGTCCGAGAGAAAATGATTGACTACTTGTCATGAGGTTTCAGTTGGCGAGGGTTTCTTAAATTTTATCCAGTGGTTGTAATTTAATATAGTAAGTAAGAAATAATATTGATATTCGGGTTTAATAATAAACATTAAGTTTTAATTTGAGATGATCGTCGTGATCAAAAGAATGGCAATATGAGGGTGATGATGTTAGCCTTGAGATCTGATCAGGTAGGTTTGTCAAGAGTGGAAGAGGAATTAAGATGTTAGCTACAATGAGTGTGAGTGGTACAATTTTGGGATTCTAACTTCTAGATAAGGGCAATGAAGTACGGCTAAGTCATAAGAGTAAGACGAGCATTAAGAAGTGTACCTGAGATTGTATGTAATCAGACGAGGTTCCAATTAAGTCAATGATTTTCCATGTGTGACTAGATAGTATATTTGAGCTGTCGATGTGGAATAAGCTGATGTAAGCATTATTTTTCCTTAAGAGTTAGATGAAGTGGTCTTATAAGCCAATGATAAGAGGTTAATAGAAGCATCTTAGAATGAGGTATTAGAAGGAGTCTTAGTACCTTCTTATGCAGATTATAGTATCCATGAGATAATCCTTTCCCAAGTATCAGAGTAAAGGGATGAAAGAGGGAGAAGAAAGAGGACTGGGTAGGGGTGGGAGCAATGTCTGATGAAAGAGGGAGAAGAAAGAGGACTGGGTAGGGGTGGGGGCGACGACAGATGGAAGAAAGAGGGAGAAGGAAAGAGGGTTGGTGGGCGTTTGGGAGGGGGAGATTTGAATTCATAATGGACCACTAATTAAGGAGTTTAAATTTAAGATAATTATTTAATATCATATTTAAGAGATTTGTGTACCTGATTAAATCTTTTAAAATATATGATATAAATATTAAAAGTGGTAGTATATGTCATTGTTTTAAACTAGAGGTAAATATAGTATACATGGTAGTTATGTATGTATAGTTAAGTAGTTTTTCCTTATTTTAAACCACAAATTTTAAAAGTTTTTAAGTTAAACTAACTCATATAAGATTAGACGGAGCGAGTAGTTATTTTCCTACAACCATTCACATTCTGGATTTCGTATCCTAGACATGATGGGGGGATAATGTTGGGTTTTTTACTTGGAAGTCAACATTTTTACACTAACCAACACTTTTATCCTAACCAATCAATATTATTTTGGAATATTGACTTCAAACCATTTTTTTCTCTCAAGGTTTATACACCATTATTACTCTTATTCTGACCGATAACTATAGACTTTCTTTTTTCCTCAAGGTCTATACATTATTATTACTCTTATTGAATAGGGATGGGTGTTCGGTTCTTCGATTTCGTATTATCAAATTTCAATTTTGGTTCACTTATTTTGTAAAAGTGTGCACCGAATGGCGAACCAAATTAGTTCGGTTCAGTATTTTCAACTTTGGTTCAATTTGGTTCGGTGTTTTTAAAACATTTTTTGGTGCAAACAGTAAAATTAAAAGAGGTCAAATCAAAGTATAAGATACTTAAAAACATAAAACCATGTTAAGTGATACTTAAAAACTTTGATCTTTTTATGAATGGTTCAAATATTAGTTAGATTGTTATATTTGGTTGAGGAAATGCCATATGTTTATATAATATATATATATATATATATATATATATATAATTCTTCAGTGCACCGAAATATCGGGCCTATTACATCAAACACCGAACCAAACTTTTGAAAAAATAAATATTGAAATTAAATCGAGAAATTGAAGAACTAAAAGCCAAAGAAATTGAGTTAGTTCTGTTTGATTCGATTTGCGGCTTTCCGATATATATGCTCACCCCAGGTATGTTACATGTTAATTTGTGTAGACTCATTCTGATGTTATATAACAATCCACGAAACACATTCGCATAGTAAGTAAGAAAAAATATAACTGTGAAAAAATAAGTTTATTTTACAGAATAATCGAAGTGTTTAAAATTGCAGGTGACCAGAAGGAGTGAATACAAATGGAATCTGCTAAATACAATTTTTATTTAGAGAAAAATTATTAAGAATGCGAAATAAATGGACATTTATAAACATAACCAAAAGTAATATAATAAAATGAAAACAAAAACCTACGGTCATTAAAAGCCTTGTCGTTAAAGATTAACGACCGTATTTAAAGTCTAACCGTTAAAAATCTTTTAACGACGAGATCATATCCAATCATTAAAAATCCTTTGGCGAAGACAATATATGCGGTCGTTGTACCTCATTTTCCTTTGCTGAATGACAACTTTGGCCCTTAAAACAACATTAAGACAACTAATTGTTGGGTTTTATTTGCTTTAAATATTTTTACCATGAATAGGTTTTTCTTTTAGGAAAAGATTTTGGATGTCTAGTCTTTTTTTATGGGAAAAGGTTTAGGAATCTATAAATAGAGATTTGTTCCTTCTAAATTAATCAACGTTCAAAATGTAGTCCTAGTCATTTGAGTGTTTTGCTAAGGGGGAGAATTTGTGGGACACAAGTTTGATAAGTTATGACTTGTGTGAACCTCTGATGTATTCCGAGCGAATTGGTTGAGGTTATTTGTCTCTATATTTTGTACTCTCATGTTTAAATAGTGGGTTGCTTATCTCCTTTGCGGACGTAGGTTGATTGACCAAACCACGTTAAATCTTTGTGTCTTTGATATATTCCTCATTTGTCTTCTTACTCATGGTCTTTCGAGGTTTGTTTTGCTAGCTTCCGCATAACACCTAATTATTCAGTCCTAACACTAATTTGGTCATCAACAGTTAGGATAGAAATCAAAGTATACTACATCAATTTGGTAGTGTGAACTTTAACACTACAGTAATATGCAAAGAAAGTTATCTTCTCCTAGACTAGAAAATCCTACAATAATATCTTCTCCTTAGCGAAATAATCTTGGTTTTGGGTGCTAAATTTGGGCAGCAATAATTTGGAGGGAACAATCCCACTATGTTTGGTGAGACGCGTACACTTTGGGATGAGTGAAGTTTATAATGCTTCTGAATAAAAGCATTAGTTTTCGTTTATCAATAGTTTGTAACATATTCAACATAATTATTAGATATATAATTGGTTTTGATTGCAAAGTTCAGTTCATAAATTTATGAAGTTATCTATCTTTTTCTTGATTATCATCATCAGATTGTGGAATAACACCAAAGAATGCAATAAAAAGTTGTTTCCTTATAGTAATAAAGGATATATCAACTCTTAATCGATAAATTGAGGGGGTACATTAGGCTTTTCTCCCCAAAGAAAAAGTATATGTTTACTTAAAAGTCAACGTCTGTACAATATCCAACACTCATATCCTAACCAATTTAAATAAAATTGAAAAATGTTTTGGTCAAGGTCTATGCACCAACTAATGCTCTTATAGAATTTTCTTTTCATTGGAACATCACCAAACACTCTGCCTTACGACAATCGTAAATCAATAGAAAATTGTCTTTGGCTATGTACTACATAAAAATTATTGAATATAGACACAAAGCAAGAATAAGAGAACACTTTTTTAAGCAATTCCGCTAGGAAAGGTGTGCCTAGGGCTAGTTTCATTAATAAAGTGAAAAGGATCTCAAAGAGAAGAGTACAAGAAAGGGGGCTAGGTCTTACCTTACTAATCTTAATAAGGTAACGAACCTCTATTAATTAAAAAGCATTAAGAAATAAGAGCTAGAGAAAACTAGATATTTTATGATCATCATAGAGTTTATAATACATTATGTGATGATACTACAAATGTGGATGCTTAAGTTGTAACATCTCGCAATTAAAAATAGATAGGAAGAATCTAAGAACCGAAAATAGTCAATTTTGGAAATAGTTAAAAATGTGGAAAATTTACTTAAGTTAGAAAAAGTGATTTTTTGGTAAATTTCAAATGACCATAACTTATATCCCAAGATCAGTTAGGAGAACTTCTAGATATGGTTGGAAAGCAGTTGAAATGATCCTTCCAACGTCGTCGAGTTTGTGCGATTTCCAGTTCGTATGAGTAAGTTATGCCCTTTGGAAGTAGGACTGTTAGATTAAGGAAAGTCTAAATCCAAAATTTTTTTAGTCTTTTCCTTACCTAATTATTCTAATTTGTTTTTAGGATTTTAATTGGGGTAAATCAAGATTATAGTCAATTTTAGAAAAGTGAATTTCACGCTAGGGCTTGGAGAAAGGAGAAATGAGAAGCAAGGAGAAGAACGTTCAAGATTCGGCGAGATTTACTTGTGGATTTTGTCGAAGGTGATCCCTACAAAGGTATGTGAGATCCCTAGTGTTGGGTTATTTCACCCACGCGCCAATCACGATATATTTCAGCAAATTTAAGTTCTTGAAAGCTTAAAAATTTAGTTCTTGATGGATTTGTTGAAGTTATGTTAAATTCTCGACTTGTTGAAATTGTTGGGATGTTGTTTGATTAGAATCATGAATTTAGGTTGATTTTGAGTATAATTTGTAATACTTTGAACATTCAATTGATTCTAACTGTTTGGAAAAGATCCCATGGAGTTTAGACGGTTTAGAGCTGAAAAACGAAGAAGGAATTTCTTCGGCCAAATCAGAGCAGTGGGGGCGCGTCGCGGACCTGGTTCCTAGTTTTTGGAAATTTCATTTCGCGTCACGAAGCCATAACGGAGTGCTCTGCCTCAAAAGTCATTTCCAAAATTAAAATTGTAATGTCTCTCCGCGTCGCGGACCCACCCTCAAAATTGATTTTTGATCTTTTCTCATGTTTAGTTATCTAAAATAATTCCAAAAAATCAGCAGATCTTTCCAATCACAAATCACGATCCTTGATTCCATAATTCAATTCAAGTAATGTTAAGATTCAAGTCAAGAGGTCAAGAGTTAAGTCAAGATAAGTTCTTAAAGTTTTCAAAAGTTTTTCACAAAGTTTTAACTTTGTTTTAAATCGTAAGTTTCTAAGTTAAGCAAAGAGTTCAGATTTGAAGTTCATTTGTTCAAAGAAGTATATGGGAACTAAGTATTTCCAAGAGGTTTTAAAATGTTTTCACATTTAAATAAGAACAGAAACTGAGATTTCCATAGAGCCTTTGAGCTAGTTTTCAAAAAAGAGTATATGCTTTCATAATAAAGCAAGAGGGAAAACTTTGATTTCCAAGGTAGCCTTTGAGCTAAGTTTTTTAGCACTAATCTCAAACAAGAGAAGGAAGTGTGTTTTTAAAATATAAGAGCTAATATAATAATATTTTTAGGAGTAGTTTTGTAAAGGGGGAGAGTTCAATCAACTCACAACCTCATAAACCATATAATCACCATGAGTACAAAAAGGGTCATACTTTTTAGATGATTCCTTAAGTGCTTTTTAGCATAGGCTAGTGGATCTACTTAGTAGTTCAGATTATATGCTTATGGCAAGGTATAGGACGACCCTGGCAGCCTGAAGCAAAATGTTGTATCATCATAATATCTTTTACTTGATGGTTGTCGGTTAGAGAAAGTCTCACAAAAGTTAATTGTATTTTATATATACGGTTTGTTTGTATTTTTACACACATCTCAGAGTTATATTGTATTTTCATACGTCCAGAGTAGACATCATGTTTTAAACAGTTTTTCTTTATATTGCATTTGTTTTAAAACTTCTTTATATTGAAATGAATTCAGTCATGTTGAGTTAAGTTGAGCCAGGTAAGTTCTTCGGATTCCTTTCAAGTCTATGTTGTATTTAGCATTACAACTCGCATACTCATACATTCAATGTATTGATGTTAGTTGGCCTGCATCGTCTTATGATGCAGACATATGTAATTAGGATCGGAATCCAATGCATCGTTGATCTAATGAGCAGTTCAGAGTCAGCCTCTTGGTATTCTGAAGGACTCATTTTTGTTGCTTTCAGTTTATTTTTCAGTTCATTAGGATGTTTTGGGGCTTGTCCCAGCATCCATCTTAGTTTTTTAGAGGCTTCATAGATAGTCAGACAATTAGTTATAAGTCTTTTGGCTTTGTATTCCGATTTTTTGCTATGAGACTTTGAGTAGACATTTTGGATAGTTGAATGTTTCTTTTAAGACATTCTCAGTTTATTTCACAAGTTCTTTTTTTTAATTATTATTCTTGTGTTTTATGTCTTCTGCTTAGTAAGTAAGTGAGGCCAAGGGTTGTCTTGGGAAAACAATGGTCTCCGAGTTCTAGTCCTACCTAGAGTGTAGGCTCGGAGCATGACAAACTTGGTATTAGAGCACAGAGTTCAAGAGTCTTTGGGATTCTAAGAAGTTGTGTCTGTACAGTCCTATATATCAGTGTGAAGCGCACAATATCCATAACTAGGAGGATGCAACACTTAGGAAATTTTCGCACTTCCTTCACACTCATTTCGTGTGTTAGAGTTTGATCTCTTAAAATTTTCTCTCTAATTCGTGTTTTCGCATGTTTCAGATAATCATGCCTCCACGAAGAGCATTCAGAGATAGTCCATCTAAGAGGAATGTTGAACCTCAGGAACAAGGGGTACCCAATGCACCTGAAGTGCAACCCCAAGGAGAAGTTACTAATGCCGAGTTTAAAGATGCAATAAGGATGCTCAGTCTAGTTGTGACTAATTCGTTTGGGCAACAGAGAGAGAGGAGCTAGGAAGAAAGTTGTTGATACTTTGAGGTTCCGAGAGTTCTTAAGGGTGAATCCTCCAAGCTTCATCGGTTCAATCATTACTAAGGATCCAGACAACTTCATTGAGGAGCTGAAAAAGGTATTCGATGTGATGCATGTGGTTGATACTGAGAGAGTTGAGCTAGCTGCAAATCAATTGAAGAGTGTTGCTAGGACTTGGGTTGATCAGTGGGAAAAGGGTAGAGATGAGGATGCACCACCTCCGAGTTGGGCTTGTTTTGAGGAGGCCTTCTTAGGGCGTTTCTTTCCCCGAGAACAAAAGGAGGCTAAGGTATGATAATTTCTTACCCTTAAGCAGGATTCTCTAAGTGTTCATGAGTATGGGATGAATTTCAACCAACTATTCCGATATGCTCCAGAGATGGTTACGGACATGAGCAGTAGAATAATCTTGTTTGTTGTTGGGTTGTCTCGTATATCGAGTAAGGAAGGTAGGGCTGTGATGCTGATAGGATATTTCGTTGTTGATGTTTTATGTGCAGATGGTTGAGGAAGAGAAGATGAGCGATAGAGAAGATTTTAAGACCAAGGGGTCCATGACAGGGAATGAGTCTGGGCAGAAGAAGAATAATGCCAACTGGTTATCTTTCCAACAGAAACAGAAGGGACCTACTCCATCATCTTCGAGTGCACCTGCACCTAAGAACAAATATAAGTACAATAATCAGAACTTTAGAGCTAAACCTGCTTATTCTAAGGGTAGCATGGCACAAGGGGGTAGTAAGCCTCATGCATGCGCCAAGTGTGGTAGGAACCACTCATGTACTTGTTGTGAGGGGTCCACTAGTTGTTTCAAGTGTGGTTAGAATGGGCATTTCATACGAGAGTGTCCAAATAATAAGCAGGGAAATGGTAACAAGGGCAATAGAGCTCGGTCTTCTTCAGTTGCTCCACCAAATAGAGATGCACCTAGAGGGGATATTGTCGGTAATGGAGGGGGAACAAATAGCTTTTATGATATCAATAGTCGCCAAGAGCAAGAGGATTCTCCATATGTTGTCACCGGTATAATCCAAGTCTTTGAATTTACTGTTTATGCTTGCTAGATCTAGGAGAGAGTTTATCTTTTCTAACTCTTTATGTTGCTATGAATTTTGATATTATCCCTGAGCAACTTAGTGAACCATTCAGTGTTTCTACACCTATTGGTGAGTCTATTCTAGCAGAGAGAGTCAATCATGATTTTCCCATTTTCGTCAATCACTAGAGTACCATGGCTGATTTAATTGATTTAGACATGGTAGATAACGATGCAATCTTGTATAGACTGGCTTCACACCTCTTATGACTCAGTTGATTGTAGGACTCGAATTGTCAAGTTTTAGTTTCAAAATGAGCAAACCTTAGTGTTGAGAAACAGTCCAATAGTACCTAAGGTTCATTTCATTTTGTACCATAAGGCAAGGAAGTTCGTTTCTAAGGGGTGTGTCTATTACTTAGTCCTAGTTATGACTCTAGTGTTGAGATACCTCCTATTCAGTCAGCTTCAGTAGTAAAAGAGTTTCCAGAAGTCTTTCCAGATGATCTTCCCGGAGTCCCTCCTGAGAGAGATAGAGTTCGGTATAGACATTCTTCCAGATTTCGTCCTGAAAGAGCTTAAGAAGAGTTAAAAGACCTCCTAGAGAAAGGTTTTATTCAACCAAGTGTCCACCTTGGGGCACTCCGGTCTTATTTGTTAGGAAGAAAGATGGTTCATTATATATATATATATATATATATATATATATATATATATATATATATATTACTGTCAATTGAACAAGGTTACCATCAAGAACAAGTTCCCTTTTCCAAGGTTGATGATTTATTCGATCAACTTCAGGGAGCCACATATTTTTTGAAAATAGACCTCAGGCCTAGCTACCATTAGTTAAGAATGAGGGAATGTAATATTCCAAAGAAAACTTTTAGAACCCGATATGGCCATTATAAGTTTTTTGTCATGTCTTTTGGTTTGACAAATGCACTATATTCATGGACCTTATGAACATAGTCTTCAAACCTTATTTATATATGTTGTTATCGTCCTCATTGATGACATACTAATCTATTCAAGGAATGAAAAAGATCATGCTAGTCATCTCACAATTGTTCTTGAGACTTTGGAAGTTACAAAGTTATATGCCAAGTTCCCTAATTGTGAGTTTTGGCTTGATTATGTGGCATTCTTAGGCCACATAGTGTCTGGAAAGGAAATTAAAGTTGATACTCAGAAAATTGAGGTAGTGCAAAATTGGCCTAGACCCACATCTCCAATCGATATTAGAAGTTTCTTGGGTTTAGCTCGCTATTATAGAAGGTTCGTATAGGGATTCTCATCTATTTAATCCTCTTTGACCAAGTTAACTCAGAAAACAGTGAAGTTCAATGGTCTGAAGCTTGTGAGAAAAGCTTTCAGGAATTGAAAAAGAGATTGACTATTGCCCCAGTTTTGACGTTACCAGAAGGATCTCAAAGTTTTATGATGTATTAGGATGAATCTAGAGTTAGATTGGGTTGGGTATTAATGGAGAATGGCAAAGTCATACCTTATGCCTCCAGATTGTCACACCCGAAGCCTACACCCTGGACGTGACCGGCACTCGAAGACTATTGTTGGCCCCCAAGCGAACTTTTGTCCTGACTTACTTAACTCAGCGGAAGACTATACTAACTCAGATAAAGAATTTAAGGAATTCTCATAAGATAACTTATGACTATACTAACTCAGATAAAGAATTTAAGGAATTCTCATAAGATAAGTTATGACTATACTAACTCAGATAAAGAATTTAAGGAATTCTCATAAGATAACTATTGAACTGTCTTGGCCAAAATGGCACTTAAGTTTCAATACTTGAACATACGAAATATAAGACAAAGAAGACTCCAAAACAGAACTACTACAGTGTCTATGAAGCCTTTAAACTGACTAAGATGGATGTTGGGACAGACCGCATAGCATCCTAATAACTAAGCTAGAAAATCAAATAGAAGGATGTCCTCTGGAATGCAAAGAGGCTCACCAAATGACTGGGAGTGCTCAACTAGATCAACGGTGAGTTGCGTGCTGATCCTGGTTACCTGCGTCTGCATCATAAAATGATGCAGGCCAACTGGCATTAATACATTGAATGTACGAGTATGCGAGTTGGAATGCACACAATGACTTAAGGTTGAGGGGATTAAGATGAACTTACATTGGGTCTGCTCAACTCAAGAATATACTTAACTCAAAGTATGTATATAAAGAAATTGAAAACACATACGATATATATAAAGCTTGTAAAACAATAAAACAACTTAGTTGGTTAAAAAAATGCAATAACAAACTCAATTTTACTTATATATGAAAGTAATATAACTTTTGTGGGAGATTCTCTAATAGACAACCATCACTTGAGCCTAAGTGATGATACAACATTTTACCTCACGCTGTCGAGCACCATCCTATACCTTGCCATCGGCATAAGACCTTACTTAACTTAGTGGATCCACTAGATTAACTTATGTGATCATCTAAAAAGTATGACCCGTCAATTCAAATGATGGCTCCATGGTTTACATGGAGACTTGAGTTAATATGAACTCTCATCCCCACATCGGTGCTCAATAATACTCCCAAAACATACTTTAGCTCATACTTTTAATAAAACTTCATTCCTTTGGGTTGAGATAATTTACTGAACCCTTCATCTTTAAAAAGCCCCTTTTTGGAATCAATGTTCCCCTTTTAGTGCAAAACTCCTTTGGAACTCTTAGTATCCTTTTAAACTTAATGTGAAACATTTGTAAACCTTTAGGGAATACTTAGTTATATCTTTCGAAAAATGAACTTAACTCTTACTCTTTACCTTACTTGAACTTAACTCTTTACTCTTTGCTCAACTTGTAGTTTGAGCCTTAAGCCAATGTTAAAATGAATGTTTAAGACTCTTTGAAAACTTTAAGAGCTTACTTTGACTTGCTTCTTAACTTTTAAACTTGACTCTTAGATTTCTTGACTTTGATCTTAACTTTACTTGAATTGAATTATGGATTCAAGGATCATAATCTCATGTTTATGAATGACTTCATGATATTTAGATGTACCTTAGAGTTTTGGAATCAACTAGGATGAGAGGTACATCACTTAGGAACTAGTACGGAATGATAGGGAGAGAACAGGGTATCCAGGGGACCTTGGCGCCCTGAGAGGCGCGGAGCGCCAGAGCCTGACGGACAGAGGTTGTCCTGAGGGTCTCTGGCTGGCGCGGCGCACCAGTCCCTGTCAGACAGAGGCTGCCCCGAGGGGCTCTGGCAGACTCGTTGAAATTGTTGGGATGTTGTTTGATTCTAACATGAATTTGGGTTGATTTTGAGTAGAACAGATGTAATTTAACCATTTAATCGATTCTAAGTGTTTGGGGAAATATCTCATGTAGTTTAGAGGGTTTAGAGCTGAAAACGAAGAAGAAACTTCTTCGGGAAAATTAGGGTAGTAGGGGCGCATCGCGGAGCTGGTTCCCAGTTTTGGGAAATTTCGTTTTGTGTCGCAGAGCCTTCATGGAGTGTTCTGCCTCAAAAGTCATTTCTGAAACTAAAATTTTAACATCTCTCTGCATCGCAGACCCACCCTCAAATATTGATTTTCAGTCTTTTCATATGTTTATCTATGTAAAATCATTCCTAAACATCATGAGATCTTTCCAATAACAAATCATGATCCTTGAATCCATAGTTCAATTCAAAGAAAGTTAAGAGTCAAGTTAAGAAGTCAAGAGTCAAGTCAAAGGTCAAGATAAGTTCTAAAAGTTTTCAAAAGTCTTTCATAAATGTTTTAATTAACGTTATTTTAAGACTTAAGTTTCTGAGTTAAGCAAAGAGTTCAGATTTCAAATTTATTTCTTCAAAGAAGTATATGGGAACTAAGTATTTTCAAGAGGTTTTAAGATGTTTTCATATTTATATAAGAACGGAAACTAAGATTTTCAAAGAGTCTTTGAGCTTTAGAAAAGAGTATATGCTTTCATAATAAAGAAAGAGGGGAAACCTTGATTTCCAAGATAGCCTTTGATCTAAGTTTTTTAGCATTAATTTCAAATCCGAGAAGAAAGCATGTTTTTAAAACATAAGAGCTAAGATAATAATATTTTTTAGAGTAGTATTGAGCATCGATATAGGGGAGAGTTTAGACAACACACAGCCCCCAGAAACCATGTAGCCACCATAGGTAGAAAACGGTCATACTTTTTAGATGATTCCTTTATTGCTTTTTAGCATAGAGTAGTGTATCCACTTAATAGTTTAGATTCTATAGGAGCATGAGGCAAAATGTTGTATCATAACAATAGCTCGTGATGGTTGTCGGCTAGAGAAACTACCACAGAAGTTAATTGTATTTTATATACAAAGTTTATTTGTATTTTTACATACATCTCAGAGTTATATTGTATTTTTGCATACGTCCAGAGTAGACATCATGTTTTAACCAACTTTTATTTTTATTGCACTTGTTTTAAAACTGCTTTATATTGAAATGAGTTCATGAGTTCAATTGAGGCAGGTAAGTTCTTCAGATTCCTTTCAAGACTATGTTGTATTTAGCATTCCAACTTGCATACTCGTACATTCAATGTACTGATACGAGTTGGTCTGCATCATCTTATGATGCAGACACAGGTAACTAGGATCGGCATCCAGCACATCATTGATCCGGTGAGCAGTTCAGAGTCTCTTGGTGAGCCTCTTTGCATTCCAGAGGACTCCTTTTTGTTACTTTCAGTTTATTTTCAGTCCATTAGGATATTGTTGGGTTTGTACCAACATCCATCTCAGTTGTTTTAGAGGCTTCATAGATAGTTAAACAGTTACTTATGAGTCTTTTAGCTTTGTATTTCAGATATTTTGCTATGAGACTTGAGTAGGCATTTTGGCTAGTTGAATATTTCTTTTAAGACATTGTCAGTTTATTTCACAAGTTCTTTATTTTGATTGTTCTTGTGTTTTAAGTCTTCCGCTGAGTATGTAAGTTAGGTCAAGGGTTTGCTTGGGACCAGCAATGGTCTTCGAGTGTCAGTCCCGCCCTGGGTGTAGGCTTGAGGTGTGACATAAGTAATGCAAAAATATAAAATCTAAGAATAAAGCTAGGTTATCAACCTCAAACTTCATTTTATATATGTACAAATATATTACAAGAGATGGGTAGGTCGTGTAAAGTAAGTTGAAGTATTTCCCTCTTGTCTTTTTTATCAAATATGTCCAACAAAACTTGATAGTTCATCACTTCTTTTTGGATGGTATTGTTGTTGAAATTGTCATATCATTTTTCTTTGCTAGTTGCATTAGTAGGTGCCTTGGAATAAATTCTTCAGTCACCTTACCATCCAAACTATGTTGCCTTTCATCTGTCTTCTTTTTGTTTTTGTTGCTCACTTCTTTGTTGTCTAGGAGAGAGATCTCCATCCTTGGTACCTTATCAAATAATATGTCTAACATATCATCCTCATCATCTTCGTCAAACATTTCACTGCCCAAGTCACTATCATAAGTTGTAGTTGGACTACATCTTGAAACTTCAGCTTCTGGGTCATGGCTTATTTCCAATACCTTGGTGTTAATGATGAAGATGTTTTTGGATTTATCAATTGTCACCTTCATAGATATATTTACCTTACTTGAAGGCACAAATATGTGGGTGCTTGAGGACTTAACTTACTCCTTGTAGATGTATGCTCCTCTTTCTCAACTAAATCTTCCCATTTAGAAACACTTGTTTCCTTCACCAAACTCTTTTCATTCCTTTTGGAATGTGGTTTGATCGTTGGGTTTTCTTTACTAAACATTGTGGCATGTGACTCTTTGATTATTCGAGTAGTTTATGTATTAGAAACTTGAAGAATTGGAGTGGACAAAACATGGAGATCTTGATCAGAATTGACCATTAGAGCATCAAATGTGTTCTAGCACACAATCTTCCTTGATACTTTATCTTCACAATTTATCGTTTGCTCCTTGCGTGGTGGGTTAGTGAAATCTAGTTGTTGTAGTTTGGTGTTACCTGGAGAAAATGTTTTGCTTGGTACTTCAGTCCAGCCTCCCTTATCATTGTCCTTCAAAGTGAAGTCATGATCGAATTTACCACCAGATTTGAAAATTTGATCCAAATTCTCTTCACATTGCTGCATCTTATTAGCCTGGCTAGAATCTTGAATCATAGCCAAACTAGGATCTTTATCAGATAAAACACCAGCAGTAGGTAGTTTAGGATATGCAGCTAGATCAGACTACAAATTACTCACACGGGAACCATCAAATCACTAGTAACATCATCCTTTGCACTCAAAACCAAAGTATCATCTTGAACACAAGTATCAACTACTCGATCTCCATTATTTTTAATGGCTTCCACAGTTTCTATTTCATTATTTTTTGCATCTTTAACTCGAGTATTATCATCAATACTTTGATCTATGTTTGCTAGTCCCCTCTTCTCATTTAAAATTTGTCTCAAATCACCTTGAAATTTCTCACCATTGAATTGTTCATCTCCAACCATTCCTTTATCTTTGTGATTTTTATCTTGATTCTTTTTCAAAATCAATCGACAACTATTTTCATCATGACCTTGATGCTTATAATGGTTACAATAAAGGTAAACTATCATAAACAAATTCATGAAAAACCTCTTGAATCTTAACGGTCAGCTCGTCCAAATACTGGAGACACATCCTCTTAGGCAGCTAGTCCATAAGATCGAGTATCACATTCACCCTACAAGTGCTAGGCCTTTTATTGTCTTGGGTTGCCTTGTCAATAGCTATTCTCCTTCCAACCGCTGATGCCATCGACAACAAGGATTTGTTGGCAATAAATCTGGTGATAATCGAGGCAACGAAATCCACACCACGGCCATTACAGTTTCTTCTCTAGAATTGAAATTTATTGTCCAAGGAAATACCCTATAAAGATGTCTCTCTCCATGGAAAGGTAAAACTCTTACCGATTTTGATAGAGCAACCACATAATCTTCATATTGGTCAATCCTTAGAAGAATATGTGTACGAGCAAGTAAACCAACTAAACAGTTTCCTTTGATGCCCAAGTGTTTAGGTAAAACTGTTTGCAAATCCTTCACTTCTAGGGTATCGGATGAGAACTTAATAATTACAGCTTGATGTAATACTTCTTCCTGTGCGAAAACCTGTCGTTCTCCCTTTGTGAATTGAATTGTAGGCTCTCCATGTACATATTGAATCTGTTTCAACTGGATTCTTGTCAACATTTTGACATCTTGATTTGTGGTTAATCGAGTAGCAAAGGATGTTTGTTGATTAGGATTAGGGTTTTTCTCTCCCACAACCAAAGGTCGGGGAGAGATGTGAGCAGACATGGCTGCTTCTAAGTCTCCATCGCAATTGCTCAGGGTTTAGGGCATCCGCTGTTTTTTTTTTTATGAATTAGAGAACTTAGTAGTTTCGATATATATTTTTTTGAGGCGTGAAAAATGGGCATTGGTAAACTTGCACTGTTTCTGCTAATTGCGTTTCTCTGTCAACTTGTTTACTCCTCATCTTTACCTCATTTGTGCCCAATTGATCAAGCCCTTTCTCTTCTTCAATTCAACCACACGTTTACTATAAATCTTGATGTTTCTTCTAGTGATTATAATCCTAAAACAGTTAAATGGAGTAGGAGCACAGATTGTTGTTCATGGGATGGAGTTAAGTGTGACGAGACGACAGGACAAGTGATTCAGCTTGATCTCAGTCGCAGCTAACTTCGAGGGAGTTTCATTCCAACAGTAACCTCTTCAAACTCTACAATCTCAAAAGGCTTGATTTGTTTGAAAATGATTTTTCTGGATCGCTCATTTCACCTAAATTTGGTGAGCTTTCTAGGTTGACGCATCTTGATTTGTCATATTCAATCTTTACAGGTATAATCCCAGCAGAAATATCTCGTCTTTCTAAATTGCACGTTCTTAGAATCGAGAGTGATCCATATGAGCTTAGATTTGAACCCCATAGTTTTGAACTGCTCCTTAAGAACTTGACCCAATTAAGAGAACTCCACCTTAGCTCTGTGAACATCTCTTCCACCATTCCTCTGAAATTCTCTTCTTATTTAACAAATTTAGGACTTTCAGACACGTAGATACGCAGGATATTGCCTAAAGGAGTTTTCCACCTTTCCAACTTCAAATCTCTTGATTTATCAGAAAATCCCCAGCTCGCTTTTAGGTTACCCACAACCAAATGGAATAGAAGTGAATCACGCATGGTGTTAGTTCTCTATAGTTTGAATGCTACTGGTAGGATACCTGAATCATTTGATCATCGAACTTCACTGCGTGAATTAGATTTGTCTTATTGTAATCTCTCAGGGTCTATTCCTAAACCTCTATGGAATCTCACCAACATAGAGGATTTGGACCATGCTTATAACCATCTAGAATCATTTGGTCATCTAACTTCACTTTGTATATTAAGGTGTTCTGTTACACAAATGGTTACAATACATGCAAGACCTCGTACTATAATAAAGAGCACGCAGTTTCTAGTCCTGTTCAAGCATAATACTCAGGACACTAATTAAATAAGTCATTCTCATTAGCAGAACTCGGATGATTTCTTCTTCTTTTTAAATAATACGCTTCTTGCTTATGCAACATGTTTAAGTACAAACTCTAGCTCCTTTTGAAACAAATACGCATTTCAGCTGTAAAAAAATAATATAAGATGTAATAAGAGAAGATCCATGTCAAGTCTTTTACACATTTCAAGTAAACAATTTTAATTGTTATCTGCACACTTAAAATAGAGCAAAAGATCCTGTTCTGTGGACTGAATTTTCCCATTTTGTAGTTCAATACTTGCTACTGAAGTGATGTTCAAGCCTGCAAAACCAACCATGACGGCTGCAGCTCCATCCTGGTGGACAAAATTCTTTCTAGTATCTTATTACACTGCTGACCAGCTGTGTAATAACCTCTGCTTTCGGCTTCTGAACTCTCCTTCATTATCCCTGTAGATATTCGTTTTAATTGCGTTAACGGTTTAGTTTGCATTTGGGAACCATTATATGTCCAAGCTGCTGCAATTTTAAATGCCAACACAAGAGACGTAAGATTTCTTCCCATCCTAAATGATGATTTTTATCCCCTTTACTATTCGTTAGGTTTTGAGCCACAAGAAAACAAGTACAAAGTTCTTTCCACAACAAATCATGGTCGAGAAAAGTACATAAAAATTGAGTTTTAACTTTTGCAGATATTAAGTCTCTTTCCAATTGAGAAATTTTGTAGTTCTTGTGTTTTGTATCTTTCATCTCGATATCAAGGCTATATGATCCTCGCCTTTTTATCTAAATAGGATAAATACTTACTCGTCCCGGTCATTTAATTAGTATTCCAATAGAAGTATAAACAGATTTATTTTGAGTAGTTGTGTGTTCTTTTCCCTTGTTGTTCTGCCTTATTATGTCAAATACTTCCCCTGTAAACCATTGCCAGATGATGTCAGTATGGCAAATTTCACTGTATACTAACCAAAAACATGAATAAAATCCTAGTAATTCTCTTGTATCGGAATCAGATTTTGTGGATATCCATAGTTGTCACATTGACGTGTTCAGGGAGTAGACACCAAGTATTTCACTTCATAAATCTTAAACATGTTATAGCTGCATTTCAGATTAAATATGAAAACATTGAAATTATCACATTGGGTAATGCATCTCCATGGACCATGGGTGAATAATTACAATTTGATAGAGGTGAATGGGAAATTAGCGGTCATACATTATGTGAAATGATCAATTAAGTGGATACTTCGACTTGTGGATTTTAGAGCAGACTCCAAAAAGAGAACGGGATAGACATATCAACGGCGTTCCCTTCATATGGAATGATATAAAACCTAGATTTATATCATCCTTCATGGCCCGTAACTAATCTAGCAGGAAAACCGGCTTTACTAATTCCCCGTCCAAAACCAAAAGTGAATGAGGCAGCAGCGGTGATGTGCTTCAACTTCTTCACCAAAGTACTGAAAGTGTATTAATTAGCTCTTTCTCTGTTTGTTCAACTCATTTCTTTCATTAGTTGGCATTTTTTACTTTGAAATTAAGGCTTATACACCAACAAACACTTTTATTATAACCAATCAATATTGTGTGTTGTCTACGTAGCCATCCAACTTTTTCTTTTTTGGTAATAGAAAAGGGAAATTGTGTGGTGTGTGTGGAGGATTGTTAAGCTAGCAAAACAAAGATATTTTACATGTGGTGGGACTTAGCTTGTACTATGACTAAGGTTTAGGTTACATCCTTGTACTATAATAGTTAACAAGAAACATCCTTTTAGTATTTAAAATGTAACAAAATTCAGACTTCTGTCTATTCCAGTTAAACTAACGTTGCTTTTCCAAAAAGTGATTTTCTCTCTCCCATCTCCCTATTTTGCCCCTCTCAAAGCTGTCTCATCGTCTTCCATATTCAGCAACACCAAGAAGGAAACTGAATATTTTCTGAACTTTACAAAATAATCAAGATCAAGAACAAATTTTCTATTCAACAAGAGTTGAAACTGTCCAGAGGGCGATACACAAACAAGGTAAAGGAATAAAAATCATTGAAAATTTCTACTTTTTCTGATTCGAAAAATATTTGCAATTTTCTATTTCTCGAACTAAAACATCTTCATTCTTAAAAACAATAGATATTGTGGGTTGCAGCACAACAACTAACTGGAACAATGTCGATTCGAAGTTTAAGCGGTCGATCTTCCACACCCAACTATGGTACTATCGATATTCAAGACATTTTAAGCATTTTTAATATAATTTACAATGCCTTTCATATCGATTTGTAAATATTATTGATTTTAAAAAGCTATATTAAGTTTTTTATTTGATATATAAAGTTTTGTTTTCTGGATATCCATTATAATGAACTTGTAGTTCTTTGTTGGCTTTATGTATTCAAATTTGTATTATATTTGAAAAAATAACAGTTTTTACGTCGTTGATTACTTGATAATATATATGCAGATTCTATGAATGAGTCATCATTTTTCACAATTAAAGTACATCATGGTGGATCATATGTGCGTAGTTCGACAAGAGGCTACATAGGTGGAAAAATCGAATATTTTGACTATGTCGACAATGCAATGATTAATCTAATAGATTTTAAGAATATGGCGGAACAATGTGGTTATGATAAGGAATCTGTGGTATTCTGGCACAAGTATGGTTTAAACTCTTATAAGGTTTGATTAGTGGGGAGTAATATGGAAGCCGCTAAAGTTGTTACTTGCATTCCAAAGGACAGAGTAGTTGAGATATATTTTGAACATTTGAATTTTTATCATGATGATAATCAATGTGGCAATGAGATGAAAAAGAATTCTTTGGTGGTAAATGACACAGAGGCACAGAATGATGAATTTGACGATGAGGATTTTAATGATTCTGACTATTCTTTGGAGGAGGAGGATATGTTATTTTCAAAAAATGTTGATCCTTCTGTTGAATCTTTTGGGATCGATATAACTGTGAAAAAGAAGAAAAGTGACGGAAATCAAAATTATGTTAGTGAAGAAATGCATAAAAAGATGCAAAATGAGGAGGGTGACTCAGATTGTGTAGATTTTGATGATACAAAGAGTTTGAATAGCGATTGCGATTCTGAATTCAAAGATTGTAACTTTCCAAAGCACAACCCAAAAATAGGTGCCTTTAATCCTGAATTAGAGTTGGGAATGGTATTTGGTAACAAAAAGGAATTCAAGGAAGCCGTGGTTGCAAGTCAAGCCAAAATAGGAAAGTCAATTCGGTGGAGCAAAGATGACAGAGAAAGAGCTAGGGCCAAATGCAGAACTAATGCTTGTAAGTGGAGGATATTTGGATCTCTCATGCAAAGGGATATATGTACTTTTCAAATCAAGACGTATGTTTCCGAGCATACTTGTTTTGGGTGGAACTATAACAACAAAACCATCAATTCTAGTTGGATTGCAAGGAAGTATGTTGATAGAGTTAAATCAAATGAGAACTGGAAAACATCAGAATTCAGGGATACATTGAGTAGGGAATTAAAGTTGCATGTGAGTATGCATCAAGCTAGAAGGGCAAAGGAAAAAGCTATTGCAATGATCGACGGAGATATAAATGATCAGTTTGGCATATTATGGAATTATTGCAATGAAATTGTTCGCACCATTCCTGGAACTTCTGTTTTCATGAAACTAACTCCAAATGAGATTCTGAATAAGCTAATGAGATTTCAGAGGTTTTATATTTGTTTTGCAGCTTGTAAAGTAGGATTTAAGGCTGGTTGTCGAAAGATTATTGGGGTCGATGGATGTTGGCTGAAGAATACTATGTATGGGGCACAATTGCTATCAGCTGTTACTTTGGATGGAAATAATAACATCTTTCCAATAGCTTATGCAATAG
This sequence comes from Solanum sitiens, assembly GCA_016801875.1. Lineage (NCBI taxonomy): Eukaryota > Viridiplantae > Streptophyta > Magnoliopsida > Solanales > Solanaceae > Solanum > Solanum sitiens. The sequence continues at coordinate 3,315,845 of JABWTJ010000122.1, read as the reverse complement.
TCGAGAAAGAAAATAAGGAAATATGCCAATGGTTCTTAACCTACTTGATGAATGATCTTGAGATTGAAGAGCAATACTTGTGGACTTTTATGTCAGATAAGCAAAAAGGGCTCATTGAAGATTTTGATTTAGTGTTGCTAGAGCTGGATATTCTGGAATGACTTTAAAAAATGCTCTTTGGAAAGCAGCTTCAGCAACAACTGTTGACAGGTTTGATGCTTGTATGACTGATTTGTTTGAATTAGATAAAGATGCTTATGCATGGCTTTCTGCTAAAGTGCCTAGTGAATGGTCAAGATCACATTTCTCGCCTCTTCCTAAATGTGACATTCTTTTGAACAGCCAATGTGAGGTTTTTAATAAGTTTATTCTCGACGCAAGAGATAAACCAATTGTTAAACTTCTGGAGACCATTAGGCACTTACTCATGACAAGAATTAATGCTAATAGGGAGAAAGCTGAAAAATGGAATTTGAATGATATTTGTCCTACTATTAAGAAGAAGTTGGCCAAAACTATGAAGAAAGCTGCTAATTATATTCCCAAAAGGTCGAACATGTGGAAATATGAGGTGATTGGGCCTGTCGAAGGTGATAATTGGGCTGTTGACTTATATAACAGAACCTGTAGTTGTAGACAATGGGAATTATCAGGAGTTCCTTGTAAACATGCTATATCCTCGATTTGGTTGAAAAATGATGAGGTTTTAAACTATGTTGATGATTGCTACAAGGTTGATACGTATCGAAAAATTTATGGAGCTTCAATATTACCCATGAATGGCCCTGATTTATGGCCTAAGTCACCGAATCCTCCACCATTTCCACCTTCTTACTTGAATAATAAGAAGAAAGGAAAGAAACAAAAATTAAGAAAGAAAGAAGATGATGAGCCAGGGGCTAGTAGGATGAAGTTAAAACGGAAACAAAAATCAGTTGATTGTAGAAAATGTGGTAAACCCGGCCACAACAGTAGAACTTGTAGCTTCTCTTTGGATGACATTGAAATTCAATCGTCGGACTACCTTCGTAGTTTGGATTCCATCATGGTCGAGGAAGCACCAAATTGTCGAAATGTTGAAAGGCTACCTTTAAGAATATTCAAATATTCATATTTAAGTTATTTTTATTGTAGCTTACTTGTATAACTATATTCATATTTAATATTTTAATTTCTTATTTCAGGTTAGAAGAGGTACATCTCAAGCCAGCCAACAACGTCAGAGCTTTCCATCTCTATGAAGTTGCAACATTGAAGAAAATACATTTTTATCTTTGTTTTTTTATATGTGTGACTAGTTTTTGTTCTTTCATTTGTTATGTTCTTGTGCATGGAACTAATGAAAAATGTTTTAGCTTTATGATGATTTAATGACACTAGACTTTGCTTTTTTTGCTTATTTTGTGGTGTCTTTGTCGTTACTTTAGCTTTTTGTTTTACTAAAATGATGAGTTTTTTTCTTCTTTTCAGTAATGTTTTTTTTTTGTGGGGGGGGAGGGGGGAGGGGCTTTTTTGCTGTTGGTTTACCAAGTTTTTTTTTTGTTTTTTCTGCAATTTTGCAGGTTTAAGTTGTTTTTCTTACCATTTTGTTGCTTTTTTTTTGCTTCTTTAGTGGTTATTTGGTAGTTTAAAGTCCTCAAGAGGTGAAAAGGAAAAAAATGCTTAAAATGACTTGAATATCGATAATACCATAATTGAGCGTGGACGATAAATCACTTAAACTTCGAAGCGATATGGTTCCGATTAGTTGTTATATAGCAACCCACAATATCTAGTGTTTAAAAGAATGAAGATGCTTTAGTTTGAAAAATAGAAAATTGCTTATATTTTCGAATAAAAAAAACTAAAATATTTCAATGATTCTTTATTTGTGTATGGTTCTCTGCCCTGTTTTTTTTTTAAAGAGGAAAAAAATTGTTCTAGATCTTGATTATTTTGTGAAGTTAAAAAAAAATTGAGTTTCAATTCCTTCTTGTTGTTGCTGAATATGGAAGACAATGAGACAGATTTGAGAGGGGCAAAATAGGGAGATAGGGGAGAGAAAATCACTTTTTGAAAAATCAATGTTAGTTTTTTAACAGAAATAGTCAGAAGACTGAATTTGTTACATTTTAAATACTAAAAGGATGTTTCTTGTTAATTAATATAGTACAAGGATGTAACCTAAGCCTTAGTCATAGTTAAGGAATTAATTTAGCCCAAAACTCACATATCTTATATAGAATGATATCACTTTCACAAATTATATGCAAAACACTCTTAACCAAAAGTCTACCCGGGGTATAAGAAAATCCTTGGTAGAGAGCGTCCCTCCTCCCCCCATCGAATGAGGCTCTACAGGGTGCGCGACACGAGTTTAAAATAGATAGACTCCAATGTGTGTACCAGACACCGGATGATAAATTAAAAAAAGAAGAAGAAGCTAGTATTCTCAAGAAGCATTATTCCACATAGCGTAATAATTGGGTCAGAAGATAATATTCTCAAGGAGCGAAATTCCACATTGCGTAATAGTTGGGTTAGGACTACTTGCAGAACGTTGTGATTGTGATGATTCCATAGATAAGGAATCAAACAAACCTGTATTATTACTAGGGATAAAAAAATTTGTATAATTATTACATTTGGATTTTTGTGCAATGACTTATGCATTGACTTGAGATTTTCTCATTAGTTTAATTACAAATGTTTGTTACCTCAAATATTGTTACTTAATTCTTTATTTTTTTTGGAAAATACAGGCTCCGTTAAGTGTTCGTACTTTCTTAATGAATGACATAGCATTGGTGATTAAAATACCTATTAGTTTGAGAGTTCGGTGCACAAAACATCAATATGTTTTCACACATTTCGTCAGTATTATACCATCACATCATTTAAAGCCAATTAATTATGGTAACCTTAATTGAGCATGATATTGTTATTTAATAAAAAATATTGCTTGATATTTTATTGTCAAGGTCTGTACACCAAGCAATACACTTATCCCAACTAATTAAAACTTTTGTGAATTCCTACCTTTGCAATGTAAAGTTGATATAATTATTGTTAGAAAGGTGACTCACATTTGGTCTAACAGAAGTGAAAATTTAATTATAATTTTTTTATTTGATTTTATTTTTATTTTTATTCTAAGAAAAAAATAATTTTTGATTTATTATTTTAATTAGCAAATTTATTTCTCACTCATTCACTTGTAAAATTTATCATCGATTCCCCAATTTATTTATTTTTTATAGAGACAAATAGTTTTAACTTTTTTCTTACTTTTTTCTTTGTTTTCATTCACATTTTTTGTCCTTTCTTATTCTCATATCTTTACACTAAATATGAAAGGGAAAAAAATAGATAAGAATACGATACTCAAATAATGATAGATCTATATGAGAGACATTTAAAACTCAAATTACGCATCGAATCAAAGAAGTAAAAAAAAAATGTGTGATAAAGATCAAAATACCCTGAACTTTGCTAGAAGGATCATATATACATTACTTGAATTCTCTTTTTAAAAAGGGAAAATTTATCAAATCCCCCCTGAACTTGGCAGCAAAACTTACTTTAGTACTTTAACTATACGGGCGTTTAAATACCCCCCTTAACATCTTTGAACTGTATTAAATACAAACATGAGAGTAGAATACCACTCTCACCTGTCATATCGTAGCCATGTAAGAACCACGTCACAACCATGTAAGCACCACGTCATTAATTATTATTATTTTTGCTTATTCACCTTTTTGTTTTCTTAAACTCATTACACTAATCAATTAATTACAAATACATTCTAAAATCAAAATTGTCACATCTTCTTCAGCCCTTCTCTTCTATTTCCCCATCACCACCACCCCACCCCACCCACCCACACACATCTCCCTCTTTCTTCTTTCTTGATTTTCATCATTTTCAACCTTCACTAACTTCATTTTTTCATGAATTTTCATCTTTTAATGGTTGTTTTCTTCTTCAACATTCATCAAATACTTACTTTTCTTCTTCGAACCGTCTCTCTCCCACAAATTTTCTCATTGGAGAATAATATGTTTTGAAAATTATTTTTTTCTTAACAACTTAAATGAAAAATGAAGATTGTGTAAAAATTGATAGACCCACATGTTTTTGCATCACAACTAATAGAATTCAAAATGGGTTACTTAAAATTCAAGAAAGTTTGCATTCAATAATATGAAATGGGTGTTGAATTTTTGTGATTAATAAAGGACGTGTGAGGTGAAGGATGAAGATGAAGAAAATTTTTTAATATGAAAGAAGAAAGGTATAAGGAGTGTTTCAATGAGGAAGAAGACATTTGGGGAAGACAACAAAATATAGAGAGAAAAAAAAAATTAAATATTTTTAAAAATAATTGAACCACAAATTTCATTTACTTCTAAACAAGAAATTTCACATTCTATTAACTTTAACTTGTAAAAAAAAAAATATTAGTTACATATTGGCCAATAAAAAAATGTCATCTGTATGATTTTACCTTTCAATTTTAATTTTTTTATTATTTCATGCGCTTTGAAGAGAGTGACTACGCTCACTTTGTCACGTCAGCTCTTAGAGTGGTATTTAATTAGTTTAAAATTATTAAGGGGGTATTTAAACGCTCGTATAGTTAAAGTACTAAAGTGAGTTTTGCTGCCTAGTTCAGGGGGGATTTGATGTATTTTCCTTTTGAAAAATCAAAAAAATAACTTACGTTAATATTTTCACTACTATAATACCATTAGATGAAGGATATATGTAGCCACTTTTGTAACGATAAGGGCATATGTAAGTCACTTTTGTAACAAGGGGTGTATTAGTTTTTTTTTCAAAAAAAAAACTTTATGCATATGACCAAACAAATAAAAATAAAATAGGAAAATGTTTTGGTCAAAGGTCTATATGCACCAACTAATACTATAAAATTTTCTTTTTCAGAATAGTCATTTCCAATGGCGGAAAATTCAAAATAAAACGGGATTTTTTTTAAATGAACGGGCCGCACAGACCCGAGTCGGGTCAGAACGTTTTGGTTAATAAACTAAAAAGTTAAAATGTTTTGGTTAATCTCAACTAAATAATTGAAAATGTTTCGGTTATCAATTAATTAATTGAAAACGTTTTTGCATTTAATTTAATTTAATTAAATAAATAATCAAAACAAACTTTGACCAAAAAATAATCTCTCGATCATTTTCCAAAGCCTAATTTCCCCAACCAAAGTCAAGCGAGCGACGACGACGGCGCGAGGGGTCCCTCTTTTCAACCCTTTTAACAATTAATAGGTGTTTCTACATTTAAACCCATCTATTTTTCTTTCCACTGCCGATGAGGGAGAAATGCATTTCACGTAAGTATAAGAGGACTTTTAAAGTTTTCAACTTTCCAAGTTCCTCTTTTTCCATCTTCCCCCATTTCCAATTCTTGCTATATACCAAAAATATTTGACTGGAAAATTGATTACTGTGAAGCAACGGTAGTAAATTATCTTTATTTTGTGCTATAAAGAAGTTTAAATATGCATCATTTATTAAATGATAAGGATAAATATATGCACTATTTATTCAACGGCGGGGTAAAAATATGCACCATGTGTCTATATCCGCTCTAAATCACAAATTTGAGGAATATGTCTGCCCTTTTTCCCTGGTAAATTTCTTTACTTAATTTGTGCTATATATACCTCATAAAAATTAGTGAATAGAAGGAAGAAAAACAATGATTTCTTGATTAGTTTTTTGAAGATTTTATGCTATTTCCCTTCCTCTGCCATCTTTCTTTCTCTTCATCCTTACCTCATTTGTGCCCCAATGATCAAACTCACTACCAAAAAAATGGCTTTTACCCACAGTTATTGAGCCAAGGTTTGACAAACTGTGGTAAAATCATCAAAATAAAGGAAAATTCTCTACGAGTAAAAGGATGAAGCTAAAATATCGTGGCAAAATCAGGCGGGGCTCAAAATTTCACTCCCTCCCTTTTCTCTTTTCATTTTCCCAATATTTATCTTTTTACATCATGTTTCTCAACCTTTTCCACCAATAATTTTTACCAAAATGGAGAAGAAAGAAACCGACACTCAAATCTCTCAACAAAGATGGAGTACTTCTTCACCGTTCTAAAATTTGATTGCGTCAAATAGTAGCAGAAAGTAGTAAAATCATTTTCAGGTAACCAATCTCCGCTACCCAAGATTTTCAAGTTAATTTTTTGTTCAATTTTCAATAGGTTTCTTTGAAGGTTTCTCTATATGCAAAATTTCTTTTACCTTTGATGGGGTTGTGGGATTTTAGGTAAATAAACCTGTAGTTATTGTTTACAATTTGTTCAATCAGTTTTTTAGTGAAAAAACTAGAGAAAACTTCTTGTGGGTTTGTACAGAAAACTTTTTGTTGGTTTTGCTTGGAGAAAACAGATGCTGGCTATTTCTCTTTGTCGTGTTGATAATTGCCTAGTATTTTCTTTTTGTTTATGATATACCATGTTGTTTATATTGTTGCTTTGGCTTGAATCATGGTCTAATGTTTAGATGAAATGGGTCTAAATTAAGCAAAGTGGATAATCGTGAGGAACTTTCTTGGGATTTAGGCTTAGATGGAAACGTTACATTATCCTAACCATGTGATTTTCAGGGGAATTTAAGTGAGCTTGTGAGTAGGTTTCCAATCACTAGGTCTATTTGAAATTTTTGGTGTTCTTAGTAGCTTTGAATTAACTGACCATATACTGCAATACTGTTATTTACGTTCTTTTTTATATTTCCGTGTTGGGATTAATTAGTCACTGGCTAAATGGTATGTTATGTTAACCATTTTTGCTAATACGTTTTGCTTAACTATTGTAACGTGAGAGCATTATGCTTGGTGTAATGGAGTTGATTGAGAGCTCTATGATATAAATCTTATCTTCATTATCGATGAAAGTCCCATTTGGTGGCTTTTCTATCCCTGATATCTATCTCCCTGTCAGCGAATACTTGTCTAGTAACTTCAATTATGTATTTGTGCCTGAGTTTGAATTTTGTACTTTCAAAATGAACATCTCAAAAAAGTGCATCAGTCTTAGGACATGTCACTAGTGCTTTGATGTTTGTCTTAAGCAAATGTCTTGTTTAGCATCAATAATTCAATGCCATTATCACTAAGCAAACTTGTTTAGCATCAACTTTTTCTATCATTAATTTCTATTTTTTAGTAGTGACGCAAAACAACACTACTCTCTAGAAATACAAAATTCATTTAACTATTGTGAATAAGCAGATTTTGAATGTTTGACAAAAGAGTGTATAAGATAAACATAACTCTTAGGGGTTGTTTTGTCACTGGTTAGAGTTATGTAGGTATTAGCTATGTAGGATTTAGTTATGCAGGTATTAGTTATGCAGGATTTAGTAATGCATGTATTAGTTATGCAGGGTTTAGTTATGCAGGTATTAGCTATGCAGGGTTTAGTTATGCATGTATTAGTTATGTAGGGTTTAGAGATTACAATACATGAATTATTAATTATTGAATATTAAATTTGTTGTAAATTATTAATATATATTATTTACAAAATAATAATACATGCTAATAAAATGTGAAATATAATGAATAGTATATAATGCTAATATTTGATTAGTATACGTTAAAAAATATACAATCAATTTCTAATATTAAAAAAATATTTACATTTGCATAAATCAATCAAAACGTTAAGTATATAAAAAGAAATGAAAATAATCTATATATAATAAGAAATAAAAACAACACATGTTGATAGGAAACAATAAAGTTTTCAATTTTAAACAAATAAAAGATAAAAATGGTCTAAATATAAAAAAGAAATAAAAACAACAAACTTATATATAGGAAAACAATAAAGTTTCCAATTAAAAATAATAAAATAAATTAATAGGGTAAATATGTAATTTATCACTTTAAAACATGTATAACTAATAACCACATAAATTATTCCACCTTCTACCCTGCATAACTTTATACATAGATTTCCTCATAAGTTATGTTGGTATTAATTATGAAGGACTACAAAAATGCAACCAAACATGATATAAGTTATGTTGACTTTTCTACCAAACATAGTATAACTTAATACATTGTTTTATACATGAACAAAATGTAAGTTATACCGTAACCAAACGGCCCCTTATTGTTTATATTAGAGAGAGAATCAATGTCTTTTTGTTTTAATTGTCTGATTGACTTGATCAAGTTGATTTGAGACGACAGTGCATACATTGACTCTTCTATGTGAATCTATGAATCTGTCATTAGCTTCGTCCTCTTCAGTTGGTTCAAACATGTCTATTTCTCTTGTACTCAGTTGATAAATGGATGGAAAATGGTATTCAGAAACAAGTTTCTTTTTACTAATATGTGAAAGATATGAACCTGTGAGTGCACCAGGGGTAAGGAACTGAACATAGTGTATATTCAGCGAAGCAACCATAATTGGAAATCATAGCTGAAGAAAGTCATACATAATCAAATCTAGTTTTAAAGTATTAAGAATATGGAGAAAACTAGGTTGGGCCATGGCCATGGATATTAATTAGAGTGGACATGAGGTAGGGTGGGAGGCCATTTGTGGTGTGGTAGTGAGGAGGATGTTTTGGAAGGTGTTTTTCTACTATCTCTACTTAGAACATTATCGGAGTATCAAAGATGTCATTGTTTCTTAATATTGGTCGTTTGAGCTTTCTGGTATTTGAAACCACCTTCTTAATAGTTAATTCAAACACTAGTTATTTTGAAACAACCAAATTGACCCAAGGAACATCCTAATACTACCATTTTAGGCTAGTGAGTTGTGCCCATTATTCCAAATTACCAATTCCCTTTGTTTCAATTTATGTGTCTTACTTTCCTTTTTAGTTCGCCTATAAAAAGAATGTTACTTCTTTGTGTTTAGTAAGTATTTAATTCATAGACTTCTATTCTACCCCTAATGACACTCCGTTATAAAAATGTCGTCACATATTTAAGACCAAAAGATTCATCGTGTACTTTTGATATGTTTTTTATTTTTGGATTGTTACTGTGATTTTATTGATTGCTTCAGATTGGAAACTGCAGAGTGATTTCATAACTGGTTTTAGCATCCCACTAAGACGTCTCTTGGTAGGTTCTATTTTGCTTGATTCGGGTCACAATTTCGAATATCTCCTTTTGGAATCAAGGTATTATAGAGTTCTGTTTTTGATAATGATCTGCTTTATTTTCTTTTAGTTATGATATTATTTTATTGCTTGCACTTTGAAATTTGTTTCTAATTGTATCTCCACTTAATTAGATGAACCAGAAAATGACACAACTAAGACCCTTTTTCTCAAGATTACTTCATTTGCTTGTTATGTGTGAATTGATCGAATGGGGGGAAAGGATTGTCAATTTTGCTGAAGTATTTCTTATATCAGCAACCTTAAATTGGTGTATGCCTACTCGTCTCCTTGGTTGATTGTTTATCTTTTATTCTAAATGTATATCTGAAATTGTCTTCTGGACATGTGTAAAACGGTTGATCTTCAATTTCTCTGCTTATTTGTTGAGTTCTTGCTGAAATTTCAATGTTAGTTCGACATATGTAAAACGGTTGATCTTCAATTTCTCTGCTGATTTGTTGAGTTCTTGCTGAAATTTCAATGTTAGTTCAACATATGTTTTGGTCGTATCTGGTAACATTACGAATTTTATGCCTTGTGTTATTCAACTGTATAAATGTATACATCCTCTTGCTGTTGATTTTTCAATTAGATAGGTGCCTCAACATATATAAATTCCCATGTTACCTTGTGGATATTACAATGAAACATCGTATTCTGCCAATGAGAAGTTCACTTTGATCAAAACTACCTGTTTAAATTGGTTTATCTAGTTGTGTGCATAAATTAGGAATCTAACTTGTGTTTCTTGGTTGGGGTTCTTTATCATTTCTGAGAGGTCTAACTTGTTGCATGGTTGCTTTTAAAACTGTCAGGAAAGGAAACTTGCTGCTCAAGGAAAATGGAAGGACCTTGGAGATATATTATAGATATATTATATGCCTTGGTGGTGCTACAAAATATGGATGCCAGTGTATCTTTAGTTCTTGCAATAAGTCCATTTTCATCTTGAGCCATATAATTTGTATATGATCGTTATTAGTGAATGCTTATTTATTATTGTATTGGTACCAGCATAATGCTGGGAAACAATTGTAATTTTTTTCTTAAAAAAAAAAGTTTATGTTTGCCACTGTTCAACCGTGGCTAATGTATAATTCCTCACATTGAATATACCTTGTTTAACCATGCAACCACTGTGGCTATAATTAATCAAACCGTGGTTAAATAAATGTTACCACGAATGCCAAAACTGGGGCTAACTTGCTTGCGATGCCCGTTATGGGCACGCTTGAGACCGTGGCAAAGTACAGTTAGCCATGGTTTGAGTCCCATTTAGTCACGGCTTCTTGCATGGCTAATACGCGCGTTTTTTGTAGTGACTCTTGCTCTTCTGTGATTCAAGCACATGCTTACTATAAATCCTATTGTTTCTGATTATTGTATCGGCATAAGAGAGAAATGGATTCAGCCATATACGATTCAAGCACATGTTTACTATAAATCCTATTGTTTCTGATTATTGTACCGGCATAAGAGAGAAATGGACTCAGCCATATCATTCGTGGAACAACAACACAGATTGTTGCTCATGGGATAGAGTTTATTGTGACGAGATGACAGGACAAGTGATTGAGCTCAACCTCACTTGCAACCAATTTTAAGGCAAGTTTTACTCCAACAATAGTCTATTTCAACTCTTCAATCTCAAAAGGCTTGATTTGTCTAATAATTACTTTTAGGATCACTCATTTCACCTAAATTAGTGCGCTTTCTAGTTTGACGCATCTTGATTTGTCGGATTCGAATTTTACAGGACTAATCCCATTAGAAATCTCTCGTCTTTCTAAATTACACGTTCTTCGTATCCAGAGTTATTCAGATGGTCTTAGATTCGGGCCTCGCAATTTTGAACTGCTCCTTAAGAACTTGACACAACTGAGAGAGCTAAACCTTGACTCTGTAAACATCTCTTCCACCATTCCTCTTAATTTCTCATCTTACTTAACAAATCTACACCTTGTGGATACACAGTTATATGGGATACTGCCCGAAAGAGTTTTCCACCTTTCCAACTTCCAATCTCTTTCTTTATTATTCAATCCCCAGTTCACTATTAAGTTTCCCATAACCAAATGGAATAGCAGTGCATCACTCATGGTGTTATTTCTCTATAGTGTGAATGCTACTAGTAGGATACCTAAATTATTTGGTCATCTAACTTCACTGCATACATTGATAATAGCTTCTTGTAATCTCTCAGGCTCTATTCCTAAACCTCTATGGAATCTCACCAACATAGAGTATTTGGACCTTGGTTATAACCATCTTGAAGACGAGAAATTAAGAGGAATTTACTTGCATTATTGGATTGTTCATTCAATTCCCTAACTGGTTCAATTCCTTCTAATGTAAGTTGTATGCAAAACCTATGTTCACTCTTCTTGTCATCAAATCACTTGAACGGGACTATACCTTCCTCGATATTCTCCCTCCTTTTACTAGGGCAGTTAGACTTGAGTGATAACCATTTCAGTGGAAACATTCAGGAGTTTAAATCTAAAACATTGTATCGAGTTTCTCTAAAACAAAATCAGCTTCAAGGTCCTATTCAAGGTCACTGCTTAACCAACATGATCTGGATTATCTTGTCCTTTTGCACAATAATCTCAGTGGACAGATTGCTTCAACCATCTGCAATGTGAAAAGACTACAAGTGCTGGATTTGGGCAGCAATAATTTGGAGGGAACAATCCTACTATGTTTGGGGGAGATGTGTGGACTTTGGGTTTTGGATTTAAGCAACAATAGTCTTAGCGGGATAATTAATACAACTTTTAGTATAGGAAACCAACTTATGGACATTAACTTTGACAGGAATAAGCTAGAGGAAAAAGTCTTTTAATCTTTGATCAATTGCATATATTTGATACTTGTTGATTTAGGTAACAATGAGTTGAGTGACATATTTCCTAATTGGTTGGGAGCCCTACCTGAACTGCAGATTTTGAACTTGAGATCAACTAAAAATTTTGGCCTATAAAAGATTCAATGACTGACAACTTATTTACTCAAATTCGAGTCATAGATTACTCATCCAATGGATTTAGTAGAGATTTACCAGTGAGTCTTTTCGAGAATTTTGAAGTCATGAAGATAACCAGTGAAAACAGTGGAACCCGAGAGTATGTAGCAGATTATTTTTCTGATTTATACACAAGTTCCTTTATAGTGACAACAAAGGGATTGGTGCTTGAACTTCCTTGAGTTTTGACTACAAACGTAATCATAAATCTCTCTAACAATATATTTGAAGGTCAAATACAAATCATTATTGGAGATATCGTTGGGCTTCGTACATTGAACTTATCTCATAATCGCTTGGAAGGTGATACACCAACATCATTGCATCATTTATTTGTACTTGAATCATTGGATCTCTCATCCAACAAAATCAGCGGAGAAATTCCACAACAGCTTGTATCCCTCATATCACTTGATGTTTTAAATCTCTCTCACAGTCATCTTGTTGGATGCATCCCCAAAGAAAAATAATTTGATACGTTTAAGAATAGTGCATACCAAGGGAATGATGGGTTACGTGGATTACCACTCTCAAAAGATTGTGGCGGTGATGAAGGGGTACCACAAGAAACAACTCCATTTGGGATAGATGAAGGAGAAGAAGGAGATTCAGCAATTATAAGTTGGCAGACGATTCTCATGGGTTACGGTTGTGGACTTGTTATTGGACTGTCCTTATATACATAATGTTTTCAAATCAATATCCAACATGGTTTTCGAGGATGGATGTAGAATTGGAAACAAAATTCTTACGAAATGAAAAAGCACAAGAAAGACATTAGTGTTTAACCTCGAGTTATTCAACTTAATCTCTATCCTGCAGAAATCAAATTATATTTTATGTATCCATATATTTTCTAGATCCTTCATTGTTAAAAGTATTTAACTTTAATTCTTCGTTTTTGAAATTTGCAGAATTCAAGTCTACTGCATTGCTGGGATGCTAATAAAAGCTTTTACTTTCATAGTTTGTGATGTTTTATAAAGTGTTTGTGTTTGTTACATTCTGTATGTTCCAGTTTTCTTCTGTTGTAACACAACATATTCAGTTGCGAGGAGAACCCATAGAATTTCATAGAATGCGAAGGGAAACTGGAATAACAGTAGAAAACGTTAGACGATTTGCTAGAAAAATTCCTTGAATAGTTCCTAACTCTCCTGTACTTTGAAAACAGTTTGGAGCGACTCAAGCATATGTTATTTCCCTTATCACTTATTTTATGTAATTAATCAAGAAGAGCAAAAGAATTTGATATATGAATTTACTTCAATAATTTAATAATTAGCCTTCGTACACTGAACTATAATTTTCATTGTAACGAACTGAATTTCTGAGAGAGTCAGGCTCTTTTAGAACCAGGTAAAAGAGTAAGACTAATATTCTTGCCTAAAGGAAAATAAAGATCTTGGAAAAGAAGCATTCTTGAGCTTATGCGTGAAACCGATAAGGGGATTAGCTCAAATGAATACTAGATGTTCTGTAGCGACCCTTTCCGAGAGATATTACAACTTGACAAGAAACCTAATTTAATACTTGTGACATCTAAAAGAGATTAACGAAGAGCATACTAATTTTAATCTAGTTGAGGGATTAGGTTCATAACGATAATTTAATTAAGGATGTGCATCTTGCCCATTTAAACATTTATTTGAGGTCAAAATTGATATGACACGAAATTTTAACTTATGAAGAAAAACCCTCCCAAAATTGTTAAGCAATTAACTGACGAGCTTTTCATGCATATATTATCCTCTTACTTAAGGACGAAATAAAAAGATTATTACCAACTTCCGTGTAGCAAAATCAGTCGGTTCATGCTTCAGACAAACTTTCAAAACATATAGTAAATTAGTCTATTACAAGACTTGGGTTTACACATCCAAAAAGGATAAAAAAAATGTATAGCCATACTTATATTACAATCCATGGTGACATGACCAAATCAGCCGTCAAAATTTCATGTAAATATACAACACATAGATCATGTACAAGTCCTAAGGTTTATACAAAATATGTATGCCTATATGCAAGTGTGATCTTCATTAAGGCTTTCAAAATCTCCATCTTCAATGGCCAACTTCAAGCGTCCTCTCGAACATTCCCTATGATAGAAACAATGATCGCTAAGCATATAGCTTAGTGGTGTAAAATGTTAGATCCGGAGAACTCAAATTCACCAGGTTATCATTCTCAAGTCAAGGACAACACAATTGAAACAGAATCACAAAATCGAGTAAAAAATATACAAAGAGTATCAAGTTGGAAATTTAAAGATCCAAATGTTAATGACGCTCATAGCACTATTTTCCAAGAGGTTCAATAACAAGACTCACCCAATATATACATCATGTCGTCACACCAAGCACGAGCAGGTATCAAGAAGAGTCGACACCCTGTATCAAGAAGGGTCAAAGCCCAATAATCAAGAGAACCAAGAACAATAAAAAATGACTTTCTAGTTCATACATAAAATGGACAACTCCTATACTTAAGACGAACTAAAAATTCAGAGCAAAATGACAAATGATCTGTATCAAGAGGCATAAAAATAGTGACAAAGTCACAGCCACAAGAAGGACAAGGTCCCAACAAGAGTGTCAAGTGATCAAACAATCCATACAAGTGGGTGAGTTACACAAGAGTTTTTAACGTCTTAAATGACAACAACACGACAATGCAAAGTGACAAGAGGTAACCAAGGTACCAAGATAAACTTTCAAATATACCAGTAGGTAAAAATATTACAAGTATAAGTTTATACACAAACCTCAGTTCTTTAGACAAGAAACAATCCAACACCACTTCAAGAGTTCAAACCGTAGACCAACCAACGTATGAAGGTTCTCAACTTGTTTACGAGTATATACAACCTTAAAAATACAATTAAATAACCTCTTTAATTCCTAGAAGCTCAATAATGTTGATGTAAAACAGGATTATCATCACAAAGTAAGCCTAACATGTACAAATACGACTAAGCTCCCAATACAGTAATTCTGTCCAACAAAAGCACTTCATGTCGCAACTTAGATTTGAAATAGGAAACGGCAAAACTGGACTTTATATCCTTCATAAAAGATGTAGGTAAATCTCTTAAACTTGCAAATAATCATGAATAACCACAAAATACATTTTGTACAAAAATATATAATCAAAACACTAATGGTTGAACAGACAGGATTTCTAATTCCAGAATCTGGACAGAACATGTCCTATGTTCAGTCCTATTTTTTGAATCCATAACCGCAAAATTAGAGTTTTACATAAACATAAGAGTTGTAGGTATGAGAATTATGTTTCCAAATCTATTTGTTCTGTACTACGAGATATGGAGAAAACACCAAACACTACCCAGCTCAAAAGCAAATTTCGTCACTTACCAAAAGAAAGTGTGTATATTAAAGTTCATCCAAAATGACCAAGATTTTCTTCAAATTCTGTGAGTAATATGGTTAGAAGAGGTTATAAAGGTTTATTAGAGTTAAAGAACACGAATTCTCTTATAAAGAAGGTGTGGAATTATATATTACAAAAGTGATGTTTATCACTTACCTACTAGTTATAGCCAAAAGTCAAAGTTGGCTGCCCAAAAGTATACATATATACCCAATATGTATATACTTCACCTCCCATTAAAGTTATAAATAATTCCAGTAATAATATTACATAAATAACCCAATACAATTTCTTAATTACGATCACAATTATGTTAAACAAGTTTACAAATATCACAAAATTTCAAGTCCCCAAAATAAGAATAAAACATATTATAGTAATTAAGCAATGATGTATCGACATGCGAATATTGGTCTAGTATTTTAGGGGTGTTACAACTCTCTCTCCCTTAAATAAATTTTGTCTCAAAATTTACCTTAGAATAGTCCCAAAATAAGTGTTGATATTGTCTCCTCATGTCTTCTTCTCTCTCTCAGGTAGATTCTTTTACAGAATGGTTCTTCCAAGGTACCTTTACTAAGGAGATTCTCTTGTTCCTAATCTTCTTTACTTCCCGAGCTTGAATTAGGATATGTTCTTCATTATACGTCAAGTCAAGATTAATCTCAATAGATTCAACTGGAAAAACATGAGATGGATCAGAACGATATATTCGGAGCATAGAAACATGGAATACATTGTGGATCTTTTCTAACTCAGGTGGCAAGGTCAAATTTATATGCAATTGGTCCAACCCTTTCAAGTATCCCATAAGGTCCAATAAATATGGGACTAAGTTTTCCTTTTTGGACAAATCTCATAATTTTTTTCCATGGAGACACCTTTAAGAATACTTTATCTCCAACTTGATATTCAATGTCAAGCCTTTTAAGATCAGCGTACGACTTTTGTATATCCGAAGAAATCCTTAGATGAACCTTGAAATTTTTTACCTTGTCCTCTGTTTGCTGCACCATTTCAGGACCAATAAGCTTTCTTTCACCAATTTCACTCCAACAAAGAGGGGTCCAACATTTTCTTCCATATAAGGCTTCATAGGGAGGTATTTCAATACTTGATTGGTAGCTATTATTGTAAGCAAATTCTATCAAAGTCAAGTGTTTGTCCCAACTACCCTCAAACTCCATAATGCAAGCTCGAAGCATATCCTCCAAAATTTATATCACTCTTTCCGACTGTCCGTCTGCCTGAGGATGGAATGAAGTGCTAAATTTCAACTTAGTACCCAAAGCTTCCTGCAAGCTGCCCCAAAATCTAGATGTAAACCTTGAGTCTCGGTCAGATACAATAGACAGAAGGATCCCATGTAGTCTTATAATCTCATTAATGTACAACTCGGCTAAGCGCTCAAGTAAGTAAATCATCCTAATTTCTAAAATGTGATCACTCTTTGTTATCCTATCTACAATCACCCATATTGCATCATGAATGCTTTGAGTGAGAGAAAGTCGAGAAACAAAGTTCATAGTTATTCTCTCTCATTTCCATTCTAGTATCGACAAGGGCTGTAGTAAGCCAACGGGGACTTGATGTTCTGCATTTACTTGTTGACAAACCAAACATTTTGAAATGAACTCTGCAGTGTATCTCTTCATACCATTCCACCAATAATTTTCTTTGATGGTCTGGTAAATCATTGTACCTCCAGGATGCATTGCATATGGTGAAGTATGTGCTTCTTTCAATACTTATCTCCTCACTTTTTCATCATTAGGGTCGCATAACCTGTTTTGATAAAGTAAGATACCATCCTTTGTTAATGTAAAATCAAGTTTTTCCCCATTTTGGACTTTTTTAGTCAATTTTACAAGTTTCTCATCTAACTTTTGTGCTTACTTCACCTGTTCAGGTAATATTGGCTTTACTTGCAAATTAGCAATAACTGAACCATTTGAATCAGGTGGAAAACAATCATTCATGGCTCTTAACTCAAGGAGAAATATCAAAGGACTCAAAGAAATGCTTGTCAAGAATTTTCAACTTAAGGCATCGGCAACCACATTAGCTTTACCTGGATGATAATCAATCGTGCAGTCATAATCCTTGATAAGTTCAAGATATCTACGTTGTCTTAGGTGCAGCTCCTTCTGAGTAACCAAGTACTTTAATCTCTTGTGATCAATGAATGTATGACATTTCTCTCCATACAAATAATGTCGCCATATTTTTAAAGTAAACACTATAGCAGCAAGTTCAAGATCATGAGTACGATAATTCAATTCATGCGGTTTTAATTTCCGAGAGGCATAAGATATTACCTTCTCTTCTTGCATCAAAATGCATCCTAGACCATTGTGAGAAGCATCATTGTAAACAACATATTCTTTCCCTTCAATTGGTAGAGTAAGTATAGGCTCTTAAGTCAGCAAGGATTTGAGAGTTTCAAAGCTCTTGACATTTTTCATCCCAAATAAACTTTACCTCCTTCTACAAGAGATTAGTCAAAGGGGATGCAATAATGGAGAAGCCCTTCACAAATCTTCTATAGTATCCTGCTAAGCCCAAGAAACTTCTTACCTCGGTCGAACTTTTGGAAGGTATCCATACAATAACTGCTTGTATCTTACTAGGATCCACCTTCAGGCCTTCACTTGATACAACATGTCCCAGAAAAGACACTTCATCAAGCCAAAATTCACACAAAAAAAGTTTAGCATAAAGTTCTTTCTCCTTTAAAATCTGCAAAATAATCTGGAGATGTTTATTATGGTCTTCACTACTTCTGGAAAATATTAAAATATTATCCATAAAAACAACCACAAACTGATCAAGATAAGGCTTGAATACTCAATTCATTATATCCATGAATACCGCAGGAGCATTTATCAATCCGAATGGCATCACCAAAAATTCATAATGACCATATCGAGTTCTAAAAGCAGTTTTAGGAATATCGTTCTCTCTAACACGCAGTTGGTGATATCCAAACCTTAAATTGATATTTGAGAATACTTTAGCACCCTTTAGTTGGTCAAACAAATCATCAATCCTTGGCAGTGGCTATCTATTCTTTATTATTATTATTATGTTCAATTGTCTATAGTCAATACAAAGCCTAAGAGTGTTATCTTTCTTCTTTACAAATAATACAGGGGCTCCCCTAGGAGAAACACTAGGTCGAATAAAACCTTTATCAAGAAGTTCTTGCAATTGATATTTCAATTCTCTTAATTCTGCTGGAGCCATTCTATAAGAAGTGATGGAAATAGGGGTAAATCCAGGAATAAGCTTGATTGGAAATTCAACCTCTCTTTCCGGGGGCAATTCAGGAAGTTTTTCTGGGAAGACTTCTGGAAAATCACATACAAAAGTTATGTCCTTGATATAACGACTCTTCAACTGTGTATCAACTATGTGAGCAAGATATTTCCTACAGCCTTGACGCATCAACTTTCTTGCCAAGGTCGCAAAAATAATACTAGATGTCAATGATCTTTCACCTTGTACGATGATGTGTGAACATGTAGGATCTTTAAAAGTCACATGCTTTGACCTGCAATCTAAAACTGCATGATATTTACAAAGCCAATCCATCCCGATAATAACATCAAAATCCTTGAAGGACATTTCAATCAAATCAGCATGGAAGACTAAATTTTTAATCACGAAGGGACAATCACAATAAATTTAATTACACACAACGTGATAACCCAATGGACTTTCAACAAGCACATCATAATTAAGTCTCATGGATTTCACATTTTCAGGAAGAATAAGTGATGAACAAAAATAGGAATGTGTAGAACCAGGATCAAACAATGTAAACACACACAATCCAAATAAGTGAAATTTACCGACAACCACGTATTTTCCATCTTGATCATACCTCTACCTCATAGCATAAGCGTGTGCAGTACCCCTTTGTCCACTAGCTTTATTAGCTCCATTTGTACCTGCCGCTTGGGTGTTTTTAGGCCTTGCACCTTTATTAGTTTGAGGACGATTAACAGAAGGCTTATGAACCAAACCTTCAGATTTCAAGGAAGGAGCATTGTTAGGATTAGGACAATCCTTCACTTTTTGATCAAAGCTCCCACAATTAAACATGCACCAGAAACTCTCCTACATGTACCATAATGATTCTTTCCACATTGCGGACAAGTGGGAATGCGAGGCTTGCCTTGACCATAATTTGGAGTGCTAGTTGTAGAAAAATCTGATTTGTTTTGCGTTTGTTGAGCTGGCCTGTTATCACTACTAGCCTTAGAATTATCAAACCTTCCCTTTTTGATGGACCTCCAAAATCTGGTCTAGGCTTTCGGAATCTGTTTTCATTTCTACTATCTTCTTCATTATCAAGTCGTTCCTAAGTAAATGCAGCAGACACTAACTAATAAAAGTTCTCATGTTGCAAGATCGCCACATTCTTTATAATGGAATCATTTAAACCTTCTTCAAATTTCCTGCACTTGTTTTTTTCCTCTTTAATAATACCTCCAGCATAATGAGAGAGCCTTAGAAACTTTTGTTCATATTAAGCAATAGACATGCTTCGTTGCCTTAAATTTAAAAGCTCCTTTTTCTTTGCATCACAATAAGCGGGTAGGACATACTTCATACAAAATTCTTAAGAAAATCATCCCAAGTAAGGACAAGAGGTTTTACCTTGGCATTCAGAACACTTACCCATCAATCATAAGCATCCTTTTTTAATAGTGAAACATACTTAAATTTCGCAACATCTGAACACTCCAACTGCTCAAACACCCTTTCTATGCGATCTAGCCATTGTTTAGCATCAGTGGGATCAACAGTGCCTTCAAACTCCACTCTATTCATTTTTCTCATTTTCTCAAAGTTAATCCCGTTGGGATCATGCATTGATTCAGCCATGTGGTGGAAGAATTCAGTCATTTGTTGAAAAGGAGGATTCATGGCTTGAGTACTATGACTCATGTGAGGATGTGAACCATCTCTTACACGCTGATGGTTTCCTACTTTAGACACAATAGTGTGGGGAACATATTTATTCGAGATATGTTCCGCAACCTCTTCCAGTGCATGAGGTTGGGAAACAAAGGTATCTGAACCTTCACGAGCAGCTTTCATAGGTCGGTCAGAAGAAGAGGCCAAAACTTAATTCCTTCAAAAGGGAAGATCACATTGCATTAGGGACATGTACAGGATGCATGTGCACTCTACATGCAATAAAAATATAGCTAACCATGAAAGTGAACATGAACTCTAAATAGAACCTTTTCAAAAGAAAATAACTATAAAAGTAATTCACAGCATAAGTCCTAGAACCACAAACCTAGGCTCTGATACCAACAGTTGTAGCGACCCTTTCCGAGAGATACTACAACTTGACAAAAAACCTAATTTAATACTTGTGACATCTAAAAGAGATTAACGAAGGTCACACTAATTTTAATCTAGTTGAGGGATTAGGTTCATAACGAATAATTTAGTTACGGATGTGCATCTTACCCATTTAACAGCAAAACTAGAGTTTTACATAAAAATAAGAGTTGTAGGTATAAGAAATATCTTTCCAAATCATATCTATTCACTGTAAATTAAGTTTTATACTGCGAGATATACATAAAACACCAAACACTAGCCAGCTCAAAAGCAGATCTAGTCACTTACCAAAAGGGAGTGTGTATCTTGAATTCCAGCCAAAATGACCAAGGTTTTCTTCAAATTCTGTGAGTAATATGTTTAGAGGAGGTTCTAAAGATTTCTTAGAGTGAAAGGACACGAATTTTATCATAGAGTAGGTGTGGAATTATATATTATAAAGTGATGTTTATCACTTACCGACTAGATATAGCCAAAAGTCAAAGTTGGCTGCCCAAAAGTATACATATCTACCAATATGTATATACTTACACCTCCCTTTAATGTTGTACATAATTCCAGTTATAATATTACGTAAATAACCCAATACAATCATCCCTTAAATTACATTCACAATTATGTTTAAGCAAGTTTGCAAATATCGCAAAATTTCAAGTCCCCAAAATAAGAATAAAACATATATTATAGTAATTATGCAATGATGTATCGACATGTGATTCTTGGTCTAGTATTTAGGGGTGTTACATGTTTTGTTACAACAAATGGTTAAAAATACATGCAAGGCCTCGTAATATACATTTTGTAGTCCGGTTCAAGCATAATACTTTGGACATTAATTGAATAAGTCATTCTCATTAACAGAGCTCGGATAAAATTGATGATGATTTCATTTAAAAGAGAAAGGTTAGCAAGTCTTCTCAAAAAATCACAAAGAAAATTTCAAGGGACATGGTTCCTATAAGACTGCGAATGTGAAAAGGACGACAAGACAGCTGTCAAAAAAGTTATTGGTAGGTGCACGTTCTTTTAGGGATGAACAACCAATGAGGTCATCTCAAGGAGTTTGTGTTCATCCCATATAGTCTCTTCTCCAAAACACAAACTTAAAATTTGGCAAACAAAAACTCACTAGCTTAAAAAAGAAAAGGTCGTCTTCAAGGAAGAACTCAACAACAACAACACATATAGCAAGGACCTGATCAACTGAAGAAGTGTTTTCCGTACCTGTTGTTGTATTAAGCTAAACTTGTAGGATTCGTTTCACTCTTGTTAGAAACGTTTTAAATCTTTGTTTGAGTCTTTGTAAGAACATTGTTAGAGTTAACTTTGTGCCTTACGATTAAAGTCTATATTAATCAGTGAGGGTTAGTATAGTGAGCAATGGCTGCATTGCTTTGGCTCGTTTAAGTAATAAGAGTATTACTTAGTGTGGGATTAGGGTGTTAATTTCACTGTTGTGGTTGTAATCTTTGTTTCACCTTTGCTTGAGAAAACTAGTGAAATTAGTTGGGAAATGTTGTGAGGCAGGTCGTAGTTTTACTTTCTTGAGCTAGGAGGTTTCCACGTAAAACTCTTGTGCTTATATTTACGTTGTTCACTGGTGGACTCGTACATTCCATCAAAACTAACTCATATAAAATGAGACGGAGCTTGTAATTATTTTCCTACAAATCAATCACATTCTAGATTTCGTATCCTAGACTTGATGGGGGAATATTGATGGATTTTTGACTTGGAAGTCGAGGATTATACGCCAACCAACACTTTTATGCTAGCCAATCAATATATTTTGGAATGTTGACTTTGAAACATTTTTTTCTCCAGGTCTATACACATTATTACTCTTATTCTGATCAATAACTATAAACTTTCTTTTTTCCTCAAGGTCTATACACCATTATTACTCTTATTCTGACCAATGACTATAGAATTTCTTTTTTCCTCAAGGTATATACATCATTATTACTCTTATTGGATAGGGTGGTGTTCGATTCTTCGATTTCATTTATCAAATTTCAATTCGATTCATTGGTTTTGTAAAGTGTGCACCGAACGGTAGTTTGGTTCAGTATTTTCAACTTTGGTTCGGTGTTTTTAAAATTGTTTTTGGTACAAATGATAAAATAAAAAGAGGATCAAATCAGAGTATAAGATACTTAAAAACTTAAAACCATGTTAAGTTATACTTAAAAACTTTTGATTTTTTTTTATGAATGGTTTAAATGCTAGTTAGATTTTTATTTTTGGTTAAGGAAATGCCATATATATATGTATATATATTAGAGGGGCAAGGCCGTGCTTAGCACAGCCCAACATTTGAGATATTTTAGAATTATTTTGGTAGGTGCAAAGTTTGATGCCCTCTCTCTCACACAGGTAGAATAATGGACGTGTATAAGATCTTAGATACTTTCTGTTAATTGGCAAAATTTATCCTTTCGTTCCAAGCAGGCATTCAAGTCAATTTTAAACCTTACACAAATCAAATTGTATTCACAAATTAATATAGTTTCAATACTACACAAAGATGATGAAAAAGTACTGGCTCAGTTCCTATTGCCTATGTGTAGAATTACTACACACGCTGCACTCTTCTTATAAGCATATTGTTCTCTTCCACATCTACTTTTTTGCTTGTACATTTCCTGGACCTGTCTTATCAAGTAGACAATTTTGTGTTTCCAAATTTGCTTAGCATTAAAAGAAACAGATCCTCTTGGCCTTTTTCGGCGTCAAATACCTTGCTAGAGGTAAGAATTGACTTGAGCATCACACTTTTCCAGCAAAAAAATCTTCAACTTCAATTACCTTTAATTGCACAACATAATTCACAGTATAAATTATATAAGTAAATATATTATACCAGTATTAAAGAGATTGCACGTATAATTTCAAAAATAGAACTTGTGCAGAGCAACTTGATTAGACGGATAAACTGAAGTTCAAGTCGAACAATATTCTAACTACCTTAAACTTCTAAGTAAACAACTACAACACCCCCTCCACATGGGTCCTTCGGAAGGCTACTCTGGCATGAAAAGATTGTAGCTTGAATATCCTACACCACATTATAACAACCATAAGCAAAAGCCACATCGATCTCTCAATGTGAAAAAGTTGGAAACGACTCCCAAATTGATTTTAGCAGAATAGCTACAGTCCACATCTAGCTCCAGTTGAATCCCCTCGGCCATTTGTAGAGTAACTAAATTAATTGTCACATATACAATAGTAGAAAGGAAAATAAATAGTAGTACTAATAATTTTGGATACCTTAAGGACATGACAACCACAACCAAAGACACTGAATAGAGAATCTAAGTTGGAAAATAAGAGAGCACAAAATAGTCAGAGGTAAAGATCATGATGAAGTCTTTAAGTTTCACATTTGTGCAATCTTGTGTGCACACTAACTAATGGACCTTCTTGAGTGATTTTACCCTAGTCGTCAAGTAAACAATGTCAACGGCAACTTCGACAACTACCTGTTGGGGCACCACCATAGCTAGCCCAAGCTCATCCCAATAGCATACTGCCCAACTCATGGTATATAACAGCGTTTTACTGGGACCATTTTGTGCATCTCAACAATTTGACAGGAAGTGTACGAAATTATTATCCAAGATATTCACTAGCTAGCACTGTTATAACACACTAGGTCTCCTAAAATTGATAGAAGCCCCAAGTAATATTGTGGAATGTCGAACACCATCATTTTGCATTCCTAGTAGAAGTTACAGTAAGCCACTCCACTCGTGAATTGTCTTTTGTTCTGCAGATCTGCCCAAAAAGTAAATTGAACATATGAAATTCATATATGACATAAAAAATTGTCTAAAAATTTGATGAAAGTAATTGAGAGCCTAGCAAGCCTCTTACATAATAGGCCAAGCATTTTTTTTATTTATAAAAGTCAAATTGAAAACGTCAGAGCACGGAACCTTTGTTTATATACGTAGCCTTATTCGTTGGGGAGATAATTGAAGCGATCTCCTCTCTTCCTCTAGTAGTGCTATTGAATAGTATTTGGTAGACACTCAAAATTTCCTTTGTTTATCGCTTTTGGCTCCTTCAATTATTTTTTCTAATCACTCTTAACGTATCTATGTAACTAATATATTCTTTTTGGAGCTTGGAACTTTGATTGTATGCTCATTCTCCTTCTTTAAAATCAAGCAGAAACATCATTGCAATCGAGAGAAATATATACAATTTTAACAGTCTCCTTTTGCAGCTGCACCATTCACCTGAGAATTCAAAAATCCAAAATTAGTGACAGACCTAGTTTTTCTATTTGTTGAGTTTGGGTAAGGTGCCTCCATGAGTAAACATGAACATCAATTATGAAAATCAAATATGACACTGTAAAGCTTTAAACATGTGAAATGAGATGACGATATAGTAATTAACAAAATGTATTGTTTAAAAAATAATAGACACCAATGCAATAAGGTCTCTTGCTTTCAATTTCATCATAAACTTTTTATCAATGAAATCACAATCAGCTTAAAACAATCCATCAAAACTTAATCCAGCCATCACCAAATTAGGTAAAAATATATATAAGTTGGCCATTCTTACAACTATAATTTCAGATATAAGCTTATATATACACACAGCTAAAATGCTCAAAAGGAACTTCTTTGGATAAAATCACTACTAAAGTTATTATTTTCCCTTGAAATTTGTCACTGAAAAATGTACAGATAGTTTGATTGAATCGGTGAGAGAAAAAAAATAGTAGTGCTTTCACATGAAAAATATAGAAAGTTACTCAGTATTTCAATGAGGATATGTTTTTCACCATGCGTTTTTCTTTGGAGCTCAATGAAAATGGGGTGGAAAAATCATGTTTTACCATACAAATTTCTAATTGATTTACGGTGGGATTTCAAGATTTCATCGGTGACTATGAATGATGTACTGTTCATCTTGCTCACTTCTTCTCACCTCGACTTCCATCAACTTCGAAATGGCTATGTCTAGCCCAATCTATTTTCCAGTAAAATCTCCAAAATTAGAACATATTGACCTACCAACCAACTTCATTATAAGATCACAAGTAAATTGAAAGGGCGGCTAAAACATTTGCCAGGACATAAATACATTACTGACCTTTGAAAACTTTTTTCACATTCTTTCTCTATTCCTAATATTCTTCTTAATTAATACAATCGATTGCTATAACATTGACACAAAATATTGGATGAGTACATGCATGTGCGAAATAACTAACAAAGAGCCAAAGACATAAATTTCTTTTACAGTAGCCTTCAAAGTAATTTTATATCCTATTAGGTCCAACATGAAGAAGGGAAAGGGAAAATATTCCACAAAACAAAATCTATTACAATCCTCTTAGATCTCACATTTGGATAATATCGTCTAACATAAGATATCCAAAGAGGCAGACCAAAATACAAAACCAGAAAGCTTACCTTGTTGGTCATAATCCAGAGCAAAGCACGAACGACGACTAAAAATCCAAAAATAATATACAAATTATTCTGAAAACAAAAGAAAAATGAGATGTAAAATTAAAAATTAAAAGTGATGAATGAAAGAAACAGAGAAATAGCAGAAAGAATCACCGAGTGAAGAATAGAGGGAATAAGAAGTGAAAATTGAAGTAAAAAGAAAGCAAATATGCCAAAGGAAACACGTGTAACCTTTGAAAAGAAAAATAAAGAACTGCATATTGAGAGCAATACACGTGTTAAAGCAGATTGTCAATTCATGGTACAATATAGGTTACTTTTTGTACAACTATCAATTGCAGTATTCGTTTATATAAAAGAGTAAATATATATATATATATATATATATATTCACTCTTTTATATAAACGAACAATATATATCGAGAGTGTTAAATCGAATACCGAACCAATCTTTTGAAAAAATAAGTACATAAACAAAATCAAGAAACCGAAAGCAAAAAAATTGAATCAGTTTGGTTCGGTCCGATTTTGTGGCTTTTCGATATATATGCTCACCCTCCATGTGTCCCATGTTAATTTGTGTAGACTCATTCTGATATCATATGACAATTCGCAAAATGTATTCGTGTAGTGAGTAATAAATAATATAACTTTGAAAAAATAAGTCCATTTTGCCAAATAGTCAAAGTGTTTAAAGTTGCATGTGACCAGAAGGAAGAAGTGAATACAAATAGAATCTGTTAAATACAACTGTTAATTTGAGAAAACTTAGTGAGGATGTGAAATAAATGTTCATTTATAAAGGTAACCAAAAGTAATGCAATAAAATGAAAACGAAAACCTACGGTCGTTAAAGATTAACGACTGTATTTAAAGTCCTATTATTAAAAATCTTTTAACGACAAGACCATATTCAATGGTTAAAAATCCTTTTGCGACAACAATATAACCGGTCGTGGTACCTCATTTCCCTTTGCTAAATGACATTTTTGGTGGTTAAAACAACAATAAGACAACTAATTTTGTTATCAACAATTAGGATAGAAATCAATTTGGTAGTGCTAACCTTAACACTACATTAATATGCAAAGAAAGTTAACAGCAATGAAACGTTATTTTCTTATTGTAATAATAAGGGATGTATCAAACTCAAAATCACAAAATGTATATTAGACTATTCTCCCCAAAGAAAAAGTGACCTTTGTGCATATGGCCAAACCAACTTGGGTTTTTTACTGTAAAGTCAAGGTCTATATATCATCCACCACTCATATCCTAACCAATGAAAATAAAATTGGAAAATGTTTTGATCAAGGTCTATCGACCAACTAATACTCTTATAGATTATTTTTTTTCATTGGAACATCACCAAACACTCTGCTTTACGACAATGGAAAATCAATAGAAAATTGCCTTTTTCTATGTGCTATATAAACCTCATCAAAATCATTGAATATAGACACAAAGCAAGAATTGGAAAACTTAGTAATTTTGATATTTATTTTGAGGCGCGAAAATGGGCATTGGAAAACTTGCATTGTTTCTGCTATACGTGTTTCTCTGTCAACTTGTTTTCTCCTCATCTTTACCTCATTTGTTCCCAAATGATCAAGCCCTTGCTCTTCTTAAATTCAACCACATGTTCACTATAAATCTTGATGCTTCTTCTAGTGTTTATTATCCTAAAACAGTTCAATGGAGTAGGAGCACAAATTGTTGTTCATGGGATGGAGTTAAGTGCGACGAGACGACAGGACAAGTGATTGAGCTTGATCTCAGTCACAGCAAACTTCAAGGCAAGTTTCATTCCAACAGTAGCCTCTTTAAACTCTCTAATCTCAAAAGTCTCGATTTGTCTAATAATAATTTTTCCTGATCGCTCATTTCACCTAAATTTGGTGAGCTTTCTAGTTTGACGCATCTTGATTTGTCATATTCAAGTTTTATAGGTATAATCCCAGTAGAAATATCTCGGCTTTCTACATTACACATTCTTCTTATCCAGAGCGATACATATGAGCTTAGATTCGGACCTCACAGTTTTGAACCGCTCATAAGAACTTGACCCAATTAAGAGTGCTCGACCTTAGCTATGTAAAAATCTCTTCCGCTATTCCTCTAAATTTCTCTTCTTCTTTAACATATCTATGACTTTCATACACACAGATATATGATATATTGCCGGAAGGAGTTTTCCTCCTTTTCAACTTGGAATCTCTTGATTTATCATCTAATCCCCAGCTCACTGTTAGGTTTCCCACATCCAAATGGAATAGCAGTGCATCACTTATGGAGTTAGTTCTCACTGGTGTTAATGTTACTGGTAGGATACCTAAATCATTTGGTCATCTAACTTCACTGCGTACATTGAGAATAGTTTCTTGTAATCTCTCAGGCTCTATTCCAAAACCTCTATGGAATCTTACCAACATAGAGGAATTGGACCTTGGCGATAACCATCTTGAAGGACCAATTCCTTCTAATGTAAGTGGTATGCAAAACCTACAACTTCTCTTCTAGTCATTAAAACACTTGAATGGGACTATACCATCATGGATATGCTCCCTCCCTTCACTATGGCAGTTAGAGTTGAGCGATAACCATTTCAGTGGAAACATTCAGGAGTTCAAGTCTAAAACATTGGATCAAGTTTCTCTAAAACAAAATCAGCTTCAAGGTCCTATTCCAAAGTCACTCCTAAACAAGCATGATCTATATTCTCTTGCCCTTTCGGACGATAATCTCAGTGGAGAGATTGCTTCAACCATCTGCAATCTGAAATCACGCTGGATTTGGGCAGCAATAATTTGGGGGAAACAATCCCAATATGTTTAGGTGAGATGAGTGAACTTTGGGTTTTGGATTTAAGCAACAATAGTCTTAGCGGGACAACTAATACAACTTTTAGTATAGCAAACCTACTTATGGTCATTAAATTTGATGGAATAAGCTAGAGGGGAAAGTCCCACAATCTTTGATCAATCGCAAAGATTTGGAAGTTCTTGATTTAGGTAACAATGAGTTGAATGACACATTTCCTAAATGGTTGAGAGCCCTACCGAATCTGAAGATTCTAAGACTGAGATCAAATAAGTTCGTTGGCCCTATAAACGATTTATCGACTTACAAGTTTGCTCAAATTCGAAACATAGATCTCTCATCCAATGGATTTACGGGAGATTTACCAATGAGCCTTTTTGAAAATTTTGAAGCTATGAAAATAAATGGTGAGCAAAGTGGAACACGAGAGTATGTAGCAGTTATTATTAGAAAACTGGAAAGAAAATCAAAATAAACGCAGAAGAGAAGAGTTTGGGAGGTGGTAAACTTCTTACTGAACTGAAACAATGAACAACCTTTATAAGACAATACACATCCTACATTATCTCAACCACTAAGCCATAAAAGAAATTAAAACTGACCTACTAAGTCACACGTTTCCAGTAACTTGGAAATAGCAACTATATACCCTTAAAACTAGGAAAGAAGAAACTTACTTACTTAATTAAAATACCTAGCAAACCCTCCCTTAAACTGATAAGTCTACGACTTCAGCTTAATAACATTTTCATAGTAGCTTTCCCTTAAAGTGCAAACTCCAAGTAGCTTCCTTAACTTTCTGAATGTTGTCAGCTTGAGGGACTTAATGAAGATTCAGCAGCTTGGTCTTCACTTCTACAGTAGACAACATCAATAACTTTCTCCTTCGTGAGATGTCTCACGAAGTGAAACTTAACATCTATGTGTTTGCTCCGTCCATGCAACACTAACTTCTTTGAAAGCTTAATCGCTGAGCCATTATCGCAGTAAATAAGAATTGGTTCTTGCTGTCGAACATGAAGCTCAACCAATATCTTCTTCAACCAAATTACTTGGGGCTACACACAGTTGCAGCTACAAACTCTACTTCTATAGTGGACAATGTAACAATTGGTTGCTTCTTGGAGCACCAAGAAACAGCTCCAGATCCAAGCATAAACACATAACCTGAAGTGTTTTTCCTGTCTTCTTTATCTCCAGCAAAATTACTATCTGTGAAGCCAATTAACTCCGACTTGCCTTCTTTCTTGTATAGAATACCATAGTCAATGGTACCTTGCAAATACCTGAGAATTCTTTTAGCAGCCAACAAATGAATCTCTTTTGGGTGCTCCATGTACCTGCTAACAAGACTAAAAGAATACATTATGTCAGGCCTGCTGACTGTTAGATACATTAGACATCCCACGAGTTTTTTGAAAAAAGTATTGTCAATCTTCTTTCCTATAGGATTCTTTTCCAACTTCAGTCCCAACTCTGTTGGTGTCGTGACAGAATTGCAACTCTGCATTCCAAACCTCTGTAATGTTTCCTGGACATATTTCTTTTGTAAAATAAAAATTTCACTACTTGATTGCTTTACTTCAATTTCCAGAAAGTTATGTATCAAGCCAAGATCAGACATATCAAACTCAGTCATCATGGATAGCTTAAATTTTTCAAGAAATACAGGATCACTCCCAGTATAAATCAAATCGTCTACATATAAGCATACAATCACAAGTTTCCCATCCTCAAGTT
The DNA here is from genome assembly GCA_016801875.1 of Solanum sitiens. Lineage (NCBI taxonomy): Eukaryota > Viridiplantae > Streptophyta > Magnoliopsida > Solanales > Solanaceae > Solanum > Solanum sitiens. Next base: position 3,284,910 of record JABWTJ010000122.1, on the reverse strand, counting down.
TTGTATAAAGTGTATGCTCATATGGCCATTTTCTAAAGTTTTCTAGATTAAAATATGCATCAATGCAACTATACCAAACTCGGGGAGCTTGTTTTAGCCCATATAAAGTCTTTTTCAATCTATAAACTTTATGCTCACTTTCATGCATCACATAACCAGGAGGTTGATCAACATATACCTGCTCTTGAAGCTCTCCGTGCAGAAAGGCTGATTTTACATCAAGTTGATAAATCGGCCAGTTGTTTTGAGCTGCCAATGTCAACACACATCAGATGGTATCAAGTCTGACTACCAGGGCAAAGACCTCATTGTAATCCACACCATACTCTTTCTTGTATCCTTTCACCACCAAGCACGCCTTGTACTTATCAACTTCACCAGACTCATTGATTTTGGTTTTATAAATCCATTTAACTCCAATCGATCTTTGGCCTTTTGGAAGATCCGTAGCTCCCAAGTATTGTTCTTTTCAATTGCGCCAATCTCATCATCCATTGCTTTCTGCCACTTTACATCTTTATAGGCATCCTCAAATCTTACGGGATCACAACCAGAAAATAAACCTAAATATGTAGATGAATCTTTATTTTCAGATTGAACATTTCCACTCACCTCATAATCTGCCATCCATGTTGGCCTTCTTCGATTTCGTTGAGGTCCGAAGCTGGTGCCTTCTTGATGTACCAAGGTAGAAACACCTTTATCGGCTACTGGTTGCTCTTGCTCCATATCTCCGTCATCAAGATCCAACGGAAGTTGTTGGTTGTTTGGCTTTTCTTCCCACGACCGGAAATTATCTTCATCAAACACCACATCACGATTGATAATCACTATCTTGCTGATAGGATTGTACAACTTATAAGCTTTCGACTCCTTGCTAACACCCATGAAAACACACTTATTGGCTTTGTCATCAAGCTTTGTCCTTTTCTGATCCGGAACATGAGCAAATGCAATGCACCCAAACACTCTCAAGTGTTGAACATCTGGTTGTTGTCCACTCCAAGCTTCTTCTGGTGTCATATTCTGAACAGCACGAGAAGGACTTCGATTCAACACATAAACGCTCCAGCAGACTGCTTCAGGACAAAATGCTTTTGGAACATGGCTCTTTTGTAAAAGGCTTCGCACAACGTTCATGATTGTTCGATTCTTCCTCTCACATACTCCATTTTGTTGAGGAGTATAAGATGTAGTAAGTTGTCGTTGTATCCCATGAAACTCACAAAAATTTATAAATCCTTGTGAAAGATAATCCCCTCCACGATCAGTACGAAGAATCTTAATGGAACATCATGTCTCCTTCTCAACAAGAGCTTTGAAGCTTTTGAAAATGGTAAAAGCTTCAGATTTTTCTTGCAGAAAATAAACCCGTGTCTTTCGGCTAAAATCGTCAATAAACGTCATAAAGTAACGTTTTCCTCCATTGGATATTGGGTTTATTGGTCCACAAATATCTGAGTGAACCAACTCTAGCTGCCTTTTTCCTCTCCATGCTTTTCCTTTCGGAAAGCTATTGCGAGATTGCTTTCCAATGACACAATCTTCACAAATATCTACAGGCATATCAAATTAGGAAGGCCCGTAATCATCTTCTTTTGCTACAACATTTTCAGTCCTCCAAAATTCAAATGCCCATATCTGTAGTGCCAAAGCCAAGCTTGACTATTCAACTTTGTTGGAAAACAAAAATTGGTAGAGCCAATATTATGGATATCAAGTGGAAAAAGCTTATTTGCCGTCATCTTAGCTTCAGCGATCAATGCAAGATTAGAATCTCAGATCCTGCAAATTCCATGCTTGATAAACACCTCGAACCGTTCTCTTGAAGTTGACCCACACTGATAAGGTTTGTTTTCAGGTCTGGTGCAAAGAAAACATCATAGATAATTTGCATAGATGAAGACTTTGTTTGGAGTTTCACCTTCCCTTTCCCTTTGACAGCTATACGGGAATCATCGCCAAACTTGACTGTTGTGCAAAAAGTTTCATTTAGTTCAGAAAATGCAGATTTTTCTCCAGTCAAATGGTTGCTACAGCCTGTGTCTAAATACCATAAACTTTTGTGGTATTGTTCTGAGGATTGGCTCACCATTAACGAAGAGACCTCCTCCTCCTCAGTTACTTCTGCAAAATTAGAGTTCTCCCTACGTACATTTTTCAGATTTGTACAACATTCAGAACGGTAATGACCATACATGTGACATCTATAACACTCGATATGAGACTTATCTGCAAATCTTGCCTTCCCATTGGACGAGTGTTGTTGATCACGATCATGCTGACCATTCTGTTTTCGATTTCCCTCTTTAGTTTTCTCTGAGTTTCTTCCCTTCCACTTGCTCCTTCTGCACCTAGAATCTTTAGAGGTTGTGGTTACTTGTAATGCTTGCTCTTCTACATCCTGTTGAACAATTTTCTGCTCATGAACCATCAAAGAATTTTGTAATTCATCAAGTGAAAGAGTATCCATATCTTTGGACTCTTCAATGGAGCAGATATCAAAATTGAATTTCGGCAACATGGACCGCAGGATCTTCTCAACAATGGTGACGTCTTCAAGCCTCTCTCCATGAATACGCATCTTGTTGGCAATTGTCATAGTGCGTGAAAAGTACACTGACACCGACTCTCTCGGCTTCATACGCAAGGTCTCAAACTCACCTCGTAGAGTTTGAAGCTGTGCTCGTTTTGCTCTTGCATTTCCCTGGTACTTCTTCTTCATGGAGTCCCAAATTTGCTTTGACGTATCCTTGCAAAGAATTGTTTCCTATACTGAACGATCAATGGCTTGGAAAAGATAATTCTTCGCCTTCAAATCTTCCAACTTCAGTGCTTCAAGATCTGTCTGTTGAGCATTTGTTTGAATAACACCAGCCGCAGGTTCTTGGAATCCACCATCAACGACTGCCCAGAACTCTTTGGACCTCAAAAGGTTTTCCATCAACATGCTCCAATAGTCATAATGACCATCAAAACGTGGAATAGCATGTTGAACAGAACTCTCTGACAACATGGCGCACTCACAATTAAAGCACGTTCACCCTCACTGGCTCTTGATACCACTATTAGAAAACTGGAAATAAAATCAAAATAAACGCAGAAGAGAAGAGTTTGGGAGGTGGTAAAATTCTTACTGAACTGAAACAATGAACAGCCTTTATAAGGCAATACACATCCTACATTATCTCAACCACTAAGCCATAAAAGAAATTAAACTGACCTACTAAGTCACACGTTTCCAGTAACTTGGAAATAACAACCATATACCCTTAAAACTAGGAAAGAAGAAACTTACTTGATTAATTAAAATATCTAACAGTTATGAATTATGTTTATTACACAAATTCTTTTATAGTGACGACAAAGGGCCTGGATCTAGAATTACCTCGAGTTTTAACAACAAACATAATTATCGATCTCTCAAGGAACAGATTTGAAGGTAACATCCCAAGCATTATTGGAGATCTCATTGGGCTTCGCACGTTGAACTTGTCTCACAATCGCTTGGAAGGTCACATACCAGCATCACTGCACCAGTTATCTGTAATTGAATCATTGGATCTCTCATCCAACAAAATCATCGGAGAAATTCCACAACAACTTGCATCCCTCACATTTCTTGTAGTCTTAAATCTATCTCACAATCATCTTGTTGGATGCATCCCCAGAAGAAAACAATTTGATACATTTGAGAATAGTTCATACCAACGGAATGATGGGTTATGTGGATCGCCACTCTCAAAAGATTGTGGTGGTGATGATGGGGTACCACAAGCAACAACTCCATTTGGGCTAGATCAAGAAGAAGAAGAAGGAGATTCATCAATTATAAGTTGGCAAGCGGTTCTCATGGGTTACGATTGTGGACTTGTTATTGGACTATCCATAATATACATATGTTGTCAACTCAATATCCAACATGATTTTCGAGGATGGATGTAGAATTGGAACACAAAATTCTTACGAGAATGAAAAAGGACAAGAAAAGACATTAGTATGTAACCTCCGGATATTCAACTTATTTATATCCATAAATTTTCTACGCTTTCATCCTTAAAGCTTTTAACTTTAAGTCTTCATTTTTTAAATTTGCAGGACTTAACTTTAATTCTTCATTGTTTGTGATGTTTCATGAGTGTTTGCTACATGTTATATGTTCCAGTTTTCTTCTTGTAAATTTAGCATATTCGACTGCAACGAAAAACCATAGAGTGCAAAGGGGTCAAAAGGGAAACTGGAATAACAATAGAAAACATGAGACGATTTTCTAGAAAGCTGGAATAACAATAGGAAGCACATTAAAAATACTAAAACAATTTCGAATTCTCGTGCACTTTGAAATATAAAAATATTCCTCGATATTGATCAATATACAATAACTTGAATAACGCCGACCCTAATAGAGGTGGTGTTGCAATTGAAAAATCCTAGCAGAGGTGAAACCAGATATCACATTTAGGAAGAAATCCAGCAGAGCTGCTTAATTTGATGAGTCATGACTTCATCGTGATGCAGGCTCTTCGACAATTATACAAATAAACTGTGGGTTGGAACCTTGTGTATTCCAGGATGTAAAAATCCAAATACTGTTTTACTAGAAAGGCAACTAACTCATAGTGCCCACATGCTCACTGTTTTTCCCAACCTTTTATTCGAAATCAGTTAATTTTTTTTTTGGTCTTTTCTTAACATGTGTGCTGTGCCTAGCTGGCACAATTGGTTCAGCCACGTTAGCTTCCACCTCACTATTTTCATTCATAAAAGGATCTTCTAGAACCAGGTAAAAGAGTGAGGGATACCAATCGACACGTTATTGAGTTTATGCTCGAAACCAATAAGCTTCTTTATGCTTAAGTACAAACTCTAGCTCCTTTTGAAACAAAATACACATTTCAGCTGTAAAAAAATAATATAAGATGTAATAAGAGACGATCGATGCCAAGTCCTTTACACATTTCAAGTATACAATTTTAATTGTTATCTGCACACACCTATACCGACCTAACATTGTGGATGTCATAACAAAAGAGCAAAAGATCTTTCTACTGTGGACTGAATTTTCCCATTTTGTAGTTCAATGCTTCCTACTTTTGGTACTGAAGGGATGTAAATGCCCGCAAAACCAACCATGGCAGCTGCAGCCCCGTCCTGGTGGGACAAAATTATTTCTATACGGAGCAGGAGGAGCTTATTACACTGCTGATCAGCTGTGTAATAAACCTCTGCCTTCGGCCTTGTTCAAATTGAGAGTTTTGATGAACTCTCCTTCATTATCCCTGAAGATTTTCGTTTTAATTATGTGTTTTCCATGGCAGATTTGCTGCATCAAATACTTAATGTTAAAATAGAAAAATTCCAAACTTACTGCATCGGGGAATACATTTCGCTGGTGGTATTACGAGTTGATAGAGGTGAAAGGTCAACTAGCAATCGCCAATTATGAAAAATGGCCACGTGAATACATCCACTTGTAGGTTTTAGGAAAAACTCAAAAAGAAGAAAGTTGGGAGAGTCGTACCATTCAGTTCCCTTCAATGTGGAAGGACATACAATCTCAAGTCACATCATCACGCACGTCCAGTGAAAGAGTGATTTTATTCACCGTGAACTTGAAGTCAAGTAATTTATGTTTGTGTTATGATGTCTCGCGATAGAGTTGGAGAAAACTAGAAATCAAGGAGATTTCTAAAGAGAGTTTTGTTGGAAATATGTATAGTTATATAGAAAGACCAATTCCGTAGATATTAAGTCTCTTTCCAATTGAGAAATTTTGCCCTTCGTGTTTTTTGTTTCTTGCATCTCGATATCAAGGCTATATGATCCTCGCCTTTGAGCTAAATAGAATAAATACTTACTCATTAATTAGTATTCCAATTTATATATTTATTTTGAGTAGTTGTGTGTTCTTCTCCCTTGTTCTGTCTTATTATATCAAACTAGGTAATTTACTCACGCGAACTTTTTTAAACGTTTGCACAACAACAATAAAATGATCTGACATTATCACATATCTCAAAATTTATAAATATCTATCTATTTATATATAAAAGGAGAAGAAAAAATGACACATGTCAACACCACAATTTTTCAGTATTTTAAATAATTAATAATCAATACTTAAATAAATAAATATAAACACATGTCAATAATTAGAACTAGAATTAGGACGCATGTCAACACCATAAAAGTAAAATAAATATAAATAAATAATTAAATTTTAAATAAACTATATTTAAAATACAAAAGAATAACAAAAAAATACCAACCGACAAAAAAAATAAAAAAAATGTTAAAATATAATTTATATATATATATTGTTATAAACATATTTGTATTTTAGTGAATGTCTAATTATGTGGAGTCCTTTTAGGATATGGTTAGAAATCCTACTTGGGGACCAAGTCAGATTTCTCCTATAAATATAGGGTTTTCCTTCATTGTAAATAAGATTGATGGATATTGAAATAAGAAGTCTTTTCTCTTCTCCCTACTTTATGGGTAAGACATGGGTTAAAGTCCTGATGCACCATAATGATAAGATATTGGGTTCAAGACCCATCGATTTATGGCTTAAGACACTTTTATATGGATAAAACATTGAATTTGAGTCTTAATGCACCATATTGATGATATAATAATGACTAAAGAAAAAACTAATGTGTTTTAGATGAGGAGTCATGAAATTTACTAAATTTACTCCATTACAAAAATGAATGTGGTAGTAGTGCATAATATGTCTGAAAGAAGACAAGTATTTGAATAATACACATAAATATGGAATGAGGTATTAAAGCTATCATAATTTGATAAGCTCACATGTTTTGTGTTCCAATGAAGAATGAGAACTTTTGATAAATGCTAAAAATATGGATCCATTCTCTAAAGGGAATGAGGTGTAAGCCACCATGCTAGGCATGCGAAAGATTGCGACCTTTGATCAATGATGTGGTATCACCAAGAATGTCTCTAAGAAGACATGTATTATAGAAAAGTCTCATACTTAATATTCAAGTTTGTATTGGACAAAAATTAGTGCAATTGAGGCACATTATATGATAAATAAGAAGTTTATTAATTCCAATACTTTCTTAATTTGGCATGATTATTTGGGACATCATTAATCTATAATGTTTAGATAAATTATGGAAAATTAAAATGGACATCCATGGAAGAACCTAAAAATTCTTTTAAATGGTGAATTTTCTTGTACTGCTTGTTAGCAAGGCAAGTTAACTGTGAGACCATCATAAACGAAAGTTGAGATTGAATCTCCTGCGTTCTAGGAACGTATACAGATATTTGTGGACTTATTCATCCACCTAGTGGATTGTTTAGATACTTAATGATCCTAATTGATATTTCTTTAGATGGTCTCATGTCTGCATATTGTTATCTCGCAACTTGATGTTTGCAAAAGTATTGACATAAATAATATGATTACATACACAATTTTCTGATAATCAGATTAGTCTATTCAGTGATGGGATCACGACTCATCTTTAGAAGAGGTAGAGTAATTGAGAAAAATAAATATGAAATTTACTCCCGGAGTATTAAAGTTGAAATTTTCTCATATAATAGTAATAAATAAGAAATTTATTATAGCAAAAGACACATGACATTATGAAGTGTACTAATATTAATAATTTTATTAGTTGGCATGAATATCTTGGTCATCCAAAGATGTGTATATTGAATAATAGACATACATTGAAGAACTACAAGATTCTTCGAGAATTCTTTTTATTGCTCGTTCTCATGTAAGTTGATTAGATCAACTAAAGTTGAGACTAAATCTCTAAATTCTGAAAAGTATAAAAGGTGAATATGGGCCCTTTCACCTATCATGTGATACGATAAAGTGATGCATCTATAATATAATCACATGTGCGTTTGTTGTCAACCTGCAGTTTGACATTCGCAAAATTATTTGTGCAAGGTAATTGAGCTAAAAGTACAACTTTCAGAATATGAAATCAAGATAATTCATCTTGATAATATTGATAAATATATGAGATGATGTGACATTAAATGTCTCACATAGTGAATCATTGCTTATGAAAATAAAGTTTCATGTGTTGATATGAAATATGATATTACATACAAACGTAATTGTATGAATCAAACCAATAAGTTATGATCAATTTTTCTGTTAAGTGGTTTATGGTCAGGACCAAATAATTTTCATCTGATAATTTTGATGTGCAATATATGATTAATGAATATACTATGATGCACAAAGATAGATTCTCTAAAAGATTGAGATATATGTTAGTTTGTTTAACATAAGGGGGAGATTAGAAGCAACACAAAAGTTGTAAATACTCCTATTGAATATCCCTTAAGGATAGAGTCTACGACATGCATCAAGCATGATAGATTAATCAATTCTAAATAAAATAATCCTTGAAAAAGGGGGAGGATCAAAGGAGACAATGTGTTGTTGAAGAGCCTACGACATAACACTTTATGAATCCTCATGAGAGGATAGCTACCTAAAAATAATGAAGTAATGAGATCTCAATAAGTTACGTCGTATTGTGAATTGATACAAAATGATATATCGTTGACGATATCTTTGATACAATAGCGTGCAATATTGTAAAAGATTATGAGGATATGAATTCTACATCTATTAAAGCATGCTGATGTAGAAATAATTATCAAGTGAAAAGTGGAATGGTGCATCTTGGTAAGCGTGAAGCTTATTTGACTTGCAATCTAGGCACTAGAAGATGTCATACATCTAATATTGAATGTTATCACTTGACAAAACTGATATGAAAATATTCAATGGGTTCAAAATTTAGCTTATACAAGGTTTTGGAAAACTTGTTTATCATCCTCATAAGGATTACATAGATTCAAAATGCATAGAGCATATACAAGTATTATTATGCAAGTTGATGACTAGAATTGAAACTGTTGATGAGTTTTCAAAAGGCAATAGATTATTTGCTTAAAGAAGTTGAAGTAAGTAACTTGCAGAAATCTTTGATCATGAATGGAGGAGATAGAAGAAAACATATTTCGTCAAAGTTTTTCTACACTGATGAGCTCCCAAGAATGGCAATATCAACATGCAACAGGTTTGTACAAGTTATAATATAGTTGATTTATCCACCAAGTCTCTACCAACTACAACTTTCAAGAAGATGATCCACAAGCTTGGAAAACGAAGATTCAAGTCTTTGGATTGATGTTCTCATTAGGGGGAGTTATTACGTGATGTACTCTTTTTTCCTCACAAGATTTTGTCCCATTGGGTTTTCCTTGTAAGGTTTTTAATGAGGCATCCATAATGCGTATTATTAGATATGTGTACTCTTTTTCCTTCACTAGATTTTTTTCCTACTGGGTTTTATCTAGTAAGGTTTTAACGAGGCACATAATCTACCGACATTCAAGGGGCAATGTTATAAGCATATTTGTATTCTAGTGAATGTCTAATTATGTGGAGTCCTTTTAGGATATGGTTAGGAATCCTACTTGGGGACCAAGTCAGATTTCTCCTATAAATAGAGGGTTTTCCTTCATTGTAAATAAGATCGATGGATATTGAAATAAGAAGTCTTTTATCTTCTTCCTACTTTGTTCTTCTTCTAAATTTATATAGTTTCATAATATATATATATATATATATATATATATATATATATATCCTAAAATTACTACTCATTTTCTTTTTCAAATGTCTATAAATCATTATTTACAATTAAACGATAAATAATTTTAAAAACTTTCTAAACATATGGTGATATAACATGTGTGCCTTTTTTAAAAAAAATAATTATCTTTTCACAACCTCCTTATTTAAGCAAAATGTAGATGATAACAAATAATAAGTTTTCAATTCTTTTAAAAATCATTTCATTAAATAATAAAATATTGTTATTTTATTTTTTAAAATACTTTTGAAGTAGTTTTTACGAATAAACGAGAAATAATTTTAAAACAATTCGTTTTTTCCTAAAATTAAAATTGTTTTTTTTTTAATTTGAAATTTACTGTTTTGAAATAGAAAAAACAATAATTAGAAAAGAAAACTGAAAATTTTGATAAGTACGTTAGGTATCCTATTTTTGTAGGAAATTATCAAATGTTTTATACTAATTATTTCAAATAATTTTCCACAACTACTCTTTTGTGGCAAAGAGAATGCAAATTTCTTCTCCTGTCTATCTATACTACAAGGGATGCCCGTGCATCGCACAGATTAAGGACCCAACAATTTGATTTTTCATGTTTTTTGAAATCTTAAATTTTATTTATATGTAAAAAATTTATCCCGTAAAGCAATATAAAAATTCACATCCTTGAACAGCTTTAACAACACATCTATAGCATAATAATCTCAATACATGAGAAACACATCTCTCGCCTAATAATCTCAATACAAGAATAACAATCTTCAAAAGGTCAACATAATCTAAAATATATATATATATATATATATATATATATATATATATATATATATATATATAAGAGAAGTAAAAATTGTCAAATGTAAACATCACAAAATTTGTAGATATATTCAATAATAAATGACAATTTAAAAAACCAAAAGAATAAATTAAAAATAGTTTTTAGATTGGAAAAACTACAGAAAATGGCAAAAGTTACCTTCTATATTAAAATAATAAAGCTATATTATACTTTATTTATAATTTATGATAGTTAATTAATAAATAGCAAATTTAATTTAAAATGCCTAAATAAAATTTATACAATTTTACAAGCCTAATTTCCCCCCCTCTTTTTACGCTTCTCTCCCCATACTTCCACTTTTTCTGCTTTTCTATCATTATCTCAAATCAAACCTTTTACCCCAAATCAACTCAATTACTCCTAAGTCAACCTTACCTCCTCAAAGTATTAACAAATCAATATTGTTGCTCATCTGATGTTATAATCATTGAATACTTATAGTGTGATATACAATTATACTTTGAATACCTTCATTTGTATTTAAATACATTTACTTTTTGAATATTTTCTAGTGTAATTAGAGTTATGTTGTCATTACGTAGTCTGCAAATGACTGTAGTAAGGTAAAGTCATATGAATGTACTGTAAGTTGGAAAAGTAAATTCATGTGGAGGATATACCTTTCAAATTCATATATTGTGGCATACATATAACCATTGAATATTTATAGTGTGACATATCATTAACTTTGAATACCTTCTATTGTATTAGAATACTTGTACATTTTAATACCTTCTAGTGTATTTAAAATTTTGTTGTCATTCTATTTTTTGACGATGAATGTAATAATTAAATGATAGTTAAATGAATACTTGTTTACTGTCTAGATTATTTTTTGCATAAAATTTATTGTGTGTCAATGCATCTTTTTTTTTTTTTTAGTATGTTTGGATAAATAAAAAATTGACAGGAGGAGAAAAGTCAAAGATGTTGTTTTAGACATGATTGGAACATCTATCTAATAAAGATCAAGAAGAAGAAATAAAGGTGTGTATTTTTTGGGATGTAGAATAAGTGCTTGAACTGGGAAATAATTTTAAGAGAAAAAAAATTATAACAAAAGAGAAATCATTCATGTCAATTTATGTAAAGCAAAAAAGTTAGATTTTGTTGAAAGAGTCATAAAGATGATAAATTTTAGGGGTTTATATTTTTATTTACGAATTTATATAATATTGAATATTTATTCAATGTTACTTCTTTTTGCATTAAATTTTGTATTCAATTGGGCTATATTGTATACATTTATACATAAATACTTCTTTATTGTTCAATGTATAAACAATATTCTGGCATATTTTGGGTTATGTGGTTATTTTTTTTTAAAATGACTGTAATTAAATGGTACTTAAGTTATATATGAATATCTTATAGTTTTTCTGCTATTTGTGTGAGTATTTGACGCATAATGATAATCATTTAGTTTTGCGTGAAAGCATATGTGTCAATGTATGCAGTGGTATTGTAGTTTAGTGAAATGAAAAGATCATATAAACTACAATTTAAATACCTTCTAGTGTATTTGGGTTATGTTGTAATTCTTCCTTTTTTATATGAATGTAGTTAAATGGTAGTTAACTCAATATGTGGATACTTTTCATATTATTACTTGCATCAATTTTATTTTATTCAAGAATTTTCCATTATTATTGGGTTGAATTGCTTTGTTGATGAAGATGATTTTTTATTTGACACAAGCGAGTCAAACAAATTTATCAATCAACACTTGAGGGCATTGGTAAAAGTATTTTCAAAAAGGTAGAGGTGATTAGTAAGTATAAAAACAAGGTATGGAGTGATGGAAATAAAGATAATGTTGTTAAATTCGTAATTTTATATTATATTAGTAAGTTCATCTATTACTGTGAGAAGAAGAGTTCATCGATCCCATGGATACAATTTGATTTGGTTGAGAGCAGCCGGTATAATGAATACCAGTGGATAAAAATATTTTCTCCAAATTGATCAAAAGCATAACAAAAAAAATGAATGCCAAGAAAAATATTACATAATTGATGGTATGCCTCTTGCGAGGGAAGTTTGGCTTTTTAAATCGAATATGTGAACCTGAATACATCTTATTCAAGGTTTACATGTATCCGGGCAGCTTTCCATTAGACGCAGGTGGTTGCCCCATTATCGATTCCAATGTATTCTCTTTTACTCGACATTAGTTAATATCTTTATTTAATCTAACGTCATCCATGATATCATTTGCAGTGTACTTCCTCTTGTGATTCCTCAATTTAGGTGCAATTATTCCTTCAATCAATCCACTTATTGCACGATAATCAGAATGCGACCCATCCTTTAAAGGACATGTATGTTCAGAGTTAAATACTCTAATTCTAAACATCTCTGATTTGTTAATACTTGACGCGTTCATCTACCATGTGCATTCTTTAGAGTGGCATATAAGGGTACAACTGCGAATACAAAAATCTATCTTTTTGTTAGTTTTGTTTTGCATTTGCAAACATAACTCAATACACTCGAAATGAAACAAATTTAACAACAATTAACTAATAGAGTTTGATCTCTCCACAAAAAATTTAAACATTTTTTTGATATGAATATTTTTCTATCATATTCTTCAATGTCGACTTATCTATGTATATTTATATACCATTATCTCCTTTTGTGATCGGTTCGTAATTAGTAAATCATTTTCTCCATCAAAATACATTTACTGATTGACCATCAAACGTTGAAACAATTGGCAATGTATCATCCGTACCAATTAATTATTTATTGTATTTAAGTTGCAATGCGTCACCTTCAATAGGAGTATCTCCAAAATCAAAATATACTATATCAATATCAAAAATACTTACACATAAGGGATATATACTCCAAACTGAGTCTTGATCTTTTTCAACTAAACATATATACGCACACCCATATCGTTATGTATTTCCATAGGCTTGTCGTTACCTTCGACAATGTATTTGATTTTCATAACTTTTTTGTAAGATTGATTTTTGATTGTATCGAAATCAAATCAACTAAATCTGAATACGAAACATATTCCTTCAACACTATGCCGTCAATGTCATATTCTACATAGCAATTCTCTTAGCTCCATTTTTTGAAATACCGAATCAAAATTGTGATAGTAGCCACAAAATTATATTTTTGTTTTAGGCGTTAAATGAAGAAAAGAAAGAAACATATTTTCTATTTTTAAACTGATCAGAATCCTAGAAGATATATGTCAGTTACATTTTTTAAAGTGCCAAATTAGTGAGTTTAAATGCAAAAAAATAGAATTGTCTGTTACAATAACTAATTAACCTCATTTAGTGGGAAATTATTTTGGATTTATATTTGTATTTAAAAAACGAAATATTAATGAAATTCAATCATTTTTAACCCAAACTGTAGCTATTTTTTTAAAATATGATACTTATAGCTATTTCAATCTAATAACCCTAAAACTATAGCTATTTTTGTAAGTTATACTTTTAGATTTTGGTTACCTTACAAAATGTTGTATTGAACTCTTTTTTTTAATTATTTAAATAAATTGATAATGGTGCTAAATTTTAGGAGCACATAACAATATAATATCCTATCTTCAATTCAAATTAAAAATTAACTACATATTTCTAACAAACTAATCTAATTAGTAAAAATTAATATTAAAAAATTATTATATTTTTAATAATATAATAATCTATCTATATTTAATAGGATGAGTAAAAAGTGTAACATGGTAGTACCACAAAATTAGTAGATATATAAAATAATAAATGACAATTTAAAACAAAAAGAATAAATTAAAAAGGCAAAATGATTTACTGGATCCTTGTACATGTATGTGTTTGTATTGTGAACCCTTCTATTTGTTTCTTTGTCATCTGACCCCTGAACTCATCAAATCACAATATTTTAAACACATTTTTACTACTCAACTGTGTGTGTATCTCAAACGCCTGACACGTAATTGTAAAAATAATTATAAAATGACACGTATGATTATAAAATGACATATATATACATACATATATATATATATATATATATATATATATATGGTCACTCCATGTCACTTTTCTTTTATTATATTTGATTAATATGCTTACACTTTCTCTTTCCAATTTTAATATCTCTTTGCCATAGCCGTCTCCATCCTCACAAGTTCACTTCATCACTTTTTGTTTATCTTCCCTACCCTTTTCTCTTTTCGAACCTATTCTACTTTTACCATTGAAGTAAAAATGTTGAAACGATTTATGGTTTTTCATAATCTTGTCGGCGTTCGTAGTTGATTTTGGGTTCTGTTGAATTGGGGTTTTGGTGGTGATCGGTGGCGCTAAGGAAAAGTGGGAGTCTATTGGGTGGTCTGATTGTTTCTAGTTGTTCACAACTGATAGCGTTGTGAAAGTCGAGACTTATTGGCGGAGTTAGTTTGGAGATTTTGTTATTGGTTCTCATTTATAGTCATTGGTTGAAGCTTGTCGGAAATGGTGAGAACGAAGGCAATTTGGTCGGAGAAGGTGAGGAGGACGAGAAGAAGGTAATAAGTTTGAGTTTGGTTTTGAATTGAAATAAGGGGTCAATGTCAAAATTGTTTGAGTTTGTTTGTTTGATTTTCAACTTATCTAGGTAGATTTTTCAATTTATTTGTTGTTTAGTTTGGATTTGATCTCTACTTGTATCTTTGTTTGGTTTGGGTTTTTAGTCGATTACATTGATTTTATTGATTTTTGGGGGGGATTTTGCATTTTTGTTCCTAAAGGGCATTTCATCTCCTGTTTCTTGCCTCCATGGAGTACCTTGGCCTTTCCATGGAATGTTGAAAAGTCCTATGTCGTCTATTTGCCCCATTCCCTTCCCTATGCCATTCTTCCCTACACCTTATTGGAATTGCAGTGTGCCTCCTTGGGAGTAATCCTTGGCTTGTTCATCTCTGCGAGAAGAACACGAAGTTAATACATCTCCAGTGTTGCATACTAACCCTGCTGCTTTATCTAGATATACCACTTTCCAACAAAGTGTCTAAAGATGATCATATGAATCTCCGAAGGATGGCATCACTATAAATTAAGTACGACTCCGTGGTGTTATGTCTTCCACGCATGTTTAGAGCTGTATAATAACAAGAAATGATAGAGAAAAAAGGGGGGGGGGGGGAATCGAAAAAAAGGCCAAGAAAACCTCAAATTTTGTTCAATAATAGTGTTAGATGCAAATATGAAGATGATGTCTTTATAAAACCCTAATGTGACTGATAGATCCTTTTTCAAGGGTCTCACGCTCTTAATAAGTGTGTGTCACACGCTCTTTGACATTAACTGCCACATAGGATGCCAAGTCAAAAATTGTGTTTGAAATATTGTATTTTAATAAGTTCAGGGGTTCAGATGACAGAGGAGTAAGTAAGGGTTCATAATATAAATACATACAAGTATAAGGGTCCACCAAATCATTATGACAATTAAAAATAGTTTTTAAATTTTGTTTACGTTAGAAAATGTTGTATTGATCTCTTTTTTTTAATAATTTAAATAAATTGATAATGATGCTAAATTTTAGGAGCACATAACAATATAATATCCTATTTTCAATTCAAATTAAAATTAACTACATAATTCTAACCAACTAATCTAATTAGTAAAAATTAATATTAAAAAATTATTATATTTTTAATAATATAATAATCTGTATCTATCTATATTTAATAGTTGTTGACACCCAATTTTGACCCTCCTCGATAGTAATTACTGGCGAGCTTCTCGAGTTTAAACAATTTAAAATAATTAATGTTATAAATTAGGATATATATATACATATATATATATATATATATATATATATATATATATATATATGAGTAAAATAAATAATAGTAATAAATAAAATTTTAGATTGCGAGTTATCTAAAATAAGGTTTTGACACTTCGGATATTGTTTCAGCTAGTGTATATGTCTTATATAATTATTCGTATAGCTATTTAAATTTTATTAATTTTCAAAACTCGAAAAATAATATTAAGAGTAATACTTGGTTTTATATAAATACTTGGTTAATTATTCTAGCTTATATTTTGAGTCTTTGGTTTATTTTTGAATTAATTATTTTATTTTTTGTTAACCTTAAGAAGCTTGTTAATTAATTATATTAATTCGTCTCGCTTAATTTGTTTATTTGTTTAGCCAATTCCTCGAACCCATTTTCATTTTGAAATTGACCCAATATTCTAAAATACCTGGTACAACCTTGTCAAAATCCCCAGGCCACCAGAAAGAATTTTATTCCCAGACCAAATCTTCAATTTATGTCCGCCCAACCCATTCCTTTTTAACTCCCATCCAGCCCAAAATTTCTGTGACCCAAACCCAATCCCGTTTCTCCGACCCTTTTCTTTAACCCAAATCGTGTTTTTTCTTTTCCTCAGTGAAGCAACGCGCAAGCAGAGACAAAGAAACGATTCCAGCAACGGCAGCAATAGTGCATGAAGGGCATTGAAGCAGTTTTTGCGCGCGTCGTTCTCCCTTCACGCGTGAGCAACGGTATCAAACACTGCATCTCTGTGCTCTCGTACAGCTCTAGCAGAAGGCAGTTGCGTCTGCTCGTCCTTATGGCTATGAGATTGAGCCACGTCGAGAACAAGTACGGTTGGAATGAATCTGAGCCGTCCTTTCCCTGCCACATCCGAGTTTTGAGGAATTCTGGTTTGAATTTTTGCCAAAATCCAGCTGTCTCTTGTCCTTGGGGATTTTTAAATTTCAAATAAGGGTTTGGTTTTTCGATTTTACCCTCGTCCTTTCTCCAGATTTTTGATCTAGCAGCCACCCTATATATACTCTCTTTGGGGGGTCCGTTGGAGGGGGATTTTTTTTAGCCGCTATCAAAAAATAGAGAAGAAGAAATTATTGAGAAAGCCAGTGAAAGAACAGTAAGGGAGAAAAGACATAGTGAAAGTTCATACTTGGGAAGTTTAAATATAGGATTCAGTTTATTTTTTCCCAAAAGAGCCTCGGATTTAAAGGTAATCCAGATACTTAGGGTTTGCTGTTCGTGTCGAATTTGAAGTTATCGGAATTTTTATCTTCCTTTGGCGTGAAGTCGCTGTTTGCTCATTCCCGTCTTTGTTCGTTGCCCCAAAAGAGGTATTGTCTATACCCTTATAATATTCTTTCGACTTTTCTACTATTTCATCTTCTATTTCGGTAGAAGTTTGGTTGTTGGCTGCTCGTTAATGCTAAGTTTGGATGTTTGTTTCGTTTTGAGTGAGCTAATCGAGTTTGTCACAACATGGTTTTCTTATTGATTTGTTTGACCTTTGGAGTGAGTGTGTTGATTCTTAAAGCTAATAGATCAGAATCTAGATTTTGTTTATCTCAAATCATGATTTTGATAGTATGTCAAAGTATTCTTTACATCTAGATTTCGACTCCGTAGTCTTGTATTTGCCTTCGATCCCTGTTCCTGTTTATTGTTGTAAGCTGACTAAAACCTGAAAATTGCGGCCAAGTATTTAACGTGATTTTATGTATATATTTAATGATCTAAGATGCTTCTATAAATCTGCATATCATCAAAATGTCATGCATATTATTGTTTTCTCTATTATTATTTTATTATTATGACTATCGTTACTATCTTTATTTCATAGTTTTAACTCTATTTTACAGTGGGTTTCTAAATTCCTAAGTTTCTAAGTGTGCATTTATGTGTCTTATGAGTGGATTTGCTATTCATCTTTATACTGTAATCTCGAATAGTTACTTGGTGTTTTGCAGTAGTAGGCAAATATTAGTTTGAAGTATATGTTTTTGCATTCTATTTGTTTGTGATAAATGCTTGGTCATTCAATGGTCAGTTTTTTTATTTATTTATTCAAGATCCATCTTTGTGAAGTTCTGTCGAATGTTAAAATTTCTTGTGTCTTGATTAGTAAGGGTGATGCCTAGATTCGAATTACTACCCACTCGGTTTATAAATTGTGATGCTACTGTTTTAATCTTTTTTTTTTCTACCATTTTTCAGCCATAATAGTTCATAGAACTTAAGTTGCCTCCTAGCCGGTTAGTATGGAGATATTGTCGTACTTTTATTCCTAAGACTTAACTTGTATTTTTCTGGAATATATTCGGGATATAACTATTAGCGTGACTATGTTTTAAATGGTTATGTGCATCCCTGTTGCCTATCTTTGGTTGGATCTCGTCTTATTATTTATCATTTGTGGTTCAGTCTGAGATTTTATATTCATCTCTTAAAATTCGACCTTGCTGTCTTAGTTCCATGTTTTTAGGCTTGTAAAGTTTAAATGTTTTTTTTTGTTATTGTTGTTGCTTCATTATTTGCGATGTTATTTTCGGAGCATAAGTTCATCGGCATTAGTCGTTGCGTGCATATCTTGTTAAAATTTTGATAAGAATGATCTTTTCTTTGCGTGTGATAGTTTAGCATATGTTGTTTGATCTCGATATGTGGAATTATTTGCTTGTGCCCTTATTTCAATTCCAGAGTGAAGTCGATGTAAATACTCACGTGGCCAAGTAGTTTATTTTTACCAAAATTGCTGCTAATATTAATGGAATTATCCATTTGATTTTTTTTTGTGTGAAATTAACTGTTATCTATTGGAATGCTTTTGACCATCTTTACCGTGTCATCATGCTAAGTTTCTGCCTACAATATGTTATTTCATCGTTATAGAGTGTATTTATTTTTTATTTATTTATTTTTTGAATTTTTTTTTTTTGCAGAATTTGTGAATGCATGTTACAATTTGGCTCTTACCATATTTTATTTATATTTTGCATGTGGAATATATCCGGGTTTGCCACGAACTCACTTCCTTTCATTTCGGAGAGCCATAATGGCTCAAAAAATTTTCTTTTTCTCACCAAGTCAATCAACCCGTCAAAAGACGAACGGATCCCGAAGTTTTAAAGAATTGAAGAAAGCCAAAGGAGTTGGATTAGAAGACCCTTTATTTTCCATTTTTTTTAGTTTTTTTATTTGTAATGGGCTTAAGACCTTGTCGTCTTTTACTTTTCTGTATTTACTTTGTATTATTATCTGCTTAGTTTAGGACAGGTGCGAAAGAAAGAAAATAGGTCAAAAATCCAAAACAGGTGGGTCCAAAAACCGGTCAAGGCGAACAGAACCCGGATTTGGACCCAAATCTCTTTCCCTCTCTCTTATTTCTTATTTATTTACTTGCTTTATTCGTTAGTTTTAAGGTTCGAAAACTCCAAATTCTCCGCAAACGCCTTAAATGCTTTATCAACTTAAAATCAATAATTTTGCAAATAACTCACTTAGATAATAAGTTAGTATTTTAACTCTTTACCATTCTAAACATTTTCCAAGTCAAATCTATTTTTTAGCCAAATTAACTTAGTTGTCGGATAACCGTAATTAAGCGGAACGTCTTAGGTGCTTTCAAAACCTTCCTAAGACGTTAATAAGAATCCCCGAACCCTTTTAAATATTTTCAATTGATTTTGCTATTAAGTCTTTTGAAAAAATAAAAATTTTCTTAATTTTCTCAAAATTAAGTGGCGACTCTAAAAAGTTGAAAACTTTTCCAAAAAAAATATTTTTTCGATAAAACAGAAATGGTGACTCTGCTGGGGATTTGGAGGATTCTAACCTTAAAACTAACATTATTTGTCTATTTGTGATAAATTGTTTACTTGTTTAGTTTATCTTAGTTTTTGAATTGTTGCACTTTCATGGCATCTTTCCGCCAAACGGCAAATAATATGCATTAGGAAAACGGAAGTTACGTGGCTTTCCACGGCTTCTTTCAGAAATACACAAGAGTTTCATTTGGAAGTATCAAACGAATAGTTGGAATGCGGTCATCCGACGTCGTTTGGTAGCTTCACCCCGTTGTTTGTCTGACTCGGGTAACCGTCAACTTGAAAACTATTCTAGTAAGCCTAAGCTAGAGCGAAACCAAAACAAAAAATTAAGCATTAGCCTAAGTCGGCTTAATACCCAAGGTGTATTAAATCCATTTAGTAGAAAACTGCCAAAATCGTGTCTAAGATCTTCGACCTCACGACACATCATATTATTTGACATTTGAATGATGTACGTGTTGAAAACCAATTTGGGGTGGGTAAACTTAACTAGCTTCTATTTTGTAGATATGGATCATTTTCCAAAGTTCAACATGATCATAGCGGCGCCACCCCAACTCAAAATGTGACATGACAATCTCGACGGGGATCATATAAGAACCCTCAACAAATATGTGGGTGCTCTGACAAAATTGATCAACATGAACGGTTGGCCTGAATTGGTTGAGGTCCTTACAGGCTACTGAGATAACCAACGAATGGTGTTTCGATTCAAAACCGCCGAAATTACCCCAACTTTAGAAGAAATCCGAGGCTACATAGACACGGTAGGCACTGGGATAGAAAGGAGAGCAAGAAAACAAGAAGACATCTTTATCCCTAACAAACCTTCTGTAGAAGATATTGCAGACTGGTTCAGACTGGGAAAAGACTTTGCCTACTGGTGCCAAGATTCCCATGTAGCATTCAGAGATCTTTACATCCGATTTGGACATGCAAGCTACTACGCCACTTACAACCCAGAGTTCAAGGTCTCCTACAGAGAATGGAACGAAATTCGTCCTCTAGCATTTGCTGTAGCGTTGTTGGGAACGATGGTCTTTCAACATGGTCCAAGTTTGAGCATCAATACCCGAGTTATAACACTCGCGCGTACTTTGTTCAAAGGGTATACGAACCAAGGAACAACGAAGTACTACCCTATAGCTCCAGTCATCTTGTCCGATATGTATCGAGCCTTAGGAAAATGCAAAGAAGGGCATCGATACTTCCAAGGATGCAACCTACTCCTTCAGTGGTGGATTCTCAGTCACTTGTCAAAGGGTGCTGGGACTCAGGAGCTGCACACTCTCGACAACAAGAACACCCTCAAATATTTGAATGACATGCTGTACTGGCGGAATATGGGCAATCGGAGAACAAGGGGGAGATGGGCTCAGATTTTCTCCGAATTGAGAGAAGAAGATCTCCAATGGATGCTTGACCGCTTCATCTCCAAAGAAGTCATTGTAGAGAGCAGCAGACAGGTTGTGCTTCCTCTACCAGGTATTCGGGGAATTCGCCCTTACGCACCCTTTCGAGTCTTATGACAGTTTGGGAGAAGACAAACTGTACCTGAAGAGGCGTACTATGGAGTTTATGTATACGATATGGGGGATGATATAGTGCCTGACGCAACTAAATTGTTCAGTGGAAAGGTGCCAAGTAGATGGATAAAACTACCATCGCTCCAGACCGATTCAATGCTGGGTACGATGAGGGTTACAAAAAATGGTTGAAAAAAGACATATAAAGTATCTCCTCCCCAACCCCGCGCAGATTCCGCAGCGTGACGGACAAGGAAGCCAAGGCAGTGGCTGAGCTGCAAGAGGTAAAGAAAGAGGCCCAAGAAATGTACGCTAAATTTGTCGAAAACCAAGACATTCTTGAGAGGACGACGCAAGAGGTGAAAAGACTAAGGCGTACTTATGATGATTTTGATCTTGGGTCGAGGAGAAAATTGAGAGAATGCGATACGAAATCTTGGAAGACAAGGGACGCCTGGGTGAAGGATTCTTGCTGATGCTAAGATACATGTTTCAGCAATACAAGATTTAGGGAGACGGCAACGGAGCAGGACCATCAGGCACAACATAGTGGATTTCGCCCCTGTTTTTTTTTATTATTATATGTATTTATGTTATTTTTAGCCCCTGCGTGGGCCTGACTTTATTGCACTTTCAAATGGCCCCTGCGTGGGTCTGTCTTTAATGTTTTATCCTTTATTTTTCCCCTTTGTGAACATTATTATTCATTTGTGAAATTTATTTTGGGGGGAATTGTTTATTTGGTTCAAATTCACGCGTACATCATTCAAATGTGTTAGGTCTACCCTTGGCACAAAAGGGTACCCCTGTATGTTTTAGGATGCGATATATGTGTTATTTAACTGCTTATGTGTTTGTGTTGCTGTGAATGAGGATATCAGAAACCCACTCTTTTTCAGAAATTTTCAAAAAAAAAATACAAACAAGTCACTATTATAAAATGTCCGACCAAAATTTCCCGAGTCTTAAGTTTCTCACTCAAAAGACACCTCTCATACCCCAAAACCTAAAATAAGTACTTTACTGTCTCAGGAAAGGCAAAATCGCCGCTATAGACAAAGGAAAGGGTATTCAAGCTGAACCAAGTAAAGAAGAGAGGATTGAGATGCAAAAGCAGCGGGAAAAGTGTCTGTACGAATCACTATTTCCTCCGGAGAGCCCCGAAGAGGAAATCAACGAAGAAAATTATGAGGAGGAAAGTTATGAGGAGATACTTGCCCGCCCACCTTCTTTTGAGGGGCGTCTGGCAAATGGAGACAACAAAATTTCTCTCGAGGCATATCCGCACGAAGGCCGAAAGAAGATAGAGGTCATCTCGTGTGCTCTCATTTTTGAACACTATCGGTCTAGGGGCCTGCTAAGACCCGTTAAGAAAGTGTCCCCCCAAGTGGGATTAGGAGATCTCCGCAAGACTTGTGAATGTCATCCCAGGGAGAAGGTGCATACAATAGAAGAGTGTATTGGGTTTAAAAGCGCAGTCCGTTGTTTATTTGGTATGGATAGTACTCCTAATACTTGGGGTGACGGCGTCATCCTTGCATATGATGAAACACATCTTAACATACCGATCACAGAGAGGACCTGATTTTTTCATTGTTCATTCACTCCTTTCAAGAAAACAATGAGGGAGATCTACTCGGATTTAGTTCAGAATGGCGTTTTTACCCATTACTACAAGAATGTGGACATGCAATATTCTCTTCAGCACTAAATCCGAAAGCGTTGTCCCTATCATCATCACGCCACAGACCACAATATTGAAAAGTGTCTCGACTTTCGTCACGACCTCGAATCCCTCATTGGCATGGGAAAGATTCAAGTTGAGATCGTTCCACGTGGCTAAGATGATGAAGAGAAGAAAATGACTGAGCCGCAGTCATTAGTTTTATTTTTAAGCTTTGATTGTCTTTAAGTTTCCTTGTAATCCCAACGAATGAATGAATGAAAAATTAATGTTTTATTTTCTACTCGAACTACGTTGGTCCTGACTTCTCCTTGTGAGATACATAGGCAGCCTTCCAAGGCCCGGCCCCTATCTTTAAAAAAAATAATTCATTCTCCCCTTTCATATTACAAGAAGATACAAAGATCAGATCAACGGACGTCGAAGAATAGCTGTAGAAGACCATAGCTTAACATGATTTAGCCATTCTGAGACAGTGTCAAATTAAAAATTAAGCAAACTCCTGCTTGTTAAAAAATTTGTTTCCGTCCTTACTCGTGGGTTGAAGATATTCCTCAAACATATCAACTTGTGTGTTTATCTGCTCAATGTGTGATATTATGCGTTTTGTATTCTGAATCCAAACTGACAAATCTGCCTTTGAGTTGTTTTCCTCCTCAGGTATTTTGAACTGATCTCTGTTGATTAAGCTGGCAGATCATCCTTACTTCACCAGATCAAAAGGTCCCGCAGATTCCTTCCCAGGGCAAATTCTGACAAAGGAAAGACGATTATGGGAGATAATAGCGAGGAAGTAGGTCTTACTGATGTTATGGTGGCTCAACCCACCATAGCGGACCAAAACGAGTTGATTCTGCAGTTGATGCAACAGATTGCAGAGATGAGGGTAGAAATGCAGAGAAGGAAGGAGTTGCCTCCGCCAGGATACAATGTTAACGCTGCAGATGGAAGGCCTCCTATCTACTTTCCTTCCTCGAATATGGATCCAGCTCAAGGCGTGCCGCTCGCTCAGAATCCCCCTGCTATAGACCCAACTATCCAGAATCCGCAATATGCTTCCGCCT
The DNA here is from genome assembly GCA_016801875.1 of Solanum sitiens. Classification (NCBI taxonomy): domain Eukaryota; kingdom Viridiplantae; phylum Streptophyta; class Magnoliopsida; order Solanales; family Solanaceae; genus Solanum; species Solanum sitiens. Next base: position 3,260,533 of record JABWTJ010000122.1, on the reverse strand, counting down.
CTTACCAAACTCTACCACCTCCTTATAATAACCACCCCCAAATGCCCTCTCATCCTCAAAATACCCAACCTCAATCCGCTCCACCACCGTAAAACCAAAATCAAAATCCAAATCAAAACACTTTTAATCCCCAAATATCTCACCATCAATTAAACCAGAATACTAACCCTCAAAACTACCCACAAAATTACCAAACCCCTCAAAATGCCCAAAGTCCTTCTTTAAACCCACCCCTACCAAAGAGTACTACTTTCCAAATTCCCATCCCTACTGAGCCCGAGCTGCATGGTTCTGAGTTGGACCATTATGAGGATCAGGAAAGAGAGTGGAGGGACAAGGAGGACACAAGGGTGGATATTAAGGAAGAGATAAAAAGGGCTATGAAAGAGCTTCAATGCGTCCCCGATACCGCCGGACTTAACTATGAAGATTTGTGCATTCACCCGAGTCTGGACCTTCCAGAAGGGTTCAAGATCCCGAAGTTTGATACCTTCGGAGGAGTAGGCAACCCTATGGCTCATTTGAGAGCCTACTGCGACCAGATCATTGGAGTTGGTAGGGATGAAGCTCTATTGATGCGGATTTTCAGCCGAAGCCTGTGCGGAGAAGCTCTTGAATGGTTCACCTTGCATGAAACCCGGCAATGGCCCAGCTGGAATGCTCTGGCGAAGGATTTCATTGAGCGATTTGCTTACAATGTAGAAATCGTTCCTGATCGTTACTCTTTGGAGAAAATGAAGCAGAAATCAACCGAAAGCTATAGAGAATTTGATTACAGGTGGAGGAAAAAAGCGGCGAGAGTGAGGCCACCCATGTCTGAAAAAGAAATCGTTGAAGTGTTCGTGCGGGTGCAAGAACTCAAATATTATGACAGAATTATGTTGCTCGTCGGAGCAAAGTTTACTGAAATAGTCAAGATCGGTGAGACTATTGAAGACGGTTTAAAAACAAGGAAGATAGCCCATGTAGCCGCAGTACCCGAATCTTCAGGGTTGTTAAAGAAGAAGAGAGATGAAATTGCTGCTATTTCATGTGAGGGGAGGAAACCCCCCAGAATTTCGTCATATTCCCGAGGTCGTTCTCGACCTTCCTAAAATTCCTATCAAGCTCGCTACACGCAAGCTAGTCATTCCAATAATCCTCCATTTTATCAAAATGCTACCCCCACTAATCCGAATGTCCAAGCTCCACTATACCAAAGTCCACCCCTAAATTACCAAAATCCATCTCCCACTTATCCAAATCACCCTCCACTCTACCAAACTCCATCTCTTCATTATCTTGGTGTTGCTCCTAACTGTGCTAACGTGCAGTCGAGCTACAGAGCACCCCTTCATGTTTATCAAGTTCAAGCTCCACTATACCAAAATTCTCCTCCAAATTACCAAGCTCCATTGCCAAACTACCAAACAAATCCATATCCCAGAAATCAAGCTCCACGTCCGAAAAACCGAGGTTATCGACAGATGCCTCCCCCACAAGGAAGTTATGATCTCCCTCGACCTCGATTCGATAAGAAACCTACAAGGAATTTTACCGCGCTCGCGTAAAGTCGAACAAAGCTGTACGAGCGACTGGCTGTGGCCGGATATATCCATCCTGTGGGGCCCAAACCCGTGGATATCAATTCGAAATTCTATAGGCCAGATCAGAGATGTGCTTATCATTCCAACAGTGTTGGGCATGATACTGAGGACTGTATCAACCTCAAGCACAAGATTCAGGATTTAATCGACCAAGAGGTGGTCTCTCTCCAACCAGCTGCAGCTAACGTCAACACCAACCCTTTGCCAAATCATGGAGGCGGCAACGTTAATATGATAGAGGCTGATGACGATTGGCATGTGACGAAGATGATTACTCCAATCGTTCACGACGAGTTGGAAAAGGCTGTAGCTACCTTGAGCGTCAAAGAGAGGAAAGAGGTCGTTATTTTGACACCCGCAAAGGCTATTGCCTTGGTGCCATCAAAAACTCTGATCAAGCCAAAGTTCGTGATTGAAACTGCTGCTGCACAAGGTATGACCCGATCTGGTAGATGTTATACTCCTGAGAAGCTTGCTCTCGGAGGTCAAAACAAGGATCGGGCTAAAAGGCCAATAAGCGAAGGCGAAGCAGAGGAGTTTTGGAGAAGAATGCAGCCGAAGGATTATTTTATTGTTAAGCATTTGGAGAAGACTCCAGCCCAGATTTCTGTTTGGGCCCTGTTGATGAGTTCTCAATCACATAGGCAAGCTCTGATGAAAGCACTCGATGATACATATGTGCCCGCTGGCACAAGCAGCGATAATGTGGCCTCCATGATCCACTAGGTTATTCGAGGACATCGCATCAGCTTCTGTGACGACGAGTTGCCCTTTGAGGGGAAGTCTCATAACAAGGCGCTGCATATCACTGTTGTTTGTCGTGAAAAGGTTATCATCGAGTCTTAGTGGATGATGGATCTGGTCTTAACATTTGCCCATTGTCGACGTTGAGGCAGTTAAAGTTTGACTTGGGGAAACTTTAGCAAAATCAAGTCAACGTGAGAGCCTTCGATGGGGTCCAGAGAGATACTTTGGGAGCTGTGAATCTTGTTGTCCAACTAGGCCCGGTCGAGTTTAGTGCTCAGTTTCAAGTTCTAGATATTGACACCAGCTACAACCTTCTTCTGGGGAGGCCTTTTATTCATATGGCTGGAGATGTGCCTTCTATCCTTCATCAGATGATGAAACTCGTTTGGAAGAACGAAGAGCTAGTCATTCATAGCGAAGGTAGTCATTCTAGCAGACAGGCGCCGATTATCGATGAAGTGTCTCGAGGTACTGATTTCTACACGGTGAAGCTGGTAAATGCCACCGGTGAAGACTTGGCCCCATAGCCTCTCATGCCTTCTGTGTATAGGATGATTGCTACTGTGATGCTACGAAATGGTTTTGAACCAGGTTTTGGATTGGGAAGAAATTCCCAAGGAATCATTGAGCCTATTCCGGTCCCCGTCAAAGGAGCTAAGTATGGTTTAGGGTACGTCCCCACGGATGATGATTTGAAGGTGAAGAAGAAGAATGATTAAGCATTGGCTAAGCCAATCCCTCATCTATATCAATCATTCCCAGTCCGAGAGTATGCCGAGCAAGATGACCTTGGGGAAGGAATCTGTGGACTTTTCGAAGAGATTGACGTTGTCATTGAGGACGAGGTCGAGCTGACAGGATTCCGTGATGCTGAACCTGGAGAAATGCTGCAGAACTGGACCTCCACGCCGATTCTGATTCCCCGAACTCCTTGGTAGAAGGGCATCATTTTATGCATATTTAAATTGGTGGCGGTCCGGAAGAGGCCCGAGACCCACCATTTTGCATTTTGCTGAATTGCTTAAGTTTTAAAATTCCCTCGTAATGTTTGAAAAAGGCAACATGGCCTTTGCCATAGCCAAAGTTTGCATTATTTCCCTTTTGAATGAAAGCCTCTTTATTTAATATTGGTTTATTTACTTATTTGTTATATTTTACTTGTCTAACTTTGTCTATTTATGGTTTCAGTAATATAAGTTTTAAACCTGCCAATGTCATGTCATGTCACGAGCTGAACGAACAAAGTGAGGCAGGCGACGACGAGGTGGATGATTACGAAGAGGAAAATGAGGTACCAGAATATGTTGCTGAAGAATTTCTGCAGTTTGAAAATCAGCATAAATCGAATTTAGAGGAAACTAAAACTGTAAATCTGGGAGACCAAGAGTACGTCAAAGAAGCCAAAATCAGCGTTCACTTGAATGAAACTCAGAAGAAGGATCTAATACACTTACTCACTGAATACATTGATGTGTTCGTCTGGGAAGTCGGCGACATGCAAGGGTTGAGTACCGATGTTTTATCTCATAAACTGCCGATTAATTCAGGGTTCGATCCGGTGAAGCAAAAAACTCGGAAGTTCAAGCCTGAGTTGAGTTTAAAGATTAAAGAATAGATCACCAAGCAAATTGAGTCTCGATTGGTAAGCATGACGGGAAGATCAGAATTTGTGTCGACTACAGAGATCTTAACAAAGCTAGCCCTAAGGAAAATTTTCCATTGCCGAATATTCATATTCTGATCGATAACTGTGCTAAGCATGAAATACAGTCGTTTGTGGATTGTTATGCAGGTTATCATCAGATTCTGATGGACGAGGAAGATGCAGAAAAGACGGCTTTTATTACACCTTGGGGTGTATATCATTACAGGGTGATGCCATTTGGCCTCAAGAATGTTGGTGCTACCTATATGAGGGCTATGACGACCATATTTCATGACATGATTCATAAGGAGATTGAGGTATATGTGGATGATGTCATAATCAAGTCCCGCGAGAGTTCGGACCACTTGAGCATTTAAGGAAGTTCTTTGATCGTCTGCGTCGTTATAACTTAAAGTTAAATCCCGCTAAATGTGCTTTTGGGGTGCCAGTCGGCAAGTTGTTGGGATTTATAGTTAGCAGAAGAGGTATTGAGTTCGATCCTTCTAAGATTAAAGCCATTCATGAGTTACCTCCGCCGAAGACGAGAAAAGAGGTAATGAGTTTCTTAGGTAGGTTGAACTACATCAGTCGATTCATAGCCCAATCAACCATGGTGTGTGAGCCTATCTTCAAGTTGTTGAAGAAAGATGCTCCGACAAAGTGGACTGAAGAGTGTCAGACTGCTTTTGATGCTATCAAGAACTATTTGTCGAATCCGCCGGTGTTGGTTCCTCCGCGAGAAGGGAGTCCTTTGTTGCTATATTTGTCCATCTCCGATAATGCATTTGGATGTGTGCTTGGGCAACATGACGAATCAGGGAAGAAAGAAAGAGCCATCTATTATATAAGCAAGAAGTTCACTCCATACGAGTCTCGTTACACTTTGTTGGAAAGGACGTGTTGTGCTTTGACTTGGCTTGCACAGAAGTTGAGACATTATTTGTCTTCTTACACTACATATCTCATTTCCTAAATGGACTCGTTGAAGTATATTTTCCAGAAGGCGATGCCGACCGAAAAATTAGCTAAGTGGCAAATGCTGTTGAGTGAATTTGATATTGTGTATGTGACCCAGAAGGCAATAAAGGCACAGGCCCTGGCTGATCATCTTGCAGAAAATCCTGTTGATGAAGAATATGAACCACTCAAGACTTATTTTCATGATGAAGAGGTATCTTTTGTGGGTGAAGATATTTCCGAAATGTATCGTGGCTGGAGATTATTCTTTGATGGAGCAGCAAATCACCAAGGGAAAGGCATCGGAGCGGTCCTAGTGTCAGAATCTGGTCAGCATTATCCCATGGCAGCTAAACTCCGATTTAATTGCACGAACAACATGGTCGAATATGAAGCTTGTATTCTTGGTTTGAAAATGGCCATTGACATGAACGTCTATGAGTTATTGGTTGTTGGAGATTCAGATCTGTTGATTCATCAAGTTTAAGGAGAGTGGGTTGTGAAAAACCCAAAGATTATACCTTACGTACAGTATGTACAGAAGTTATGCAAAAGATTTCGTAAGATAGAGTTAAGACATACTCCCAGAATACAGAATGAGTTAGCCGATGCTCTTGCCACCATCACTTCAATGATTAAACATTCAGATACTGATTATATTGATCCTTTGGATATAGAGCTGAAAGAACATCCGGTTCATTATTCACATGTTGAAGCAGAACCAGATGGTTTGCCATGGTAATTTGATATAAAGACGTATTTGGAGTCCGGGAGTTATCCTGAAGATGTAACATCCAACCCAAAGAAGTCGATACGCCGTATGGCTCTCAATTTCTTTCTAAGTGGAGAAATCCTTTATAGGAGGACTCCAGATTTAGGTCTTCTCAGATGTGTCGATGCTGTTGAAGTTACAAAGCTGATCGAACAAATACATGCTGGAGTTTGTGGCACGCATATGAATGGGCTCACCTTGGCAAGAAAGATCTTTCGAGCTGGTTATTTCTGGATGACTATGGAGAATGATTGCTGCAAGTTTGTGCAGAAGTGTCATAAATGTCAAGTGCATGGTGATTTGATCCGAGTACCGCCTCACGAACTCAATGCTATGAGTTCACCTTGGCCATTTGTAGCTTGGGGCATGGATGTCATCGGTCCGTTAGAGCCAGCCGCTTCTAGTGGACACAGATTTATTTTGGTTGCCATCGATTACTTCACCAAGTGGGTGGAAGCAGGTTCTTACAAGTCGGTAACCAAAAAGTTGTAGCTGATTTTGTTCGCAACAATCTGATATGCAGATTTGGAATACCAGAATCCATCATTACTGACAATGGTGCAAATATCAACAGTCACTTGATGAGAGAGATATGTGAGCAGTTTAAGAGTTACTCACCGAAACTCGACCGCTTATCGTCCTCAAATGAATGAGCTGTAGAAGCCGCCAATAAGAATATCAAGAAGATTCTGAGAAAAATGGTTGACAATCATCGAGGTTGGCATGAGATGTTGTCATATGCTTTGTTGGGTTATCGAACGACTGTCAGAACGTCGACTGGAGCTACTCCATACTTGTTAGTATATGGAACAGAAGCAGTCATACCTGTTGAAGTCAAAATACCGTCTTTGAGAATCATCCAAGAGGCTTAGTTGAGTAATGCTGAATGGGTTAGCAAGAGAATTGATCAGTTAACTTTGATTGACGAAAAGAGATTGGTTGCCGTTTGTCATGGTCAATTATATCGACAGAGAATGATTCGGGCTTTCCACAAGAGAGTAAGAGTCAAAACTTTTGAAATTGGTCAGTTGGTACTTAAACGCATTTTTCCTCATCAAGACGAGTACAAAGGGAAATTTGCACCGAATTGGCAAGGACCTTACATGGTACGCAAGGTATTATCTAGAGGTGCTTTGGTCCTGTCAGAGATGGATGGCACCGCGTGGCCAAAACCGATCAACTCAGATGCTGTCAAGAGATATTATGTGTAAAGTTTCAGTTTGTATTTTCTGTCATTTACTTGTAATTGTTCTATTTTCTTGTATTTGCTTTGTTTAAAATTTTATCCCTCTTGTAATGAACTACGTCTGACCTGAATTCTCAAAAATGAGATACGTAGGCGGCCTATGTCGACCTCGGTCACCCTATTTTATCCCCTTTAAATATTTCTTTGTATTTGAACTACGTTCGACCTGAATTCTCAAGAACAAGATACGTAGGCGGCCTATGTCGGCCTTGGTTAGTTTTCTTTGTAATTTCTTATTGTTGTTATCTTTGAGGGGGACTACGTTTGACCTGATTCCTGCCTCAACGGGATACGTAGGCGCCACAAGGGTTCGGCCATATTTCCGTAAGATTTCTATTCCTCTTTACAATAGAAACTGGGACAGAATTTTTGAGAGGGACTCAAAAATTCTCAAGAAGAAGATTTTTTTTTCTCAGCAAGTCGAGACTGAAGATACTTCAAGATTTGCAACTGGGACAGAATTTTTGAGAGGATCTCGAAAATTTCAAGATTTACGTACCGACAGTCGTAGATAAATCAAAATTTGTAACTGGGACAGAAATTTTGAGGATGACCTAAAAATTTCAACTTGGTTTTCGTCGACAGTTTAGAGTCACTCTGAATGCTCCCCAGCGAATAATCAGATATACCTTCAAACATCAGACCCAAATAAGTCCGCTAAGCTTGACATGACATGATACTTGGCAGTAGCCCTTTTCAAAATATTACTTCTCGAAAATTTATTTTTCTTAAAGATTTTCTTTTATGTTTAATTTGTTTTGGCATAAAATATTTTGTCTTATCTATCAAGAGTTGGGTGATCAGGAAGATCAACTGGAGATAGCAGGACGATGAGCAGACAACTGAAGAAATCAACACAGATCAGTCCGTTTTAAAACTAACAATTTTTCTATGGATGCAGGTCTATAGCCTTGCTTTGATATCAGCTAAATTCTTTCGATCGATGAACAGGGAGAAGTCAAAGGAGGAGAAAACTATCTCAAAATCAACAGTTTTCCTAGATGCAGAAACCCTGTTATATCGCTTATGGCGGAGACTTGGAAATATGATTTATTTATTTCAGTCAATTTCTAACAACATGATGTTTGTAAGGAACGCCCAGCTAGATTCGAAGGTGAATCAAGCAAAAATCTCAAGTAAGAGTTTACGATTTCCGTAAAGGACGTCATTTGCATCATAATGTCAGATATGATATTATACATTACCCGGAAGGTTTATTTATTTTATTGTCGATCAAGACAATACACTACCTGGAGGGGTCATTTATTTTATTGTCGATCAGGACAATACACTCTGGAAAATCATTTTATCGTTATTTTCAATTGAGACAATATGATCATCCAGAAGGCACCTAGAAGATCATGCATCGCGAGTCAATATTCATGCATCACGGAAGATCATGCATCGCGAGTCAATATTCATGCATCGCAAGAAGATTTCATACCTTGCTGAATTTATGCATCGCGAGAAGATTTCATGCCTCGCAGAAATTTATACATCGCAAGAAGATTCCATACCTTGCTGAATTTATGCATCGCGAGAAGATTTCATGCCTCGCAGAAATTTATACATCGCAAGAAGATTCCATACCTTGCTGAATTTATGCATCGCGAGAAGATTTCATACCTCGCAGAAATTTATACATCGCAAGAAGATTTCATACCTTGCTGAATTTACGCATCGCGAGAAGATTTCATGCCTCGCAGAAATTAATGCATCGCGAGAAGATTTCATCCCTCACAGAAATTTATACATCGCAAGAAGATTTCATACCTTGCGGAATTTATTGCATCGCGAGAAGATATTCATACCTCGCAGAATTTATGCATCGCGGGAAGTTTTTATACCCCGCAAGAAATCATGCATCGCGGGAAGGTATTCATGCCCTGCCAGAAATCGTGCACTGCCAGAGAAGGAATCGTGCATCTTAAGTGAAATATTTACACCTCAACATCAACTGCATTTTTTTATTTTGATAAAAGTAAACTGTCGAAGACGACATCAAAAGAAATATCAACACCGCATCAGCAATTATTTATTTTGGCATCAAAATCAAGAGTACATTGAAGATTATATTGCAAGCATGAGACATAAGCTTTATTTGCTTTACGTCAAACCGATCAGAGTGACGTCAAATGAAAAAGGATAACAACTAAGTGTCAACACGGTAAAAGACACTATCTCTCATTTAAATTGCATTTTTATGCTGACGAGTTTTATCTCAGTCTTTGTCGAGAGCATCCGAAAGGATGAATTCTCCAAGATGCAACACAAAGAAGAACTTTTTTCTAGCAGCGAACTGGGACACAGTCCAAAGAGGGGTATCAAACTCTTAGGACGCGGGCAGAGGAGCGACTTCCACCACAATCAAACCACACCCCTATCAGAAGGCATGTGGGTTTTCCTTTGGTCTTTGTCAGTTTTGGTTTTGCATCTGGAAATTTAGGTTCTGTCGGAGGCAAGTTTCCAATCTGAGTGACAATACACCAAGAGTTTTGGAAATTATGTCCGTGTAAGTTCTTATCTATGAATGTGAAGAGCTCCACCTTCATGGCTAAGAGGTTGCAAGCCCCTTTTTCTTACTCGACTTTATTTGTCACTCTTCTAGAACCAAGGTCATCTAACATAATAGATTTTATTTTCAACCGATTGAGTCAAACTACAAACAGCCTGATTCCTAAGGTTTAAGGATATGTAGGCGGACTCAATGTTGAAAACTCGGCTGTATTCCAACATTCGCTCTCAAATCTTATTCTCGAGCATTTCGACACCTTCATAATTTGGTATCGAGGTAACTTCTGATTTCTTTCAAAAATCGTGTGTTAACTCAAATGTATTGAACTACAAGTGGCCTGAATTCTCATATAGCTGGAGATATGTAGGAAACCCATTTTCGGGGTCCGGCCATAATTCCTAAAGTCCGTACCAAATCCCTTTTTCTTAAAAGATGAATATGTGGTCGGTCAAAATTGGCTTGGTCAATTTCATTTTCCTCGGATTTCTTACATCAATCCAAGTAAAATGAGGGACAGTTGTTGACACCCAATTTTGACCCTCCTCGATAATAATTAACTGGCGAGCTTCTCGAGTTTAAACAATTTAAAATAATTAATGTTATAAATTTGGATATATATATATATATATATATATATGAGTAAAATAAATAATAGTAATAAATAAAATTTTAGATTGCGAGTTATTTAAAATAAGGTTTTGACACTTCGAATATTGTTTCAGCTAGTGTATATGTCTTATATAATTATTCGTATAGCTATTTAAATTTTATTAATTTTCAAAAATTGAAAAATAATATTAAGAGTAATACTTGGTTTTATATAAATACTTGGTTAATTATTCTAGCTTATATTTTGAGTCTTTGGTTTATTTTTGAATTAATTATTTTATTTTTTATTAACCTTAAGAAGCTTGTTAATTAATTATATTAATTCGTCTCGCTTAATTTGTTTATTTCTTTAGCCAATTCCTCGAACCCATTTTCATTTTGAAGTTGACCCAATATTCTAAAATAACAGGCCCAACCTTGTCAAAATCCCCAGGCCACCAGAAAGAATTTTATTCCCAGACCAAATCTCCAATTTATGTCCGCCCAACCCACTCCTTTTTAACTCCCGTCCAGCCCAAAATTTCTGCGACCCAAATCCAATCCCGTTTCCCAGAATCTTTTCTTTAACCTAACCCGTGTTTTTTCTTTTCCTCAGTGAAGCAACGCGCAAGCAGGGACAAAGAAATGATTCCAGCAACGGCAGCAATAGTGCGTAAAGGGCATCGAGACAGTTTTTGCGCGTCGTTCTCCCCTCACGCGTGAGCAACGGTACCAAACGCTGCATCTCTGTGCTCTCGTACAGCTCTAACAGAATGCAGTTGCGTCTGCTCATCCTTATGGCTACGAGATTGAGCCACGTCGAGCACAAGTATGGTTGGAATGAATCTGAGCCGTCCTTTTCCTGCCGCATCCGAGTTTTGAGGAATTCTGGTTTGAATTTTCGCCAAAACCCAGCTGTCTCTTGTCCTTGGGGATTTTCAAATTTCGAAATGAGGGTTTGGTTTTTCGATTTTACCCTCGTCCTTTCTCCAGATTTTTGATCTAGCAGCCACCCTATATATACTCTCTTTGGGGGGTCCGTTGGAGGGGGATTTTTTTTTTAGCCGCTATCAAAAAATAGAGAAGAAGAAATTATTGAGAAATCCAGTGAAAGAACGGTAAGGGAGAAAAGACATAGTGAAAGTTCATACTTGGAAAGTTTGAATATAGGATTCAGTTCATTTTTTCTCAAAAGAGCCTCGGATTTAAAGTTAATCCAGATACTTAGGGTTTGTTATTCGTGTCGAATTTGAAGTTATCAGAATTTTCTCTTCCTTTGGCGTGAAGTCGCTGCTTGCTCGTTCCCGTCTTTGTTCGCTGCCCCAAAAGAGGTATTGTCTATACCCTTATAATATTCTTTCGACTTTTCTACTATTTCATCTTCTATTTCGGTAGAAGTTTGGTTGTTGGCTGCTCGTTAATGCTAAGTTTGGATGTTTGTTTCGTTTTGAGTGAGCTAATCGAGTTTGTCACAACATGGTTTTCTTGTTGATTTGTTTGACCTTTGGAGTGAGTGTGTTGATTCTTAAAGCTAATAGATCAGAATCTAGATTTTCTTTATCTCAAATCATGATTTTGATAGTATGTCAAAGTATTCTTTCCATCTAGATTTCGACTCCGTAGTCTTGTATTTGTTGGACAAAATAATAATCACACCCAGGATAATGTCCAAACTAAATAGCAATAGGAAGAGAGTAACAACGACACCAAATTTTAAAATGGGTAAATATGATACCCGAATAAGTAATACAATAATATTGATGAAAAACTTGGTAGTGTCAAAAGACTACTACTCAACACTCTTTTATTTCTTACAACTCACAATAATATTATTTGCACACTATTTTCTCACAAACTAAGAAATAGTTTGTGGATTACTCTCTCTACTCTCTATTGCTTCTCTATTTTGGTGTGTCTTCAAGTGTTCAATTACTACTCTATTTATAGAGTTTTTTGAACACTTGTTTACATCATTAATGACATAATGTGATAGCCAATTTCAACAAAAAAAATTGGCTGCCTAACTCTACCAAACTAATACCAAACTTATACCAAACTTTGACTACCTACTTCCACAAATGTGGCTACCAACTTTCACATTGGTGGCTACCAATTTTCACATTTGTGGCTAGTAATTTCAACAAGTATGGCTGCAAAATTAATTGCTGCCAAGATTTATTTCCACAAATCTCTCCCTTAATTTTGATTTTTCTTCTTTACTCCAAGGCTTGATCTCAATCTCTGAAAATCTTCAAACTTGAGAGGCTTTGTAAAAATATCCGCAACTTGATCATGAGATTTCACATACTTGAGCTCTACCTCTTTCTTGGTAATGCATTCTCGGATAAAGTGATACCTTGTGTCTATGTGCTTGCTTCGATCATGATACACTGGATTCTTTGCTAGTGCTTGCGCAGATTTGTTATCAACACAAATCATTGTGGCTTCAATTTGTGACAAATTGAGTTCCTTCAATAACCGTCTCAACCAAATAGCATGACATGTACATGATGTCGCTGCCACATATTCAGCTTCACAAGTCGAGAGAGTAACAATTGATTGTTTCTTTGAACTCCAAGAAATAACACAATCACCCAAGAAAAACACAAAACCAGATGTGCTTTTTCTATCATCAACATCTCCCGCATAATCACTATCACAATATCCCACAAGATTAAAATTATCGGAAGAAGAATAAAATAGCCCAAGGTCGATTGTACCTTTTAGGTAGCGAAGAATTCTTTTAGCAACCTTCAAGTGAGTGGAGGTAGGAGCTTCCATGAATCGACTTACTACTCCAACTGCAAAGACTATATCTGGTCTCGTACATGTCAAGTACCTCAGACTTCCTACGAGACTTTGAACAAAGTGGAATCCACTTCTTCTCCATCATCAAATTTTGACAATTTTGTTCCACTTTCCATTGGGGTGTTCACAGGGTTGCAATCAAACATGTTGAACTTCTTCAAAATCTCCTTTGTATAGCTTTCTTGAGATATGAAGATGCCTTCCTCCATTTGCTTGACTTCTAGGCCCAAGTAATATGACATGAGCCCTATGTCTGTCATGTCAAACTCAAGGGACATAGCTTTCTTGAAAGCTTCAAATAAAACTGGGTTGTTACCCATTAGAATGAGATCATCAACATAAAGACAAACAAGCAGAATATCTCCATTAGTATGAACTTTAATATAAAGAGCATATTCATGGAGACAACGAGTAAACCCATTGTCTTGAAAGTATTTGTTAATGCGACTATTCCAAGCTCGTGGAGCTTGCTTCAACCCATATAAGGCTTTCTTCACCTCAACACTTTATCTTCATGATTTTTAACCACAAAACCCAATGGTTGCTCAACATAGACTTCTTCTTCAAGATATCCATTCAAGAATGCCGATTTGACATCTAGTTGATGGATCTTCCACTTCATTTGCGCCGCTAAAGAGATCAATAGACGGATTGTCTCCATGTGGGCAACAGGCGCATAAACTTCTTCATAGTCGATGCCATGCCTTTGTTTGTAGCCTTTAGCCACAAGTCTTGCCTTGTATCTTTCTACTTCTCCATGGGCATTTTTCTTCATCTTGTATACCCATTTGACTCTAATTGCTCGATGGTCCTTTGGAAGAGTTGTCAACTCCCAAGTGTTGTTCTTCTCTATTGATTGGATCTCTTCCTCCATGGCTTTTCTCCACCTTTTGTCAGTAACAGCTTCATCAAAATTCATTGGTTCACTATCAGCAAAAAGACAACACAAAAAATCAAAATTAGTAATTTCTTCTATGTCATCATAGAGTTCTTGAATGTTCCTCATCCTATGTGGTCTTTCACTTGAACTCTCTTGAGAAGATGGAGATGCAATATTTGCTGGTGAAGGAGGCGGGGTTGCATCCTGTGCCATGGTCTCCTGTTCTTCTTCATCTCCGAAGTATGGAAGAAAATCATATGTTTTTTCTTCTGGAGCCTCCCAATTCCATGATGCTTCTTCATCAAATTCAACATCACGACTCACCACCACCTTGTTATTGCTTGGATTGTACAATTTGTAGCCTTTTGAACTTGCGTCATAGCCAACAAACACATACTTGACACTCCGATCGTCAAGTTTAGCTCTCCCTTGATGTGGAACATGAGCATATGCTATGCTCCCAAAGATTCTCAAGTGCTTAACACTTGGCTTTCTTCCGCTCCATGCTTCTTGAGGTGTTTGATCTCGTACATTTTTTGTTGGAGACCTGTTGCTCAAATAAACTGCACAAGAAACAGCCTCGGCCCAAAATTCTTTTGGTAGATGTTTAGCTTTCAACATACATCTAGCCATATTAAGAATTGTTCTATTCTTTCTTTCTGCAACTCCATTTTGTTGTGGCGAGTAAGGTACCGTTAGAGGGCGACGAATTCCATGAGATTGACAAAAGTCATTAAATTCTTTTGAAGTGAATTCGCCTCCTCTATCAGACCTTAATGCTTTTATTTCATAGCCACTTTCTTTTTCTACAAGTGCTTTGAAATTTTTAAAGGCAACAAAAACTTCAGATTTTTGCTTCAAGAAGTATACCCAAGTCTTTCTACTGAAATCATCAATAAAGAGCAAGAAATATTTTCTTTTACCAAAAGAAGGTGAATCGATTGGACCACAAACATCGGTGTGAACAAGTTGGAGTGGCTTACTTGTTCTTGATGTAGTCTCCTTTGGGAAACTCCTCCTTGCATGTTTTCCAAGAAGACAAGCTTCACACAATTGATTTGGATGGTTGATTGGCGGTATCCCATCAACCATGTTCTTGTCTCCCATTGATTTGAGCGCTTCAAAGTTCAAGTGCCCAAATCTCATATGCCAACACCATGAGTCATCTTGCACATTAGCCTTCAAACACTTTGCATAGATAGTTTGAAGATTCAAAGGAAACAACCTATTCTTTGCCATATGAACTTTAGCAATTAAGTTGTTACTTGAATCTCTTAGCCAAAGATGCATATTTTTCATATGAATATCATATCCTTTTTCAAGAAGTTGACCCAAACTCAAAATATTACTTTTCAATTTTGGCACATAATAAACATTGGTAATCAATTTATGACCACCATCTTTACAGGATATCAGAATCGTACCTATCCCTTCAATTTGGATCTTTGAGGTATCGCCAAAAGACACATTACCTTTCACGGTCTTCTTTATCTCCACAAATTTATCTTTCTGGCCACACATATGATTGCTTGCTCCATTGTCAAGATACCATGAGCTGCAATCATCTTTATCTTCTTCTTTGAGTGTTAATAACAGTGTTGACTCATCTTCATCTTTGTTGTTGTCAACAAGATTAACTTTCTCTTCAACATTACTACGACATTCCCAAGAGTAATGTCCCATTTTATGACAGTTATAACACTCAATTTTAGATTTGTCATACCTGATTTCATTTGTACCTTGATAGGCTCCACGTCCTCTGCCTCCTCGTTGACCACGACCACGACCTCTGATTGACTGGTGACCTTTATCTTCATTGTTGAAATAATTGGTGTAACTTCTTCCTCTTCCACGACCTCCACGGCCTCCACGGCCTCTCCATTGTCCATTTCCTTTGTAACTTTTCTCACCTTCAAATCCTTTGAAGGATGCATGAGTTTTAAGAAGCTGCTCTAGTGGCTCTTCTTTTCTCCTTTTCATTTTCTCTTCATGGGCTAGTAAAGAACCTTCCAATTGTTCTACCGTCATAGAGTCTAGATCTTTAGACTCCTCAATAGCACACACCACATAATCAAATTTAGGTGTTAAAGAACGAAGGATCTTTTCTACCACACGCACATCATCAACTTTCTCTCCGTATCTTTTTAGTTGATTTACAACAGCAATCAATCTTGAGCAGAAATCCGAAATGGATTCGGATTCTTTCATTTTTAAAACTTCAAACTCAGCCCTTTGAGTTTGAAGTTTTATCTTCTTTACTTTATCAACTCCTTTATCAACTCCTTGGAGAGAATTTTGTAAAATCTCCCACGCCTCTTTTGAGGTGGTTGCATCAGCCACCTTCTCAAACATGCCATCATCCAAACATTGATGGATAAGAGTGAGGGCCTGTTGATCTTTCTTTCTTGTCTTTAACAAGACCTCCTTTTCATTTGAGGGCAAAGTTTCCTCATTTGCGGGTTTTGTATACCCTTTGTCTACAATATCCCAAACATCTTGAGAGCCAAGAATAGCTTTCATTCGTAGACACCATTTTTCATAATTTTCTCTTGTGAGACGGGGGTATTGAAAGGACAACGGACTATTATTTGTCATGGCTCTGATACCACGTTGTTGGACAAAATAATAATCACACCCAGGATAATGTCCAAACTAAATAGCAATAGGAAGAGAGTAACAACGACACCAAATATTAAAATGGGTAAATATGATACCCGAATAAGTAATACAATAATATTGATGAAAAACTTGGTAGTGTCAAAAGACTACTACTCAACACTCTTTTATTTCTTACAACTCACAATAATATTATTTGCACACTATTTTCTCACAAACTAAGAAATAGTTTGTGGATTACTCTCTCTACTCTCTATTGCTTCTCTATTTTGGTGTGTCTTCAAGTGTTCAATTACTACTCTATTTATAGAGTTTTTTGAACACTTGTTTACATCATTAATGACATAATGTGATAGCCAATTTCAACAAAAAAATTGGCTGCCTAACTCTACCAAACTAATACCAAACTTATACCAAACTTTGACTACCTACTTCCACAAATGTGGCTACCAACTTTCACATTGGTGGCTACCAATTTTCACATTTGTGGCTAGTAATTTCAACAAGTATGGCTGCAAAATTAATTGCTGCCAAGATTTATTTCCACAGTATTTGCCTTCGATCCCTGCTCCTATTTATTGTTGTAAGCTGACTAAAACCTGAAAATTGCGGCCAAGTCTTTAACGTGATTTTATGTATATATTTAATGATCTAAGATGTTTCTATAAATCTGCATATCATCAAAATGTCATGCATATTATTGTTTTCTCTATTATTATTTTATTATTATGACTATCGTTACTATCTTTATTTCATAGTTTTAACTCTATTTTACAGTGGGTTTCTAAATTCCTAAGTTTCTAAGTGTGCATTTATGTGTCTTATGAGTGGATTTGCTATTCATCTTTATACTGTAATCTCGAATAGTTACTTGGTGTTTTGCAGTAGTAGGCAAATATTAGTTTGAAGTATATGTTTTTGCATTCTATTGGTTTGTGATAAATGCTTGGTCATTCAATGGTCAGTTTTTTATTTATTTATTCAAGATTCATCTTTGTGAAGTTCTGTCGAATGTTAAAATTTCTGTGTCTTGATTAGTAAGGGTGATGCCTAGATTCAAATTACTATCCACTCGGTTTAAAAATTGTGATGTTACTGTTTTAATCTCTTTTTTTTCTACCATTTTTCAGCCATAATAGTTCATAGAACTTAAGTTGCCTCCTAGCCGATTAGTATGGAGATATTGTCGTACTTTTGTTCCTAAGACTTAACTTGTATTTTTCTGGAATATATTCGGGATATAACTATTAGCATGACTATGCTTTAAATGGTTATGTGCATCCCAGTTGCCTATCTTTGGTTGGATCTCGTCTTATTATTTATCATTTGCGGTTCAGTCTGAGGTTTTATATTCATCTCTTAAAATTCGACCTTGCTGTCTTATTTTCATGTTTTTAGGCTTGTAAAGTTTAAATGTTTTTTTTGTTATTGTTGTTGCTTCATTATTTGCGATGTTATTTTCGAAGCATAAGTTCATCGGCATTAGTCGTTGCGTGCATATCTTGTTAAAATTTTGGTAAGAATGATCTTTTCTTTGCGTGTGATAGTTTAGCATATGTTGTTTGATCTCGATATGTGGAATTATTTGCTTGTGCCCTTATTTCAATTCCAGAGTGAAGTCGATGTTGGTGTAATACTCACGTGGCCAAGTAGTTTTTTTTTACCAAAATTGCTGCTAATATTAATGAAAATATTCATTTGATTTTTTTTTGTGAAATTAACTGTTATCTCTTGGAATGCTTTTGACCATCTTTACTGTGTCGTCATGCTAAGTTTCTGCCTACAATATGTTATTTCATCGTTATAGAGTGTATTTATTTTTTTATTTATTTTTTATTTTTTATTTTTTTTTTAATTTTTTTTTTTGCAGAATTTGTGAATGCATGTTACAATTTGGCTCTTACCATATTTTATTTCTATTTTGCATGTGGAATATATCCGGGTTTGCCACGAACTCACTTTCTTGCATTTCGGAGAGCCATAAAGGCTCAAAAAATTTTCTTTTTCTCACCAAGTCAAACAACCCGTCAAAAGATGAACGAATCCCGAAGTTTTAAAGAATTGAAGAAAGCCAAAGGAGTTGGATTAGAAGACCCTTTATTTTCCATTTTTTTTGTTTTTTTATTTGTAATGGGCCTAAGCCCTTGTCGTCTTTTACTTTTCTGTATTTACTTTATATTATTATCTGCTTAGTCTAGGACAGGTGCGAAAGAAAGAAAATGGGTCAAAAACCCAAAACAGGTGGGTCCAAAAATCGGTCAAGGCGAACAGAACCCGAATTTGGACCCAAATCTCTTTCCCTCTCTCTTATTTCTTATTTATTTACTTGCTTTATTCGTTAGTTAGTTTTAAGGTTCGAAAACTCCAAATTCCCGGCAAATGCCTTAAATGCTTTATCAACTTAAAACCAATAATTTTGCAAATAACTCACTTAGATAATAAGTTAGTATTTTAACTCTTTACCATTCTAAAATTTTCCAAGTCAAATCTAATTTTTAGCCAAATTAACTTAGTTGTCGGATAACCGTAATTAAGCGGAACATCTTAGGTGCTTTCAAAACCTTCCTAAGACGTTAATAAGAATCCCCGAACCCTTTTAAATATTTTCAATTGATTTTGCTGTTAAGTCTTTTGAAAAAATAAAAAATTTCTTAATTTTCTCAAAATTAAGTGGCGACTCTAAAAAGTCGAAAACTTTTCAAAAAAAAATATTTTTTTGATAAAACAAATAGGAGAAGTAAAAAGTGTCATGTGTCAACACCACAAAATTCGTAGATATATTAAAGGCTTAAGTCATGTGTTACACCTTAAAGTTGTTCGTAAAATTCATTTAGACACTTCAACAAACATTGTTTCCTATTAGACATTCCAACCTTAACAAATAAATACCTATTGAACATTTTTCTGACACTCAATCAAAAGAGAAAGTGTGTTTTATACAAATGCATATGATGTGGCAAAATAGCTAATCAAACAAAGACACGTGGCATTTTAATTTAAAATAATTTTAAAAATAAATTTTAAATATAAACAAGTCAAAATCTTTAACAAAAGACTTTAAACTTTAAAAAAAAAAACTAAAAAAGGAAAGAAATTATACACCCCCCTCCCCCATCCCCGCACTCCACCCCACACAAGTCTTTCCCTTTCTTTCCATTCTATAAAAGTTTCACCCTTCCACCATTGTTAATTTTCCATTTACAAAAAATAGATGTTTAACATATATTAGGTATAAATTTATCATTTTAATTTCTTTTTAAGTCTTCTTTCTTATTTTCATTTGAATTGATGGTGTTTTCTTAAAAGATTCATTCTTGCTTTGTTTATTTTGATTTCAAATTTTTTTTTTTTATTTTTCTGTTTCTACTTAGATTTGGGAGGAAGAAGGGGTGTAGGTCAAGGTGGTGTGTGGCCGGAGAGGTGAAGAGGGAGAGAGAAAATATTTTATTAATGATCTTCATTTTTTCCGGCAAAGAAGCTGTAGATGATTTTCATTTTTTTCGATAAATAAGGCATCTTCATTTTTCTGATAAAACATTGTGAATGGTGATCTCCATACGGAAGTTGATAATGATAAGAATATTAAAAAAAGAAGAAGAAGAAAACAGGAAATTAGTAAAAATAAATAAAAAATAAAAAATGGCCATGAATTTGTGAAGCAAAGTGGTTTCAGGTAGTGAAAGAGAAGAAGATAAAAAAAAATTGTTACTGTTAAAAAAATAATGAGAAAATTAAAAAGGAAAGATTGAAAAGGAAAAGGAAAAATATTAAAATATTAATTTTATGCGTTCACTAAGATGTGAATTATACTTTTTGTGCCATCTCAGCAAAAGTGTCTAAATGGATCAAATTTGAGTGAGTAGAGGTGTTTAATAGGTACTAGTCCTAGTTGAGATATTTAAGTGAATTATGCGGACAACTTTAAGAGGCGGTAGATGATTTAAGCCTATATTAAATAATAAATGACAATTTAAAAAATAAAAAGAATAAATTGAAATAGTTTTTAGATTTTGTTTACGTTACAAAATGTTGTATTGATCTCTCTTTTTTAATTATAAATTGATAATGGTGCTAAATTTTAGGAGCACATAACAATATAATATCCTATTTTCAATTCAAATTAAAAATTAACTACATAATTCTAACATTAGTAAAAATTAATATTAAAAAATTATTATATTTTTAATAATATAATAATTTATATCTATCTATATTTAATAGGAGCAGCAAAAAGTGTTACATGTCAGCACCACAAAATTCGTACATATAGTAAACAATAAATGACAATTTAAAAAACAAAAAGAATAAATTAAAATACTTTTTAGATTTGTTTACTTTACAAAATGTTGTATTGATCTCTTTTTTTAATTATTTAAATAAATTGATAATACTGCTAAATTTAAGAAGCACATAATAATATAATATCCTATTTTCAATTCAAATTAAAAATTAACTACATAATTCTAACAAACTAATCTAATTAGTAAAAATTAATATTAAAAAATTATTATATTCTTAATAATATAATAATTTATATATATATCTATATTTAATAGGAGCAGTAAAAAGTGTCACATGTCAACACTACAAAATTCGTATATATATTAAATAATAAATGACAATTTAAAAAACAAAAAGAATAAATTAAAATGGTTTTTAGATTTGTTTACGTTACAAAATGTTGTATTGATCTCTTTTTTTTTAATTATTTAAATAGTGCTAAATTTAAGGAGCACATAACAATATAATATCCTATTTTCAATTCAAATTAAAAATTAACTACATAATTCTAACAAACTAATCTAATTAGTAAAAAATAATATTAAAAAAATTATAATAAAAAATATACTAATAATAATATTTATAGAACTTCTATGGTTTGAAATAACTAATAATATTAAAAAGTTAATAATTATAAAATTTGTCGAACTTTTATTGTTTGAAATAACTAATTGGTAAAAGTTAATACCAAAAAGTTATTATATTTTTAATAATAAGAATAAGAATAACAATAATATAAGATTATAATAATATAAAAATAATAATATAATAATAATATAATATAATAATATTATAATATAATAATATTATAATCATAGTAATAGTGTAATAGTAATGATGATGATGATGATGATAATAATGATAATCATCATAATCATAATAATAATCATAATAATAATAATAATAATAATAATACCTAAACCGTTAGAACTATTTAAATTTCTAAGCTATTTACAATTTTCAAATATAATATATACTAATTAAAGAGATCTATTTAATTGTTTAAATTTTTTTATACAATATACAAAAACATATTTACTATTTTAAAATTATTATTTAATTGTGTCAAACCCACCATTTTCATGTAAATATACGTAAGAGTTTCAAGCATAATAAAAAGATGTCTTTTTTAAAGAAAAAAATTACCATTTTAAAAGTAAAGTTAGATTTTAAAATTTACCATGATAGTTTAAAAGTTAACACATGTTATCTGTTCCCCAAATTTGTAGGCCTTATCTCTAATATATCCACATAATACTCAATTATTAAATCTAAAATCTGAATAACAGTTGGAACTTCTAATACAAAACAGGAAAGAATCACAAACAAAATAACATTCTTCGATAACAAAATCAAATCAAATATTTTCTCCTCTTCAACAAAGAAGCAATACAATGTTATAGTATTTAACAAAGGAGAACAATTCGAACGATCAACTTGCATTCAAGGATAATAATAAATCAATAAAGATAGAGTATAATCATATGTAAGATTTTTTTTTCAATTCATTAAGTTTCAAAAAATACAAAGATCTTATTGTTATAAAATCAAACTCATAACATATAATATAAAATGAAGAAGGCAAAAAACGTAGATAGAAGAGAGAACTTTTCTTCTTATTCATGTGTGTCTTTTAAATGATGACTGATATCTCTATTTATAGTGTTGAGATACCATAGCCAAAGGTCACCTTGGAATTATACATAGTTATCCACCAATGTTAATATCACCTTGAAATATATATACATGAACTTAGTAGTTCATGAATAAACTAAATGGACATCCACTATTCAATGAATTTATAACACTTCCCCTTGGATGTCTATAGATATGTGCTTCGTTAAAACCTTACTAGGAAAAACTGTGGGGGAAAATCCAGTGAAAAAAAAGAGTATTATTTGTTGCCTCATTAAAAACCTTGCCAGGAAAATTCAGTGGGACAAAATCTCGGTCAAGGAAAAAAAAGTGTAACGTGTATTTTGCTCTCCCTGATTAAAACATCACTTAATTTCTTGCGATGATGTCATCCAATCTTATATACTAGTTTCTCAAAATTTGATATTGACGGTGTCTTTGTGAGCAAATCACATCCATGAAGATGTTGCATCGTTGAACTCATCATCATTTTCTGATTTCATTGATATGACGAGGCTTTGAGCTTAGCCGAATACATTATTGAATATCGTTCTATTTGTCATGACCTCGTTGTTGCAAGTAAATTGCCCATTCAACTTTTTCACAACAATAATCATCTTGTGGACACTTTCATTTGCAGTTGATTATCTTCGTACATTGTGGTTGATAAATTCTTTTTCAAAGAAAAACTACATATTTTCTGAATATGGTGTGTCATTGATCTCAACCAGACACACTTTCGACTTGCTTCATGGAGGGATTATAATTCTACATGGTTTGAAGAAATGATCACCAACATATGCCTCATTGATCGCCAAAATATTATTGTGCCTCCACATGCAAACAAATAGCATACTTGAGATCGAACTTTATGCGGATCATATAAATATTATGCATCTGCGTAACTAATCAATTTTGTCTTGAATTCTTTGAAATAGAATAAACCCATAACTATGGTCCTTCGACGATATTCAAGTATGTGCTCAACACCATTTCAATGTTGTATTGTTGGGGAGGAACTGAATCTTGCCAGTAAATTTACTGCAAAATAAATAGCTGGTAGAGTATTGTTAGCAAGATGCACAGAGTGCCCTCATTGCACTAAGATAGGGAGTTTCATAATTGAGAATCTCTTCATCATTCTTTTGAGATCAAACTGAATCATCATTTATGTCAAGCGATCTCATAATCATTGGGGTACTTAAGGGATGTGATCAATGTCAATGAATGGGCACTATTTCTAGAAGACACGAGATGCCTTTGAATAACATTCTGGAGGTAGAGATCTTCGACGTGTGGGGAATAGACTTCACGGTACCATTTCCATCGTCTAGAGGCAATCAATATATCCTAGTCGTAGTGGATTACGTGTCGAAGTGGGTTGAAGCAGCGGCATTACCAACGAATGATTCCAAAGTGGTTGTGAAGTTCATCAGAAAGCACATTTTTACCAGGTTTGGAACCCCTAGGACTATTATCAGTGATGGAGGTACGCATTTCATCAATAACTCCATTTATGATCTGTTGGCTAAGTATGGAGTGAGGCATAAAGTTGCAACTGCGTACCATCCGCAAACTAGTGGACATGTTGAAGTTTCTAACAGGGAGATTAAGCAGATCCTGCAAATGACTGTGAATGCCAAAGAAAGGATTGGTCAGACAAGCTAGATGACGCCTTATGGGCGTATAGGACTGCATATAAAACACCGATAAGGACTTCCCCCTACCGAATGGTGTTTGGAAAAGCTTGTCATTTGTCTACTGAGTTAGAACATAAAGAATACTGGGCAACAAGAAAGATAAATCTGGATGCTGAGTTAGCGGGACGAAAAAGAGTCACACAGTTGTATGAACTGGAGGATTTATGCTTCATGCCTATGAGAATGCTAAAATGTATTGGAGAAAACCAAAAGGTAGATGACAAACACATAATGTCTCCCACCTTTGAGCCTGGTCAACTCGTGTTGTTGTTCAACTCTAGGTTGAAGTTGTTCCCATGAAAGCTCCATTCGAAATGGAGTGGTCCTTTTGAGGTGGTCTGAATGACTCAACATGGTGCAGTTGAGTTAAGAAATAAAGGTGATAGTTCCACATTCCTTGTAAATGGACAAAGGGTTAAACACTACTTTGGCAAGGATGTGGATCGTGAGGTGGAAGAGATCACACTAGATGAGAAGTGAGACATGAGAAGGGTCGTGCCGCGACATTAAATCAGGCGTTCCACGGGAGGCAACCCGTGATTCATTGTAATAGTTTAGGAAAGCTTCACTTTATTGTATTTTATTTTTAAAATATATATATATATATATATATATATATATATATATATATATATATAAATGAGTCAAGCCAAGACCGAAATTAAGGAGCTGGATGGGAGGCAACCCATCATGGTTAGTTCATAAGTTTTAGTGCAGGGCTGGAGGATAAAAAGGTTGAAGAAGAAATTTAAGGCAGTGAACCTCGTGAAAGTTGCGCGTCGCGAGGCGAGTCTTTAATCTAGAATCACCAACGAAATTTGAGGCAGAGCGCCTCGTGATAGCTCTGCGTCGCGAGGTAAGGTCCTAAAAGTGAGTTCGATGGAAAAATATTTTTACATCGCCGAAATACACAGGTGTCTGTGGATCGCGCGTCGTACGATAGATCTTAATATTTGGTCAACAGAAGACCTCGTGTAGGTTGCGTGTCGCGGAGAACAGGTGAGTTTCTGAAAGTTCATTAAATGAAATGGGTTACCCATTTTTATTAACATAACCCGACCCATTCCCCCAAATACCCCTTTTATGTCCCGATTTTAACCCCAAAACCCTTCCATTTTCCCCCCTACCATCGCGCCTCTTTTAGCCGATTTTCACCAAATCTCCCAATTTCCCAATTCCCTTCGTGTCACGCGGCTAAGGATTTTGCTCCACTCGATTTTTGTTGCTTCTTCGCGTCGCACATGTATGTTTTCTCATTATTTTCATGGTGTTTTGACAAAGGGGCAATGGTTAGAGGTGGTGAAGGGGAGTAGTGCTATGGGACACAAGGTGTGATGGGTTTTTGGAGTCAATATTGGTTGTAATCACCTATATTTCGAATTCTTGAGTAGAAATCATGATTTTTGTTGTTGTGGGGCGGAATGCAGTGAAAATTAGGATTAGCTGGGGTGTTCAGTTCGGAAGTAATAAGTTGTCGTATCTCTGTGGTGTGAAACCGATGAGTTTTATGCTTAGTTATTGTTGAAATCTTGAGTATATAACACAAGAGTATAGTATTATATGTTCAATTATTGATGTGACTTATGATGTACTAATTGCTAAGTAATCATGGAGGCAGGTGGGTATAGAATGGTTCGACGAATACCGCATTATTTGTTGTGGCTGTTGATTTTGCGTTGTATCTGGGTCTAAGTGTGGGGTGTTGTGCGCACACCACCCATGGTTTATTAGCGATTAGACAACCCATGAATTAAATTGTGTGTACTTATGCAGGTAACTATGTCTACGTCACAGAGACCAGGGAAAGTTGTTGCTCAGTCCTCCCAAAAGAAGAGGCCAAGGAGCGGAAATGTCCCACTAGCTCCCCCAGCTCCCAGAGGGAAGACTAGGCAGTATGGACTAAAGGCGGTGTCCAAAGAGAGAAATAATTGGTACAAGAAGCACACTGAAACTGCCTACTTCTCTGATGTGTGTGTCGATCGGGACAGCCTGATCCGTGAGTTCCCTCAGATTGTTAGGAGGATGCAAGAGTTGCGGCTTGGTTTTGTATTTGAGGAACCACACGAATGTAATTTGAGCATGGTGTGAGAGTTCTATGCCAAATGGATTCCGGACACGCGCTCTCACTTTGTAACTGTCCAGGGTCAGAACGTGCCCATCACGCCTACCAGCATCATGATATAATGGGCACTGCTGAGGATACAAACACATTAATGTCAACTCAGCTGAACATCAGGCCTCCATACAAGGCTATCCGCCATTTACTTTGCGGACCTCAGTCCATGGCTAGCTGGACTAAGCACAGCAATAAGAGATATCACAAGACTCTTCCATATGCACATATGTTGTGTGAGACCAGGGTGTGGTTGAAAATTGTCATGAATTGTTTAATTCCCGGTCTACACTACACGAACATTAATCGTTATCGGGTGTGTCTGGTGTATGCCCTGATGACCGACACCGAGATGAATATTGTGGCCATCCTTAAATATATTATGAGGAAGGCAAGGGTTCACAAAGGCCACATGTATGCTTTTGGTGGTCTTATCACAAAACTGTGTCATCGTGCAGATGTTCCGGCAAAAAATCTGCACTACATGGCCCCGTTGTATCCTACAACGGTGGATGTGACGAGAACAAAAGGTCTTGATACTGAATTACATCCCACTCTCACTAAGGCGGAGCATCACAGACGGGATGATTTAATAATGGTGCAGATGTATGGTTTGGAAATACCGTGTCATAGTACTGGTGGTCGACCATCAAATTTTGTGGAGCTGAATGATGCCTATGAGCATTATCCATTGAACGCTCATGTTGAGGCACTATTAGGCGTTGGCCTAAATTTTATGGAACCATTTGATGATGATGGTCCAATAGATGAGGAGAACTTGTGAGCTGGTTCTGATGTTGAATCAGACTCTGAGGACGATATGGACCCTCCACAGGCAGGAGATGAAGATGTTATGAAGACTTAGTCAGGGAGTGTTAAGCTTACCATATGAACTGAATTGACATGTTTTTATGTGCACTGCGTACAATGCTATTGTTTAAGTGTGGGTGGGGTAAAACATTTTATGTTTATGTTTTGTTTATTTTCATGACTATGTTTTGTTTTTGGGTTTCTTGGTAGTTGTTTATGATTCTTTATCTAAGGATAGTCCCTTTGAACCGTACACAAAAAGAATTCATTTGTTAAGGATTGAGTCTGTAGTAGTCATAGATCGAGTCAGACTGCCCAATGATAGATGGATGACGACCGTCTTAAGGGCAATCTCGTCAATCGAGTCTTAGGTTGGGTGTGCTGAAATTGTAGATCTCTGAAAAGCATATGTACGAAAGAGATAGTGAATTTATATATATATATATATATATATATATATATATATATATGAAGTGCAACTGTTTGTCATGCTATAGAAATGTACGACTTAAGCGAAATGAACCTTCTGCGTAACAGATAATGTGCTCATTTTGATCTTTCTGAATGCAACTTGTGCCATGAGTGGTGAGTCATTGATATAGTCCTTGTTATGCTGTAAAGCCTAGAACTTGCCCAGGTTGTTATTAAAGAGAAATACAAATGTGTTGTACTAAAAAAATGATAGAAAAAGAAATTAGTGTAGGAATTGAGCCTTATATTATCCCTAGTTAGCCCATTTGAGCCTTTGACCTACATTTTGTTGAAACCTTGAAAATAAGTCGTACCCCCTTCATTGAGCCCATGAGGTTGATCCCGATCCTTAATGCACTGTGTTAGGCTGAAGGATAGAAACAAGGGAATCAGTTCAAAGAAAGAGATGAAGCAGGTGGTGAGGGCAAATGAAAGGAGAAGGTAAGACAATGCCCCGGAATAAGAAGTGAGTAAACTAACTTGATCTTAATCTTATTGATCTTTAAGCGAAGAGTAGTTTTGTAAAAACAAATGTCAAGCCAGGACCGAAACTAAGGCACTAGATGGGAGGCAACCTATCATGGTTAGTTCATAAGTTTTAGTGTAGGGTTGGAGGATAAAAAGGTTAAAGAAGAAATTTAAGGTAGTGAACCTCGTGACAGCTGCGCGTCGCGAGGCGAGTCTTTAATCCAGAGTCACCAACAAAATTTGAGGAAGAGCGCCTCGTGACAGCTCCGCGTTGCAAGGTAGGGTCCCAGAAGTGAGCTCGACGGTAAAGTATTTTTATGTCACACAAATACACAGGTGCGTGTGGGTTGCGCGTCGTGCGATAGATCTCAATATTTGGGTCAATTTGAATTAAAATTCAAGAAGACCTCGTGTAGGTCGTGCGTTGCGGAGAACAGGTGAGTTTGAAAGTTCATTAAATGAAATGGGTTTTACCCATTTTTATTAACATAACCCGACCGATTCCCCTAAATACCCCTTTTATGTCACGGTTTTATCCCCAAAACCCTTTATTTCCCCCTTCCATCGCGCCTCTTTTAGCCGATTTTCCCCAAATCTCCTGATTTCCCAATTCCCTTTTTGTCACGCGGCTAAGGATTTTGCTCCACTCGATTTTTGTTGCTTCTTCGCGTCGCACATGTATGTTTTCTCATCATTTTCGTGGTGTTTTGACAAAGGGGTAATGGTTAGAGGTGGTGAAGGGGAGTAGGGTTGTGGGACACAAGGTGTGACAGGCTTTTGGAGTCAATATTGGTTGCAATCGCCTATATTTTGAATTCTTGAGTAGAAATCATGATTGTTGTTGTTGTGGGGGCGAAATGCATCAAGGATTAGGATTAGCTGGGGTGTTTAGTTCGGAAGTAATAAGTTGTCGTATCTTTGTGGTGTGAAACAGATGAGTTTTGTGCTTAGTTGTTGTTGAAATCTTGAGTTGATAACACAAAAGTATAGTATTATATGTTCGATTATTGATGTGACTTATGATGTACTAATTGCTAAGTAATCATGGAGGCATATATAAAAGATGGGCAATAATCTAATTGAGAAAACAGGTTAAACTTGAAGGCGTGAAAGAAAAAGGATATAAAGGGAAATTGTAGAGTAGAAGCTGAACATAGTGCATTAGGGAGAACAAGTCATTTTTATCATATAAATGAATCTTCCACGACCATGAGCCGACATTACAACCTGAACAAGTCCTGGTTGATTTTTAAGTATAACACATGTTATTAGTATATATGTACATAATTGGCAAGCTTATGGTTCTTACTACATGCATGTGAATTCATTTCGTGAGAGTGAGATGTTTTATGATAAGTCCGTAGATTATTTGAAATTTAGCTTGTGTGCATGGACTGTTCTTTGGTGTGAGAAGCGTTTGTTGCAGGAAGTAAAGTGAGAAAGAATACATATAAAGTTACTAGTATAGTTGCATAAAGTTGTCTAAGCATGCTCAAATCAATTGCATATCATAAGATGAAAGAATATTGAGAATAAGGTGGAAGCACAACCTAGTTAGCGTCCAGGTCTGGATATTAGTAGAAGTTGTTCGAGGACGAACAAATCTTTTAAGTGTGGGGTAGTGATCTTGGGCATATTTGTATGCCCATAATTCTAATTTTACCTATGATTAGGCTTAGTTTGGAGTCGTTGAATGTAGGTTTACGAGTCGTATTGAGTTAATTCTGTGTTTCCAAACTAACCAACGTGATTAGTTGTGTAGGGAGGCAATGTGAAAGAAATGTGCACGAAAAGGAGAAAAGGAAACGATGCGAAAATCTAAGGAAGAAGTGGAGCAAAATGAAGCTAAAGAAATGATTCAAAAGCATGTACGTGTTATCTCTTCGTCGCACGAAAGGGAGTGGATTATTAAGCTTCGAATTTATTTCGAAGCAGAAGACCATGTGTAGCCTCCACGTAGCGCGTTGAGTAGAAGAATATTAAGCCTCGAATTTATTTTGAGGCAGTAGACCTCGTGTTGCCTCCGCATCGAGCAAAAGGCCTCCCCGTTAAATCAAAAGTATTAAAGGCTGTTGCGCGTTGTTCACCTGAAGCCCAGATTTTGCAAATTAGACTTTAGTATAAATAGGATATTATTGTAGTTTTATTGATATTATACTTTTTCTAATTTTTGACGGGAGCATCAAGAACGATATTGGGCAGCTTGTAGGGTTACTTCTTTTATCTTTTCATCTTGTAATTCTTGGGAATGATTTACATTCAATTGAATATTGTTCTGAAGATTATGATTGGCTAAATACCCTAGTTCTAGGATTGCGGCTACAGGATCAATGAAACTTGTTTAAATTGTTAATGGTTTTACTATGAGTTATCGATGATTCGTTCTTACGTTCTTGCTCTTTGTATTTCATGATTGACGACCATAGAAATAAATTTATTGTCCAAATTGAACTCGAGAGAGGAATAAGAGGATAGAACATGGAATGTAAGAAGTTAGGTTGACCCTAAATAGCTAGGGTTTATTCGTTTCTAGGATAGATATATACCTAGTAACCTTGCTTTGATCATCATACATGAAGATAACTTAATGCTCAACTCTTATTCACCTTATCCCCGCTCATCGATGTAGTTAGGAGGTTAATTGTTGTAGGAGATTAGAGGTCGAGAGAGCATGATCATACATCCAACCCTGTGGTTCAGTGAGGAGATAATTTCAAGAAAACCGTTAGTAAGGGATAACAATTTCATGAGTCTTGATAAAAGCCGCAGTCCTGGATCTTTCCCGTATTATTGTTGAAACTTAAGAAATTGAATCACAGTAGTTACTTTCAGTTATATATAATTAGTAGTTAATACTCTTTATAAAATCTGGAAAATGCATTTGTGTCGAGTTTAGAATTAGAAAAGTTAATAGAGTCTAGTCGAAAGTCCTTGTGGGTACGATGCCCGGCTCCTTAACAAGAGTCATTATATTTCTTGTACGATCACGTGCACTTGTATGTGCATTTCGATTGCAACAACCATATTGATCATTTGCTTCCCTCCTTCTTCAAGAAATTTTACATTAGGAACCAATCAGTCTATTACACTTCAGACGTATCATAGACTTTGTCCTTCAAGGACTTCTCATTAGAGCATATGCAGGTGAATTATAACATAGGGTCAACAAAATTATCTGGCAATAAATTTGCAACATTATGAAAATGAATTATCAGTTGAACATCAAGTTCACATTTTCGAGGATCTAGGTAATTCATAATTAGCCTCACACATAATTTTTTCAGCTATCAATCATCTCTGCCCCTAATGTTAGAAAATCTAACATTCATCCCAACCTTATTTGAGAATTCATCTTTGTGCGTGGCAGAGCAATTAAAATCATAACCGCACATTCAAACTTTAGATGAAAATTATTTGGTTCCTGACCCTGAACCAATTATGATGAAAAAACCTTGTTGGTTTGATGCATACATGTGTTGCTACATGTTAAATAAATTTATCTCATACCAAATCTTATTTGGAAGTTTTGCTCTCATACCCATGGTTTAACTATAATTTGAGGCATACAATTTCTGCTAAATCAACCAGCATTGTCAGTATAATTTCATAGTTGGAGCTCTTAATTTAACAATCGAACAAACAACCTTACAAATATCAATTTGTAAGTTGACAACAAAGAACATGTGATCATCGCATAAATGCATACATCATATAGTTGTAATGATCCGCATGACAGGTAAATAGGCCCATATTTACCTTTTTATATGTTCCAGATAATTTCAAGGAATACAATCTCAACCTTAGCTGGTACAATGATAATTTTATCAAGAAAACAAGCAACACAAGAAAATTCTTGAAGAATCTTTTATTTCTTCATCATATAAGCCACATTACATTTGCATCATAGTTTAATCTGAATGGTCAACCAATCATGCCAACTGATCTTTATTTTAGTACACGTATAATTTACTTTTACGTGTGATTTCATTAGCATGTTCATGTTTGTCTGCAACAAACAAGAGGAAAAGTGGGGTAATCTTTTACATAAATATTTATAACCCACGTTCGTTGTAGTAATCTAAAGATATTAAATCTTTTCATAATTTATAGTCTCAATATTTTTTTTCAATTCATCCGAAACTTAAAAAGTTTCTTTTGAGACTTACTACAACCCAATATTATTCCTCTAGTAATAATACAACTCATTAGAGCTTGCAATTAATTTTGGGTACTATCACATGTTCTATTACACGACCATTGATTGTTCCTGTCAAATAAAAATTATTTATTTCTCTCAAACCTCTCGTAGAGGTGAGTTGTGGCATATTTTCAACCAAATGAATATGTTCTTATTCATAATTTTTTCATATTTTGACACATTCACTTTCAAGAATTTATTATATTTCCATGACACACCACAGCATCACTTTGAAAGCTCAAATGTACCACCACTTTATCTTCCTTTCTTTTGATGGTAGATTTATAAACTTATCAAATAAGGACGCATGACAACCACGTGTCCAATGACCTTTCATTCCTTTTGATGATAAAATTATTTTCATAGTTTGAAGGACTATTTGAAGAACTCATATTATCTTTCTTTTATAATTGCCACAATAATGACTATTATAATTATGTTCCTACATGCCCTTATTCATAATTTTAATCATTTGTCGTCTTTCAGACTTATTATTCACTGCTACCACATTCATACGATAGAATGGAGCAAAACAAATGGCGTGTTTCAAAGTTATCATACATTGCGATCACATTTTTTTTTCAAGGAATGGAGCACATTCGATAAGACCGATTTCATGACTTTTCATCAAAATCTTAGTCATTATTTTATCATCATTACGGTGCATTGAGACTCAAACTCAATTTCTTCTCCATATAAGGCATGTTAAGCCATAATTTTATGAGATTGGAACTAAATTCCTTATCATCATGGTGCAAAACTCAAATTGATGTCTTACCCTTTTGGGGCGATAGAACATGAATCTACCATTTTATCCTTAAATATTTTTCATTATGGTGCATCCAGACTTTACCCTGATGTCTTACCCTTTTGGTGCAATGAAACATGAATCCCCTGTCTTACCCTTAACCAATGGTATAATAGACCGAAGTACAATTGACTCACCCTCTAGGTCATTTAAAATAATCAAAATAATATTTAAACTCAGGATACTAAAACTTTATACCTTCTTCTTGAGTGCCAACAATAGCCAAGTGGATCTGTTTTTTATCAACTTTTATTGAAGCTTGCCATTTCATATTTATAAGCTAGACTTAGATTTCAAAGTGTTATTTCCTGTGTCGCTTTCTGCTTTCAACTTCTGGAGATTGTTGAGTGGTCTGCTCCATCAATTAGGAGTTAGAGGCATGACTACTCGATGATACATGAACCACCTTTCTAGCAATTTTCTCTTTTGACTCATCAACATCACTTAATGGCATTGGGTGTACACTAAAACTCGGCTAGATTTTCGTACTGATAACGTGTTATAAAATCAAGCTCATAAAAATATAATATAAAAAAAAGAAGGCAAGAAATGTAGATAGAAAAAGAACTTTTTTTCTTATTCAAGTATGTCTTTCAAATGGTGAATGGTATCTCTATTTATAGTGTTGAGATACCATAGCCAAATGTCACCTTGAAATTATACATAGTTATCCACCAAGGTTCATATCACCTTGAAATATACATACATGAACTTAGTATTTCATGAATAAACTAAATGGACATCCACTATTCAATGGATTTATAACACTTATTCTATTATGCAATAAAAAATATTTCTACTGAGTAATCAAAATAATAATATCTTAATTCCTCTTTTTTGACTTCAACATACATGAATCAAATATCTATCAAACATTCCGATAAATTTTATTTATGTGTTTTTAATCGAAAAACAATTAAAAAATTATATTACGGCCAGAACATGTTTGCATGTCTCTTTATCTTTGGACATTAGTTTGAAACAATTACACTATCAATAAAACAGAGTTCGATATCATCAAACCTGTTTTTTTGACATGATTTCTTGAATTTATGTTACATAATTAAAAATATGTCACTTAAATTAATTGAAATGTTTTTTAACTTTTTCTTCTTATATTTACTTCAAAAAACAATATATATTTCTTGCTTTGTATAGTGATTTTTCCTAAATACTATATTCACATTTTGATTTATTATTTATTTAAGAATAGTAATATGAGATTAGTAGGATATTGTTAGACCCGTAAACTACTTGATCTAACTACGTGCAGGCATGACAAGAATTTGGGCATTGGTCTTGGCATGCATGGGGGCAAAACAGTGCAACACAAGTTCAAAGTGCTTGGGTGTTGGCAAAGCAGCTTGGACGTGCAAGGCTTACGTGCGGGCAGGAGTCATCGGCAAGACAATGTGTTGGCTTGACAAGGCAAGGCTGTGAAGACTTGACGGTGGCAAAGACAAGGCATTCACATGTATTGCTGAAATAAAACTAAGTGTTGGAGGACAGCTAAAATATTCTAAGTGTTTGAAGTAGGCTGAAATATTCTAAGTGTTGAAATGTAGGCTGAAATATTCTATGTGTTAGAATATTACTATTTCGTTTGGATAAGGATGTAATTTGAATTATATTATATCTGTTAGAAATATAGTTGTTGGAAACATTAGTTTAAATCCTGTGATGACAAGTGTCGGACAGGTGTCGCTTGTAACTGTCATTTGTAACCGCCGCATGTAACTGCGATGTGCAGAAATTTTAAAGGGTGGAAATTTCGTCTAAGGCATAGAGAATTGATTCTGGCCTTAGACTATATTCGTGAAACCTTCCTTTGTATTAGTTCTGATATTAATAAAGGTTGGGAAGAGTTCCTGTAAAGCGCTGCTATTGTTTTAAGTTTACTGCTTTAAGTATTTCTATACTTAGTCAAATTTCGTGTGAGTGTAAGACTGAAGTTTGCAAAGAGTTGTAGACTGAGCACGGTTGAACGATGGTGAAGAACGCTGAACTGTGGGAGTTGGCACGCAAAATTGAATCTTTCGTTAGGATTACGGAGGAGACTCTAGAAGACCCTTCGTTTGTGGATCTTTTGACACATATCATTCATTTGAGACTGAACTTTGAGAAAGTTCAGGGCGAAATTGGTGTGTATCAGAAAAATATTGATGGACACCTCGCTGAAATTTTGAACTTTCGTGACGCAACTACACAACAACTGGATGGACTGCAGAAGGAAAATGAAACCTTCGCGCAAAGATCGTTGTACTGTGTCGGACTGTGGCAACATTGAGTTCAAGTCGTGGCAAATCGTCTAAGGTAAAAATTCCAGAACCTAAAGCCTTTGGTGGAGCAAGAAGTGATAAAGAACTGGAAAATTTCATTTGGGATATGGAACAATATTTTACTGCTCCAAGGGTGCCTCACGCTGATAAGTTGAACATTACTACAATGTACTTGACGGGTGATGCTAAACTTTGGTGGAGGACTCGAAATGCAGACGATGTAAGTGCTGGACAACCCAGAATTGATACATGCGATAAGTTGATTAAAGAAATGTGCGATCAGTTTCATCCTAGCAACGCCTCTTGGCTTGCAAGGGACAAGTTGAAGAGACTAAGGCAGACGGGTTCGGTGAGGGAATACATTAAAGAATTTACCTCTGTGATGTTAGACATTCAAAATATGTCTGATGAGGATAAATTACATAACTTCATTTAGGGTATGCAAGGCTGGGCTCAAAATGAACTTCGGAGGCAGAATGTTAAAGATCTGCCTGGGGCAATTGCTGCTGCAAATTCGTTGGTTGATTTCCGGACGACTCGTCCTGTGACTGATGTTCCTTCTACTTCGAAAAATAATAAAAAGAGTGACAAGAAGGGGGAATGAAAAAGGGATAATCGTAAGGACAATACGAATAACAAAGGGAAGGCGCCAATGAAAGATGGTAAAGACAGACCAAAGAATAAAGATGGTAATTCGAAGGGCTGTTGGACTTGTGGTGGCCCTCATTTGGCTAAGTCTTGTCCAAACTGGTAAAGAGTTAATGCTTTGCTTACTGGAAATGTGAATCAAGGGGACGGGGAAGAAGAAGTTGTGGCTGCTATGGCAAATCCATTGGGATTGTCCTTCAATCAGATTACGTTGGTTAATAATGTTAGAGGAATGTCCAGTACTTCGAATCCTCATGCTCCACTAATTCATATAGAAATAAAAATTAAAGAACAATGTGTGATGGCAATGGTTGATACAGGGGTCACTCATACGTTCGTGGATGTGAAAATTGCTACAAAATTGGGGTTGAAGTTGACTAAAAACACTTCCTACATCAAAACAGTCAATGCTAAGGCACAAGCCATTGTGGGCATGGCTTATGAAGTGTCTATGTTGACTGGAAGTTGGGTGGGAAAACATAATTTGATGGTGATGCCGCTTGGTGAATTTGAGATCATACTTGGGATTGATTTTCTAAGAAAATTCCAGTTTGTTCCATTTCCTCATTTAGATGGAATGATGGTTATGAATGAAAGCAATGCTGGATTTATTAAGGGAGTTCATCCATTCGGGAAAGTTGGTAAAGTTGCAAAGAAGAAAGACAAAGGAATGTTGTTGTTTGCTATGCCAATCGACAAAGGGTTGAAGAAGGGTGATGACACTGTATTTGTTGCCTTGGTCGAATTGAAGCCTGATATTAAAGTAGAAGTGCCTGATTGTGTTGCTGAATTGTTGAAACAATATGCTGATGTTATGCCGCCTGAGTTACCAAAGAAGTTACCACCAAGGAGGGATATTGATCATAAAATTGAGTTGCTGCCAAGTACGCTTGCTCCTGCACAAGCTCCTTATCGTATGGCTCCTAAAGAGTTTGCATAATTGCATAAACAATTGAATGAGTTGTTAGATGATGGTTTGATTCAACCATCTAAGGCTCCCTATGATGCTCCTGTTTTGTTCCAAAAGAAGCAGGATGGGACGATGAGAATGTGTGTAGATTACAGGGCGTTGAACAAGGCAACTGTAAAGAATAAGTATCCGGTTCCGTTGGTGCAGGATTTGATGGACAGGTTGAGAAAGGCATGCTGGTTCACAAAACTTGATCTTAGGGCAGGCTACTAGCAGGTCAGAATAGCAGAAGGTGATGAACCTAAGACAACATGTATAACTAGATATGGTTCTTATGAGTTCCTTGTCCTGCCATTTGGGCTAACTAATGCTCCGGCTACGTTTTGCAACTTGATGAATGATGTACTGTTTGACTATCTTGATGATTTTGTGGTTGTATATCTAGATGATATTGTTATTTATAGTCGAACGTTGGATGAACATGTTAATCACCTAAGTTTGGTTCTGTCTCAATTGAGAAAATACACACTTTATGTTAAGATGGAAAAGTGTGAGTTTGCTCAACAAGAGATAAAATTTTTAGGGCATCTTGTTAGTAAAAACCAAGTTCGAATGGATCCTAAAAAAGTGCAGACCATTGTTGATTGGCAGGCACCTCGTCATGTTAAGGATTTGCGGTCGTTTCTTGGGTTGGCTAACTATTACAGAAAATTCATTGCTGGTTATTCAAAAAGGGCAGCGGCTTTAACAGATTTGTTGAAGAAAGATACAAAATGGGTTTGGTCTGAACGATGTGGTGAAGCATTTCAGAATTTGAAGAAAGCTATTGCATCTGAACCAATACTCAAATTGCCTGATTTTGAGTTACCATTTGAAGTGCACACTGATGCGTCTGATAAAGCTATTGGTGGCGTGTTAGTGCAGGAAGGTCATCATGTGGCCTTTGAAAGTCGAAAATTGAATGATGTTAAGCAGAGATACTCAACACATGAGAAAGAAATGGTTGTTGTTGTACACTGTCTGCAGGTTTGGAGAATTGATGTACCGTGGTTTCACGGTATTTCTAATACTTTTTCCTTAAGTTTAGTGTGTGTCGCGAGCCTTTTTGTGTTGATTTTGATATAAGTTTCTCTTTGTTTGCAGATAATCTATCTAAGGAAGAACGCGGGAGTTTTTGAGAAACAATTGCAGAAGAGACCACCTACGGAGCCTATGACGGTCCATCGCGGCTGTGACGGTCCGTAGGTGGCATCGTAGTGAAGGAAGAAGTTGCTGACGGAAATTTGGGGAAGTCTGACCAAGTGTCAGATTACGGAAGTTCGTGACAGACCGTCACAGCTACGACGGTCCGTCCTGCATGTTCGTCGTAATTATCAGAGAGTAATCCCAGTACCCAAAATTCCAAAGTTCAAGTGTTTTGGAACGAAGACCCTCAATGGTCCGTCATGCTTGCAATGGTCCGTCATACCTGTCCGTCGAGGGGAATGAAGAAAGCAACATGAGGATGTGAAGTATGGGACAACGGAGGCTATGACGGTCCGTCGTGTCCATGACGGTCCGTCACGTGGTCCGTCGACCCAGACGCGTTTAGACAGATTTTTAGTAAATAGAATCCTTATTTGATTAGGTTTTTGTTTTTCTTATAAATAGTTGGAAAAACCTCGTTTTTGGGGTTAGACTTTCTGGATAATTTTTAGTTTATAGTTCTTCGATTATATTATTAAACTCTCAATTTTGGGAATTAAGATATTTTCCAGGAATTGATTGTTGTGGATTTCATTGATTAATCAAGTTAAATTCTGGGAAATTATTCATTTTCATAAAGTAAGTACATGAACTCTTCCATTAACGATATGAATTGTGTAATTACGAACATGGGTAACTAAACCTCATAGCTAGGGTTGTGGGAACCATGGGTGAATAACAAGGTAATAATCTAACTTCAATAATAATTTCTAGAGTGGTGTCTTGCATGTATTGATAATTCTTTCGTTTAGAATACTTTTTAACGGTGGCCAACGTTAGAACTCGCCTTAATGCTACTTGTTGGACCAAGGAGGTAGATAATAGGAAAAAAATTAAAAAAAACATAGATTTAGTGTATATTATCTAATAGACTAGTATTGGTTGGTACGAGTTAATAGTTTAGTCAAATACCGAATACGATGTTTAATATTAGGTAAAGATAAGGGTTAGTATAGCAACACACGTAGCCGGACCAAGGTGCGGAGTGAAATTCTCTAGATGCCGGACCAAGGATTTAGAGATACATAACTTATCACTTTACATGCAAGATATCAGGATAGAACTGTTAAAGTTAGATTTACCAAGTTAGGAACCTGTGGGGAACACTAAAACCCTAGTTACTTTTACAATTTGATTAAACTTCGAAAGTTGAATTTGTTAGTTGGTCGATCTTATTTAGTTAATCATTTTCATTAATTTAGAATTAAAACCCCCCTTTTTGTCTTTTAGTTTTTTTTGGAAAACAGTTGGCTAAATAATAGTAATAATACAATAAAGTTAAGTCTGAACTATTTTCCTTGTGGGATCGATCCCAACCTCATTAGTTGGGTTCTTTACTTGATACGACCGCTTTACTTCTTATTTGAGAAGTAAGTTTGAGCGTATCAAATTTTGGCGCCGCTGCCGGGCAAAGTAGCTTTTAGATTAACTTAAATTTATTACTAAAATTTAGTCAATATTTTCCTGATTTTACTTTTTCTGTTGTTTTTGATTTTTGCTAGGTTTGACGTCCTTGTATGCCAAATACACGGAGAGGAAGAGAACCCTTGTTTCCCTACGATCACGAGTTAGAGCGTACACTATGAAGAATGAATCGAAACTTGGGTATAAATGATGATGATCCAAACCTGAACATCCCAGCTCCGGTTGATGCTCATGGTCGATTATTACCTGATGATATTGATCTAGGTGCACAAAGGGGACAAAATCCCGCACCACGCCCTCAAGAATACTACAGAGGCTATGACAATATTGCAGATTCTGATGGGCCACTTGTCTTGCCCCCTCTACCTGAAGGTCACACCTTTGTAGTCACTAGTAGTCTAATGCAAATGCTCACTGCTAGAGGTTTGTTTTCCGGACTACCGTCTGAGGATCCACATGCCCATATAGCTAAGGTGAGGGCAGTGTGTAAAAGCTGTTTAGGGAGGCCTGATTTGAATTTGGATGTAATAGGGCTAAGAGTATTTCCTCTCTCACTGACGGGAGAGGCTGCCATTTGGTTCACTGAGCTTCCTTACAACTCAATCTTCACTTGGAACCAACTAAGGGACGTTTTCTTAGCACGTTACTCCCCGGTCTCCAAGAAACTAAATCACAAAGATAGAGTTAACAACTTTGTGGCACTACCAGGAGAATCAGTTAGTAGTTCTTGGGATAGGTTCACTTCATTTCTGCGAAGTGTCCCCAATCACCGCATAGATGATGAGTCACTGAAAGAATACTTCTACCGGGGACAGGATGATAATAATAAAGCGGTATTGGATACTATAGCAGGTGGTTCTTATGGGGAGTGTCCCTATGCTGAAATTGCCGAAAAATTAGAGAAAATCTCCCGGAATAATAAAGCATGGAGTACTAGAAAGACAGATACTGGGAGAAATACTTTTGCAGTGCAATCCACACACAATCCAGCCACAGATGAGATTCGTGAAGAGATGGCACAGATGAGAACTGAGCTTGGGTTAGTGTTAAAACATGTCACTGGGGGTGCAGAAAAGATAAACGCAGTGAACTACTTGTCTAAACCACCACCACCAACTGATGAATATTATTATGAGGAAGATTCTTATGCAGTAAATGATCAGACGGGGGGTTTCCGACCAAATGCCCAAGGCTCCAATCAGGAGAATTGGCGCCAAGGTCAAGGAAATCAAGGTCGGAACTATGGTAACTACAACCGCGAGGGTAATTATGTTCGTGATGGAAATTACAACCGCGACAACAACTTCAACAGGGTAACTATGGTAACAGAAATGAGAGGAGTGGGCCCTATGTTCCTCCTCAAAATCGTGAAGTTGCTCCTAGGGATGGTGGAGGTAGTATGGCGCGAGTTGAGGATATGTTGCA
Organism: Solanum sitiens; assembly: GCA_016801875.1. Classification (NCBI taxonomy): domain Eukaryota; kingdom Viridiplantae; phylum Streptophyta; class Magnoliopsida; order Solanales; family Solanaceae; genus Solanum; species Solanum sitiens. The sequence goes on along the minus strand of JABWTJ010000122.1, from coordinate 3,219,757 downwards.
CAAGATGATGAGGAGGTTCGATGCTAGTGATGAGCACACCAAAGAGTTAAGAAGTGATGTAGCAGGTATTGGACAGAAAGTTGATACACATGCCATATCAATCAAGCAGCTTGAATTGCAAATGGCTCAATTATCTGCAACTGTGAACACACGGCAACCGGGCACTCTTCCTAGCAACACTGTCCAAAATCCGAAAAATGATGGACACTGTATGGCAATTACTACTCGTGGTGGTAAACAAACTATTGACCCACCTATACCGTCTATTGTGGAAAAGGTGATGAAAGATAATGATGAAGTGGTAGAGGTTAGTGATGAAGTAGAAGATAACATTGAGAAAGTTTCTGAAGTGCCTAAAAAGGTAACTCCCATGCCTAGACCTCCACCCCCCTTTCCTCAAAGATTAGTGAAAAATACCGAGGATGGCAAATATCGGCATTTTATAACAATGTTGAAGCAACTTTCTTTCAATGTTCCTTTGGTAGAAGCTCTTGAACAAATGCCCGGTTATGCCAAATTTATGAAAGATTTGGTTACAAAGAAAAGATCGGTCACTTTTGAGGATGATGACAGAATGCAGCATTGTAGTGCTATTGCTACAAGGTCTTTAGTGCAAAAGAAAGAAGATCCGGGTGCATTTACTATTCCTTGTACAATCGGGTTATTACATTTTGCGAAAGCATTATGTGATCTGGGGGCAAGCATAAATCTCATGCCCCTCTCGATTTACAAGAAGTTGGGTTTGGGTGACCCAAAGCCCACTGCGATGCGGCTACTAATGGCCGATCGAACAGTAAAAAGGCCTATAGGGATACTCCATGATGTGCTAGTAAAAGTGGAGTCGTTCATATTTCCAGCAGATTTTGTCATTCTTGATTGTGAAGTCGATTTTGAGGTGCCTATTATTCTTGGGAGGCCATTCCTTGCTACGGGTAGAGCTTTAGTTGATATGGAAAAAGGGCAGATGAAATTTTGGTTGAACAATGAAGAAGTGACTTTCAACATTTGTAGGTCCATGCGGCAGAGTGGTGAGCTCCAATCGGTATCTGCCATATCCTACAAAGTTGGTGAATCATCCAAGACACAAATAGAAGAACGGCTAGGTGTAGAAGCACTGGCGGCAGTGATAATGAATCTTGATAATGAAGGCATTGAAGAATATATGTCATTAGTCGCTGCCCTTGATCGTGGTAATGTCCGGTTTAAACCGAAGAAATATGAGCTAGACATGAAGAATCGCGAGTCTCCACCCGCTAAACCATCCATAGAGGAGGCTCCAAAGCTAGAACTAAAAGCTCTCCCACCTCATCTAAGGTATGAATTCTTAGGAAACGGTGACACATTACCGGTAATCATTGCATCAGATCTAAATGAACAACAAGTTGAGAGTTTGGTCAAAGTGCTAAAAAGGTTCAAAAGAGCTATTGGGTGGACCATTGCGGACATTATTGGGATCCCTCCTGGTATTTGTTCTCATAAAATCCAACTCATGCCCGATCATAAGCCAAGTATTGAGCACCAGAGACGCTTAAATCCACCTATGCAAGAGGTCGTGAAGAAGGAAATCATAAAGTGGTTGGATGCAGGAGTAATTTATCCAATCGCCGATAGTAGTTGGGTATGCCCTGTTCAGTGTGTACCTAAGAAAGGGGGAATGACTGTGGTCCCCAATGAAAAAAATGAACTGGTTCCAATGAGGCCGGTGACTGGATGGAGGGTGTGTATGGATTACCGGAAATTAAATGCATGGACCGAAAAGGACCATTTTCCCATGCCCTTCATGGATCAGATGTTGGATAGACTCGCCGGAAAAGGGTGGTACTGTTTTCTTGATGGTTATTCAGGGTATAATCAGATCTCTATTGCACCAGAAGATCAAGAGAAGACCACTTTTACCTGTCCATATGGGACCTTTGCGTTCAAGAGAATGCCGTTTGGGTTGTGCAATGCACCCGCCACATTTCAGAGATGTATGATGTCTATATTCTCCGACATGGTGGAAGATACTATTGAGGTCTTTATGGATGATTTTTCAGTGGTTGGTGAATCTTTCGAGCAATGTTTGAGCCATTTGTCTGAGGTTCTTAAGAGATGTGAAGATTGCAATTTAGTTCTCAATTGGGAAAAATGCCACTTCATGGTCAAAGAAGGTATTGTTTTGGGCCATCGTATTTCAGAAAAGGGCATAGAAGTTGATCGAGCCAAAGTCGAGGTGATAGAGAAACTTCCTCCACCTATCTCTGTAAAAGGTGTGAGAAGCTTTCTTGGGCATGCAGGTTTTTACAGGAGATTCATCAAAGATTTCTCGAAAATTGCACATCCATTGTGCAAACTGTTGGAGAAAGATTGTAAGTTTTCTTTTGATGAATCCTGTCTGAAAGCATTCGGCGATCTCAAAGAAAAACTGGTATCTGCACCTATCATTATTTCTCCAGATTGGAACAGTCCATTTGAGGTAATGTGTGATGCGAGTGGGGTTGCCCTTGGTGTGGTATTGGGACAAAGAAGGGACAAAATCCTTCATCCCATTTACTATGCTAGTAAAGCCCTCAATGAAGCTCAGAAGAACTATACAGTCACTGAACAAGAGCTCCTTGCCGTAGTATTTGCTTTTGAAAAATTTCGCTCCTATTTGCTAGGTACTAGAGTTATAGTGCATACTGACCATTCAACCCTGAGATATTTGATGGCGAAGAAGGACGCGAAACCAAGGTTAATTCGTTGGGTATTACTACTGCAAGAATTTGACTTTGAGGTAAGGGATAGAAAAGGGACCGAAAATCAAGTTGCTGATCACTTGTCCCGTTTAGAAGATGAAGCTATGAGAGAGTTGGGGGGATAAGACTGATATTGATGACACGTTCCCCGATGAGCATGTATTGGCTGCCTCACAAGACCTGATTCCGTGGTTTGCAGATTTTGCGAACTACCTAGCTAGTGATCTTGTTCCATCGGACTTGTCTTTTCATCAAAGGAAAAAGTTCATGTACGATGTGAAGAAATTCTTTTGGGATGAACCATACTTATACAGGAGTTGTGCTGACGGGCTTATTCGGCGTTGTGTGCCAGAAGTCGAGATGTTGAGTATTTTAGAGGCATGCCATTCCTCACCCTTTGGTGGACATCATAGTGGTGTCCGGACTGCTCACAAGATCTTACAAAGTGGTTACTATTGGCCAACTATTCATCAAGATGCTCATGAGTTCGCCAAAGCATGTGATAGATGTCAAAGAGATGGCGGCATTTCAAGAAAGCAAGAGCTCCCTCTAAACCCCATTCTTGTAATTGAGTTATTTGATGTTTGGGGTATTGACTTTATGGGTCCGTTTGTGAGTTCTCATGGAATGAAGTATATTTTAGTAGCAGTGGATTATGTATCCAAGTGGGTGGAAGCTATCGCCCTCGCAAACAATGAAGGGAAGAGTGTCACTGCATTCTTGAAAAAGAATATATTTTCTCGATTTGGTACCCCACGGGCAATTATTAGTGATGGGGGATCCCACTTTTGCAACAAATTGTTCAAGGGATTATTGGAGAAATATGGGGTTCGCCATAATGTGGCCACTCCTTACCATCCTCAAACTAGTGGGCAAGTTGAAGTATCAAATAGGGAAATCAAACAGATTTTGTCGAAAACAGTGAACGCTAGTAGAACAGATTGGTCAAGGAGGCTTGATGATGCTCTTTGGGCTTACCGGACAGCGTATAAGACTCCCATAGGTATGTCCCCATACCAACTAGTATATGGGAAAGCATGTCATCTTCCTGTTGAATTAGAGCATAAAGCCATGTGGGCTATGAAGAAGCTAAAAATGGACTGGAACGAAGCTGCAGAACAACGATTAAATGGGTTAAATGAACTCGATGAATTTCGCCTTAAGGCTTATGAAAGCTCAGCCCTCTACAAAGAGAAGATGAAGAAGTACCATGACCTAAAAATCGAGAAACGAGAGTTTATGATTGGGGATTCGGTGCTTTTATTCAACTCTAGATTGCGCTTGTTTCCGGGCAAGCTAAAGTCTAAATGGACTGGACCGTACTTGATCACCAAATTATTCCCTCATGGAGCAGTTGAGTTGGAAAACAAAGAAGGTGTGCGGTTTAAGGTGAACGGACAACGTCTCAAAATCTATATTGGTCATGCGGAATCGGCGAATGAGGTGGTTGAGGCATATCATCTCGATGAAGTCTGAGTAATCAAGTGTCCTCAGTCGTGCCGCGACGTTAAATCAGGCGCTGGTTGGGAGGCAACCCAATAGTTATCATCTAACCACTTTTATAGTTTTTTTTTCTCTTTCTAGTAACGGTAGCATTTTCTATTAATGGGTTGTAAATTTTCAGGTAGCACATCTACAGGAAGTTCTGTAGATAAGTTACTCTACATCAGTCACTGACGGATACATCAACGGACCGTCACGACTGCGACGGACCATCGCATGACTCCTTCGTGCCAGGTACGCTCTCTTGTATTTTTGAAGAATTAGGGCACAGGCGACGAACCGTGTGACGGACCGTCACAACTGCGACGGACCGTCATCGGGGTTTCGTTACGCCATTACCCGGCTACCCGACCCGACCCGGCTAAAGAATTTTAAAAGTTTAAAAAGTTTTAAACCCCACCCCCCACCCCTTCATTATCAGTTTCATTTAATCTTCCCTCCATTTTCTCCCCTTCCAACTTCACTCTCTTCCCAAATTCCCCATCTTCTCCCATTTTTCATCCCAAAATTTTCCCTCTTGGTCGGAATCTGCTGCAGTGAGTCTTAGTCTTCTAACTTGAGTGCCATAAATTGTGCATTGTTGTCTCCTCTTCCAAGGTATGTATTCCTGAAACTCTACCCTTTACTATTTTTGGTTGTTTTACTATTTTTTCCCTATAAATTGCATATAGGTTTCTGTTTTTGCCTAGATATTATCTAACTTAGGTCTTTAATTCCACAAAATGCCTGGACAATACTAGAGAAATTAGGGCTTTAAACTTGCCAATTTGATAGGGCTTTAAACTTGTCCATTAGGGTTCTAATCTGTATTAGAACATTGTTGGGTTGTCGTTTCGACTCACATAGGGTAAATTTGGCACCCCTCAGTTCTGTCTTTGTTTGACAGCACGACAACCCGATGACGGACCGTCATACCCACGACGGTCCATCCTGCACAACCGTCGTGACGGTCAGAGACCCCTATCCTAAGGGTCTCAACACTTTTTCTAAGTGTCCACTGACGGACACATGTGACGGACCGTCATACCCACGACGGTCCATCCTTCACAACCGTCGTGACGGTCAGAGACCCCTACCCTAAGGGTCTCAACACTTTTTCTAAGTGTCCACTGACGGACACATGTGACGGACCGTCATACCCACGACGGTCCGTCCTGCACAACCGTTGTGACGGTCAGACACCCCTGTCCTAAGGGTCTCAACACTTTTTCTAAGTGTCCACTGACGGACACATGTGATGGACCGTCATACCCACTACGGTCCGTCCTGCACAACCGTCGTGACGGTCAGAGACCCCTGTCCTAAGGGTCTCAACACTTTTTCTAAGTATCCACTGACGGACACATGTGACGGATTGTCATACCCACGACGGTCCGTCCTGCACAACCGTCGTGACGGTCAGAGACCCCTGTCCTAAGGGTCTCAACTCTTTTTCTAAGTGTCCACTGACGGACACATATGACGGACCGTCGTACCCACGACGGTCCGTCCTGCACAATCGTCGTATCGGTCAGAGAACCCTGTCCTAAGGGTCTCAACTCTTTTTCTAAAAGTGTCCACTGACGGACACATATGACGGACCGTCATACCCACGACGGTCCGTCCTGCATAACCGTCGTATCGGTCTGAGACTTTCCCTCTGATACTTTATATTGCCAAGTATTACATGACGGACTGCATGACGGTCCGTCATACGCACGACGGGCCGTCACCAGGTCCGTCGTGCCCTACTGCTACTTCAGAGCTGTTATCACTGGTTTGAGTTGCTGTGTATTATTGTCTCAATTTTTTATTTCTTTTTGTGTCATGTTTCATCCTTCAAGTACTAATGATGATTCATTACAGGTACTACCTATCATGGCACCTAAACAAGATCGCGTTTACGCACGTGGGCGTTCTAAATCTGTCGCCCCGTCTGCCCGATTGGTGATAGGCTCTGATGATGAGCATGATCCACAATACGTGCCCCCAGGCACTGCTACTCCAGCATGAGCTCCACGTGTACCGCGAGTCACGCCCAAGAAGGTGGCGCCCGGCGTAGTCACTGCCTCCCAGTCTGATGAGAAGCGCACACTGACCGGCACTCCTTCTGGGTCAGCTGCCCAAGACGAAGGAGCATCTGGCTCCTTAGGAGTTTCGTGGTCAGAAGAAGCCTCTGGGTCTGCAGAAGCCTCTGCCCCTGCCACAGCTACACAGTCTGCTTCAGATTATGAGGCTGACAGCACTGACTCCACCCCTGGCTCACCAACAGGAGTCCCTGCCCCGGTTGCCGATCAGCCCAACCGGTGGTGTGTTGACGGGCAATACAAAGTATACTTAGATGCCAAGGTTCTCAATGACAAAGGTGTCATGACACGGACTCTTACACTGGAGAGGCGGGTCCTCACGGGAAGTCTCCCCACCATGCCAGATATTCACACCCTCTTCACCAGACACCGGCTAGAGTGGACGGCTTGTTCTTTGGGTCGCTATAGTGAGGAGCTAGTCCGCGAGTTCTATGCCTCTTATGTGGATACTCTTCGCTCGCAGATCGATAGGCGGTCTGCCCCCGCCAAACAGGCCCCACTTGAGCACGTCCGAGTATGCGGCATCCAGGTTGACATCTCCCTACCAGCCATCCGCCGATATCTGTACGGCACGGATTCTGACTCCACCAGCACACCTCTCGCCGCCGAGTTTGATTACCGGTGGCAAATTGTTAAAGAGGGCCGGTTCTTACGCGAGCCTTCACTGAGAGAGACCACCAAGAGGTGGATGGATTTGCACCTATCTATTGATGGAGAGGCTGCGGATTGGGTGATGGAGCCGAAGGGGGCCATCAGGAAGGCCAACTTGACCTTTACGGCCAAGTTTCTCTGGTTGATCGTCTGCCATTGTCTCTCCCCCACTTCTGCAGATAACATAGTCACCTGGGATCGTGCAGTGCTGATGGCTGCAATGATGGCAGGGTTCGAGGTCGATTTCGCTTGGCTTCTCCAAGCAGTCATGCATGAGAGAGCCTTCAAGGTCACCACGACTTACCCTTTCCCTTGCATGATTTTCTCTTTGTGCAGATCAGCAGGTGTGCCCATTTGGCACATTGACCAGCTCAAGACCCCGCCAGGAAATGTTGACATCGGCCTCATCAGGGATGAGTCCAATGAGTTGGCCCCATGTAGAGGGCCCCATCCAGAGGTGGCCCCATTTGGTGAGAACCTGGCCGACACCGTAGAGCATGCTCATGATGCTTCCCGTGCTGCTTCTGCACACACTGACACTACTCCGGTCGAGTCTATCCCGGGTAGTAGCACTGCCCCGAGCTCCTCTCGCTCGGCTCCTTCTGCCACTCTGGTCCCACTTGCTCGAGTCCAGAAACTTGAGGCACAAATGGCTACTCTTCTGCATCACATCCAGCCGTGGATGCAGAAGACTATTGCTGAGGCAGAGGAGCGCATGGAGCGCAAGATGGTAAAGCACACAGAGAGGCAGATCGCCGAGCTACACCAGCGCTTAGACGCATTTGAATTACGAGTACTAGCCCGACCAGCCCCTCCGGTGGACATGTCGACCCTCCAGGCTGCGGTTGAGAGTCTGCGGGTGGATCTTGATATGATTTTAGAGGCGAGGGTGCCCGAGTCTGAGGCCCCTTCTGCGGAGCCTGCCGATGACACCGTGATGGCTGCCCTGTTTACCACTTCTGATGTTCCACCACCTCTCCCACGAGAGCATGTCAAGAGACGCAGGGGTCGAGAGGAGGATGAGGCTAGGGCGAGGAAGAAGGAGCGCCGTGAGATGGAATCTGCGAGGAAAGCCTCAATTGCCGATGAGGAGGCCCGTAGGTTGAGGGCTGTAGAAGTAGCTGCCGGGGCGTCTAGCTCCAAAATTGTAGATTCTGTGGGAGGCACTACTGATGGTGCTGTGGATGCTGAGGACATTACTGAGGATGTCCAGACTACGCAGGGAGAGGGTTCCGGGGAACCGGACCCACCAGCTTGCTGATCACCGGCGCTTAGCGCCTCAGGTTTGCTTCACTTACCCTTTTACGTAGTTTAACTTTTCTATGCATTGGGGACAATTGCATATTTGTTTTAGTAGGGGGTGGGGTAAATGGAAAGTGAACGCTTGGGTGAATTCTGAGTAGCCCAAGTTCACGATCCTCTTTTGGGGTTTTCTTGCCTGTGTTCTTTTTCCCCAAAAGACTGATTACTTTTATTGTTGAACCGGCATGTCATATCTTATGTACACAGTATAAATCTGAAGCATGATGGCTAATATAAATGTGATATCTCGATAATCATTTGCATGACTAGGCATAGTAAGTGATAATTGTGTGGTTTGAAACATGAAACAAGGATACACTTCTGCATGATCTTGAATCTAAGATTTGAACTAGGTGTCTAATATTCTGGGGAATGCAAGGAATGTCATGTGAGTGTGAGGTGAATTCGAATGACCACCATTAATACTGAGCTAGAACTTGCCTGGTTAGTCCTACTAAAAATGAGTCAAAACAATCACTTAAGAAAGGATCATAGGCCCTTGTTCGAAATAGTCAATCTTGAGCCTAAAAATAACAGAAAACCAAATGAAGTTAATCCCTTTTTGATCCAAATGAATTGAGCCTAAACTAGATCTTTCTTTTTTACCCCAAATGATCTTCTCTGGGAACAATGTGTTGGCCCTGGTCCCTCCTTGGACATGTGCACCTCAGTTTATGCCAAAAGCATAAGTTGAGGGTGGCTAATGCAGAAAGCAACCTTGTTTTGGCCCTGACCCAACCATGGGTATTGTGAACCTTGACTCATGGCAAAATCATGAGTTGAGGGTGGCTGCTATAAGGAAAACCACGGAAAATGGGGTTGAAAGAATGAAGAGAAAGAAAGAATAAAACAGAAGTGACTAAAAAAAATAATAATAAAAAGCAAAATAAACACAAGAAAAGAGAAGAGTCACTTGCACATAAGGATAAGAAAGGGAAAACAGCAAAGTGAAAAGAAAATTGAGTAATAGGGCGAAATAAGAATGATAAAAAGGAGGTTTGCTTAGCTGATATGTCAAGGAGGGCAACAAGTCACTAAAGTATACCTAAATACACCCTACCTGACCCTGAGCCTATGTTACAATCTAAAAAAAGTCCTATTGTGATCCTAAGTGCGTATGAGGAATTTGAAGTAGTGAAAATAAGGGCAAGCCTATGGCAATATGTATAAATGAGTGATAAATTTGTTCTAAGAGTGAGTGTCGAAAAGTGATCCTTATACTCAAACTGAAATCATTGTGTGAAAAATGAGAATGTTATTTGAAGTGAGGACAGGAGTTGTAATACCAGAAATATTAGCATCTAAGTGAGAAAGTGAAGAGGATAGGCATCATTGCGTAGTAAATCTGGGTTATGGTTTGATTCTACACAAGTCAATGCCTAATAGTGATACCATGCATGAACATAATGAGAATAATCAGGATTGATAGCCAAATGATTGCGGAAGTTAAAATAACAAATACTTTTGTACAAAGATTTTGTAGTGAGTCATAGTGCGTCGCTTGAGGACAAACAACGAATTTAAGTTGAGGGTGTTGATGTACCGTGGTCTCACGGTATTTCTAATGCTTTTTCCTTAAGTTTAGTGTATGTCGAGAGCCTTTTTGTGTTGATTTTGATATAAGTTTCTCTTTGTTTGCAGAAAATCTGTCTAAGGAAGAATGCAGGAGTTTTTGAGAAAGAATTGCAGAAGAGACCACCTACGGAGCCTATGACGGTCCGTCGCGGCTGTGACGGTCCGTAGGTGGCATCGTAGTGAAGTAAGAAGTTTCTGAAGGAAATTTGGGAAGTCTGACCAAGTGTGGGATTACGGAAGTTCGTGACGGACCATCACAGATACAACGGTCCATTCTGCATGTTCGTCGTACTGATCAGAGAGTAATCCCAGTACCCAAAATTTCAGAGTTCAAGTGTTTTGAAACGAAGACCCTCGATGGACCGTCGTGCTTGAAATGGTCCGTCATACCTGTCCGTCGAGGGGAATGAAGAAAGCAACATGAGAAGATGCGCAGTATGGGACGACGGAGGCTATGATGGTCCGTCGTGTCCATGACGGTCCATCACGTGGTCCGTCGACCCAGACGCGTTTGGACAGATTTTTAGTAAATAGAATCCTTATTTGATTAGGTTTTTGTTTTTATTATAAATAGTTGAAAAAACCTTGTTTTTGAGGTTAGACTTTCTGGATAATTTTTAGTTTATAGTTCTTCGATTATATTATCAAACTCTCGATTTTGGGAATTAAGATATTTTCCGGGAATTGATTATTGTGGATTTCGTTGATTAATCAAGTTAAATTCTGGGAAATTATTCGTTTTCATAAAAGTAAGTGCATGAGCTCTTCCATTAACGATATGAATTGTGTAATTACGAACATGGGTAACTAAACCTCATAGCTAGGGTTGTGGGAACCATGGGTGAATAACAAGGTAGTAATCTAACTTCAATAACAATTTCTAGAGTGGTGTCTTGCATGTATTGATAATTCTTTCATTTAGAATTCTTTTTAACGGTGGCCAACGTTAGAACTCGCCTTAATGCTACTTGCCAGACCAAGGAGGTAGATAATAGAAAAAGAATTATCAACATAGATTTAGTGTATATTATCTAATAGACTAGTATTGGTTGGTACGAGTTAATAGCTTAGTCAAATACCAAATACGATGTTTAATATGAGGTAAAGATAAGGGTTCGTATAGCAACACACGTAGCCGGACCAAGGTGCGGAGTGAAATTCTCTAGATGCCGGACCAAGGATTTAGAGATACATAACTTATCACTTTACATGCAAGATATCAGGATAGAACTGTTAAAGTTAGATTTACCAAGTTAGGAACCTGTGGGGAACACTAAAACCCTAGTTACTTTTACAATTTGATTAAACTTCGAAAGTTGAATTTGTTAGTTGTTCGATCTTATTTAGTTAATCATTTACATTAATTTAGAAATAAAAACCCCCTTTTTGTCTTTTAGTTTTTTTTGGAAAACAGTTGGCTAAATAATAGTAATAATACAATAAAGTTAAGTCTGAACTATTTTCCTTGTGGGATCGATCCCAACCTCATTAGTTGGGTTCTTTACTTGATACGACCGCTTTACTTCTTATTTGAGAAGTAAGTTTGAGCGTATCAATATTCATTACATTTCATAAGCCATTCTCTATTGGTCATGCCATTTATTTCATTACTTTCATCTTAGGGAAGTTATGAGGTATTTAATTAACATTACGTTGCTACTTCCCTTTATTGGCATCATATAAGAAGTCATTATAAGTCAACCTTATTTGGCTTTGCCCATTATTTGCTGAAACTTCATAAGTGTGATATTGGCAATTGACATTCTTAGGCTCTTCTTCATTGCTCACTTTGAACATACGTTCCATCATCATCATTCATTCTCACTTTCATAGATACTTCATTAGAAATAAGATCATGCGAGCTAACATGAAATCCAGTGTCTTCCTCACACTGAAAAGAGGTGATACACCGGTTAAAATGAATCTAGATCATGTGAGCTACTCATGAAATCCAGTGTTTGCCCCACACCAAAAAGGAGTGATCCCCGGCTAAGGCAGATCCATCTCAAGTGTTCACTCCATGCCGAAATGAGCGGCTCACGGCTATAGTGAACCAAGAACATATTGTGAGCATTAACCGACATAGATCATGTGAGCTAAACATGAAATCCAGTGTCTTCCCCATACCGAAGAGAGGTGGAATCACCGGCCAAAGTGAAACCAAACATACCTAGCTCTCTTAGGTGGAAACCACTGGCTAGTTCCTATGTTGGCTAGACATAGTTTGAAGACTAGGGACTTAATGAGACTACTTATCCACCTCGATGTTAGCCTCGTCTCATGAGACTTACACGTGCAAGCAAATGCTCACAACTAGTCTATCGGTGTTGTGCTCACTTTCATTATCTTCTTTATCTTTTAGAGTTGACTCAAGCATTATGGAAGCTTAATTCTAGATTGAGATTTACTTACTCTTTTGATGAATTGTCATCCTTACTTTACATTGATGAAATGTGAATTGTCCTTACATATCATCCTTACTTTACATTGATGAAATGTGAATTATCCTTACATATCATCCTTACTTTACATTGATGAAATGTGAATTGTCCTTACATATCATCCTTACTTTACATTGATGAAATGTGAATTGTCCTTACATATCATTCTTAGGTGTTAATGAGACTGGTCTCACACGTTCTAACACCTTCATTTGTAAGTATTTTAACATAGTAGCTTAGGTGTATGTGAGGCTTTTCTCACTTCCATTAACACCTCATTCTGGTCACTTTCTTAACTTAGACCTCTTTAGTTATGTTATTATTCACGTTACTTACTTACTTTCGTTTAGTAGCTTCATATCATCGTTTGTGGACGATGAGCAGTTTATTCAATGAGTTACATAAGTTCCTAGTTCATTCTTTTCGAGCATGTTGGGAGTTGTCCCAATGAATGGCATGCCCTTGGTTATGGATTCATTGAATTACTTTAGATGTGCTTATTAATTTGGCATTCCAACATTTTAGTCATATAAGATAGTCTAGGGTATGTTGGGACTTGTCCCATTGATTGGCATACCCTTAGTTATGGATTCATTTTGTTCTGTTGGTCATGCTTAATTTGACATTACCTTATATTGGGCACATAAGATTGGTGTAAATTTAGTATTGGCCTAGAAAATTTGGAAATGACTTCATAGCCAATTTATTGGCACAAGCCAAACATTCATTCAAATATAGTTTCATGAGATTCTCATTAGCCAATTTTTCCATCATTATTTAAAAGCAATAATGTAAGCCAATTCCATTCAACTTTTGGGCAAGACATTGTTAGCCATTTTATTGGCATAAACCAAACATTCATTAAACTTATGATTTCATGGAGATCTTTTTAGCCAACCTTATAACATAACTTTAGGCATAACATTTTTAAACATCTTGGACAGCATAATATGATCAATTAACAAACACAGCATCATCAACAAGTCACATTAGTAGTAGGTATGCACAACATACCTTTATCATCTTCATACATAACATTTTCGTACACATCTTAGCATAGTATCATTCTCTTAACCAATCTTAGTTCATGACTTTAGGGTAACGTTTTTAAGACATATTTGACATCATCATATTAATATTTGATGACTTTAGCATCTTCATAACGTTACAAAAACAGCTATACAACATTCCAAAAAACACACCAACACTTAGACAATTACGGGTGTAACTAACACGTCGTTGATTCATGATTCACGTTTTAAGCACTTAACTTTATACGATCACAACTTCATAGGTTAATCGACATTCATAATTCAAGAACATTACACATAAGATCAGCCATCACCACATACCAACAACATGATCTCTAACTTATTCAACATTGAATCAAAAAGGATACTAGGGACAAGGGAGTTCGACGAGAACACGGGAACGACCCTAGTTTTCAAGATCTTTGAATCGTTGAAAAGAAAGTTCTCTTGGAGAAAGAAGTCCAGGAGAGAAACCCATACCTTATGTAGAATTTAATCTACGAAGAACACCTTGAACGAGACCTTGAAGATACTTTGAAATCGCCCAAGAAAAGTCTCTAGCGTTCTTGGTTTTCTTGCGGTTTGTCGCCTACTGCCTTAGCGTCGTGAGTCTCAACGTTTTGATCGTGATTTTTAGGTTTAGGAACTGATCTTGAATTATAAAACTTAGGTTTAATAAGTTAATTTAATAAACTAACTAACCAATTACCAAAACTCCCCTCCTAAGTTGACTAAACATAGGAGAATGTTGACTTGACCGAAAATCTAGAAATTGGTGGTGACTATGGTTTCGGTCAAAATTTTGACTTTATATTAATTAATTAAATCCTTAATTTAATTAATTTAGGAACCTAGGGTAAGTACTAAAGTACCCCTAAGTCTTTGGAACCAAAATCAACCCTTTAGGACCATCCTAGGTTAAGTACTAGGATGTTTCTTGAATTATACTAGGTTAGTGTAAGGATTTCGTGTTCACCATTTAAACTAATTAATTAAATGGCTAATTTAACTAATTAGGTGACCTAATATAATTACTAAAGTACCCTTAAGTCGTTAGGACCATAACCAATCCTTTGAACCATCCTAAGTTAGGTACTTGGTTGTTTTTTTCTTGTTCTAACCGAAATCTGGAAATTGCTTTGTGATTTAGGTTTTGCCCCTTTAAATTAATTAATTAAGTTGCTAAATTAATTAATTAATTAAGTAGCCTAGGGTAATTAGTAAAGTATCCCTAGGTTTTTAGGACCTTAACTAACTCTTTGGACCATCCTAGGTTAGGTACTAGGTTGTCCCTTTCTTATCTTAACCGAAATCTGGTAATTTCCTTTGTAGTTTCGGTTTTAGCCCTTTTAAATTAATTAATTAAGTTTCTAAATTAATTAATTAGGTTACCTAGGGGGATTACTAAAGTAACCCTAAGTTCTTAGGACCATAACTAACCTTTTGGACCATCCTAGGTTAGGTACTAGGTTGTCTCTTCAACTAGTACTAGGTTAGTGTCAAGCCGGTTTAGTCCTAGGTTGTCGGGTGCACTACTGGGTCCAATTCGGTTAGTCCTAGGTTATTTAGCTTGTTAGGACAGTTAGTTAGGACCTAGAGTTGGTTAGGAAATTAGGCCCCACATGGAGGGACCCGTCCGCACATGCTGCCCCTTAACTACCCAAACCGAATTCGGTTAGAGTGATCCCCTCCTTATGGCCGATTCCCACTTGACCATGTGCTTGCACATGGGTTGGTTGTACTTTACTAACTAACTATTCTTGATGTCCTATTTGGAATATTTACTTATTGTCCCAAGGACCTTCACCATGTCCTTGGGCACTGCTTAATTTACATGATCATTTTAAATGGTCATGTGCTATGATACTAGGCTTGACACTTGGATGCCTAGTACCTAATGAATTCTGTTGAGGATCTATATTCACCGTACTTATTTTTAGCTTAGGGTATTCCTTGCAGGTACATTTCTTGAACAATGAATCTTGGATTGGGTAGGGCAACCCAAAAATGTATTTTTCTTGTTCATATATAGAAAATTGGCTAATATCCCTTAGCCAATTTTTCTATACTATGCCCAATATTTCTCAATATTGAGCATTGGGGTGCCTATGTATCCCTATTACGTATTCTTAGAGACTTATTGGGCTCTTCATTATACATATGATTTTCCGGAATGTTACATAGGCAAGTCTAGAGACTTGACCTTCTAAGAAAGCATGTTGATTAGGAAGAGCCATTCTTGTTCATGCATTACCGTTATGTGTTGTTGCATATACCCATACTTAGTACAAGTGTGTACTAATTCCATACAATATTACTATTTTAGGTGCAGGCTCAGGTGGACGTTGAAGGTATCATTGCAGTTGTTTAGACTCAGAGATTTCATCCGGACTTGGTAGGTCCTCATGCATTCGAGGATGCCTGCCTTTACATTTCTTGCTTAGTAGTAGGTTTGAACTAGTAGAGTATGTTCCACTAGTGTTTATTTCCTATTTTATTCAGACGCTTGTAATAGTGACGTTTTGGCAAGTATTACTTATGACATGAGATTCTGTTTTTTTCAAGTTGTATGTTTCTATAACTAGATGGTTGATGTATGAGCAATGAACTTCCTTACAAAATACGCGTTTATATGAAGTCTATGTATACTTCAAATGTAAACAAAAATTTTTAAATTTTCCGCACAAAAAAAAAATTAATCGTATGAATGTGATGAATGCAAGAAGAGGTTTGTCTGCGACCTCTGAGAGGTCAACGACGCCAGTTGCGATTCGGATTCTAGAATCCGGGTCATGACATATACATTGCACAAGCATGTTTTGAGATGACCATAAGGGTATATACTCTTTAGTATGAAGAACTTACGTCTTAATTATGATAGTGGATTATGATCAAGAATTACCAAAGAGAGGTACTTAGCTTTGGTAGTAGTATGGGATGCTACCTTAGCCTTCCACAAGTATACTTGGAGGTATCTTATGATGTAGTTCACTTGAGTAAGAAGGAAAAGTAAGTAAGTATGAACTCTTATATGCTTTATGATGCTTTAATATTCTTATGATATACATGTCAGGCTTATGTCTTTATCTCTTATGAGTATGTCTATTGTTGACTAACCCTTTGAGATATTTTATGTTGGTATGTAGTTTCCATACTTAGTAATTATCGTACTAATGCATATTTCCTACATGTTGTCCATGTGGGTCTTGAGAAGGTTGAGTTGCTTGTAGGGTAGATTTTCAAGGTTTCCAAGAAGATAAGAAGTGGTGAGTCCTCATCTTCGATGACGAACCTTTATGTTCCTTTTTGTCTTTCTTTATGTTTTAGATTTTTTGTGGGCTGCGTCCCAATGCTTTCCATTCATGTCACAGTTAGATGGTTTTTGAGACAATGTTATTAGAGATGCTTCCGCGTTTATGATATACCTTTTAGTTTATGTTTAAAGAAAGTTTATAAATTCCCTCCATTTATGCATGATGTTATGTAATGAAGTCAAGAGGCTTGTACAAGACCCCCGAGAGGTCGAGTATGCCGTGTCGCGATCCAAGGGTTGCCCTAACTTCTAGGGTGTACTTTTGGGTTGTGAAAAGGAATCTCTGCCTCGCGACATAATTTCCCTATCAAACAAGTGAAAGAAAATGTCTTTCTCTCATTTAGAGCCCTGTATCGCATTTAAATAGCGATGATTCTCCATGTATTTATTGGGTAACCAAATAGTAAGCATGCTACCAGTGAGGCAAGGGATGGTGAAAGTGTGTTGTCATTCGTCGTTGGCCGCAATTGCGCCGGGACCACAACCCACCACACTTTAGATGGGAAGGTCATTTAGTTTTAGCAATAGTATTTGGAGTAGTAGTTACCCAACTTGCTTTTTCACCATCAATGGCAATGTGTTTGGCGATCCACCGCAACACCCTTTCTCGAGACGCCTGCTTTCCATTTGTTGGCTGCATTAGTGACATTACAGTGCTTTCCTTCAAAAAGTCCCACTGATGATGGGGCCATGTAATACGGTCCATGTAACATTCGGTTGATAGAGCTTTCCAAAATATCAATGGACTTGCCCTTAACAATGATTGAGTCAAGTGGACCTACTGTAGCAGCAAAATCTTTCAGCCCTCGTTTTGTGGATTCATTGGTTGCTACCAGGTTCATCAGTGTCGCTGCATATGATGTATAAAACCCCTTTGTCAGGTTATTAGAGCAATCACCCGGTGCACTGTCCACCATTCAAACTTGTGAATTTGAAACATCCGGTAAATGTCCAGAAATGCCTTGATGTCACTTGTCACCACCCTAAACTCGGGTAAAATAGCCCAAAACTGCTAGTCTTGGTCACAATCCCTCGGTGGTAGAATTCTTTGGTACGGTCCACCGTCCACATATCACGGTAGAAAGCAATGAGTTGTTCCGACGATCTGGATGATATTCCTGAGCATGCACATATTGTATCATGGTTTCTTCATCTGTGACTATTTCATCTAACTCTCTATGATGAGTAGCTTGTTGAGCTGTTGTTTCCTGTTCTGTATGAGTTGCTGGAGAAGAGGTGTGAGAGTTCTCCTGCGAACTGCATGTATCTTCAGCAATGCCCCCAGAATGTGCCTCATCATTGTTATGTGCTGCAGAGTGGGATGGATTGCTGTATTTTGCAGTAGTCTCAGAAACACTACCCCCTTCTTCAGACTGAGAGGGAGTGTTCTGGAGTAGTCGTCGTTGGACTCGTGATCTAGTGGCCCGAGGTGAATGTGGTGTTGAAGTGACATCCAAGTGAACCACCAACCCACTAGCCTTAGATGCGGCATGTCCCTCAGATTGAGAAACTGTAGGGGGGCAGGCCTGTTGGCATTTTTCATTCTTGGTCGGCGTGGCATGGTACGTGTAAACATGACAAGAGTTAGCATGATTACAAATTATTGACACACTATCGGGAGTCAGACTTCCCTTGCGGTTGAACAACATCATGACGCATTTCCTTAAGAATGACGTTACCCAATCTATCATCGTGAAGGAACATGAAATCAATCAAAGAGAACTTTAGTTAAGTAATGATCATGGTTGCCTTAACGGATCGTGGAGTGAACCACAGACCGTAAAGTTTCTCGTGACATTTAGAAAACTAATGGTCACGTATGCCTTCACGTACCGTGGAATTGACCACGGACAGTGAAGTCTTTCGTTAACTCTGGGCAAAATCACAACATAAATAACCAGCCAAATAAAATGCCCAATGAATTTTCACAGACAAGGTCACAGTTTGTGAAGAAAACGACGGATCGTAATCTTGTTATTTAACTCACTTCAATTTCAAACTAGAACTGAATAACCACATAAAATACCCAAGGAATTTTTACGAACAAGGTCACGGTCTGTGAAGAAAACCACGGGTCATAATCTTGTTCGTGAACTCAGTTCAAAATCGAAGAAAAACTAAAAAACCACATAAATACCCAAGGGATTTTCAAGGATAAGGTCATGGTCTGTGAATAAGACCACGGGCTGTGATATTGTTCGTAAACTCAGTCGTCTATATTTTGTTACATGTGTGGTTCACGGCTAGGGTTATGGGACGTAAGCATTTATACGGACCGTACAATATAGCGTGGCTCAAGTTTGCACAGGTTTCAACTATCAAAATCAATAGTGACCACAAAGTCACAGAAACACACAGTTGATGGGGGATGAAATGTTTTTAACCTAAAATGACTAACTAACCGGCTATTAACCCAACACCCCAACTAATCACAACGAACTGCAACAAGCCCCCCCCCCCTCCCGACTACTATATTCAACCAAGATCAAACATCATCTGTGAATAAGAACAAACCAAATCAGAAGAGATTAAATACAGAACATTGTACTTACTTGGAGGGAACTTGAAATGTACGGGTAGCAATGGTGTGAGCAAAGAAAGAGATCCCCGCAATTCACTTAGTAGAGTAAGAGTGGGTAGCTGTTACAGACAAAACAGGAGGAAGAAGAAGAAAAGAAGAAAAAAATTTGAAAAGGCGTGATGTAGAAGACCTAAATACATTTTGCAATGGACGGGTCTAATCGCGGGGTAGGGTGGGTTTTGTTTTCATGAATTACATGCGCGAACAACAGACCGTGGAATAGTCTGTGGAAATTGTCACGGTCCATCTACCCTACCGTAAAAGTAGTTCGGAGAGAAGACTTACCTGGGACAGATGACGATTCATAAAATCCCCCGTAAAGAGGTTTAAGGTCCATGAGGTAGCCCATATATAACACTTTTACCTTGTTCAGTTTCACGTCAACTTCACGGTAGGTATACAGAGTCTGTATACATTACTACGAACAGTGAAACTTTTAATTTGTTATTTTCTATTAGCTTCCATTGTTTGATATTCACTTAGACGAACCATGAAGTTGATTGTAGAGTCTACCGCGGTCCGTGAAGCCTCCCGTCAGATACATACTGCACCAGCTCTTCTGCACTTTCTTACTAAGTTTTCCTACACATGTCAGAACCCATTAAATCTGCACACTAAACTAATAGAAAAAAGAAATACAAAAATACCTAAATTAAGAAATCTTGTGTTGCCTCCCAAGCAGCGCACAATTTAATGTCGCAGCGCGGCACAAGTTTCTTGATTACTTAGACTTCATCAAGCATGCATTCTTCCACTATATTGGTTTCTTCCTGGTCACCTAGATATGCTTGATTTGTTGTCCATTAACTTTGAACCTCTCTCCTTTATCATTTTCCAATTTAACCGCTCCCGATTGAAATACTTGAGTGACGTTAAAAGGGTCAGACCATTTGGATCTTAGTTTTCCTAGAAATAATCGCAATCTACAATTAAACAATAGCACCAAGTCCCCAGGAGACAAACTTTATTTCGCAATGTGTTTATCATGATATCGCTTCATCCTCTCCTTATACAATGTTGATCTCTCATACGCTCACAAACGAAATTCATCCATCTCATTTATCTGATCTAGCCTTAAATTTGTTGTTTCATTCCAGTCGAGACTTATCTTCTTCAATGTCCAGAGTGCTTTATGTTCCAGTTCAATAGGCAAGTGACATGCTTTTCCAAACACTAGTTGATATGGGTACATACCAATAGGTGTTTTAAAAGCTGTCTGGTATGCCCACAATGCATCATCTAGCTTTCTTGCCCAGTCTGTCCAGTTAGCATTTACCGATTTAGACAAAATTGCTTTGATCTCTCCATTAGACACTTCCACTTGGCCACTGGTTTGTGGGTTATATGGTGTAGCTACCTTATGTTGTTTCACCCCATACTTGGTCAGGATAGCGCTGAATACTTTGTTGCAAAAATGAGAACCACCATCACTATTAATAGCTTTAGGTGTCCCCAATCTTGCAAAAATGTTCTTCTTTAAGAACGCTGCCACACTCTTTCCATCATTTTCAGGTAATGCTACAGCTTTTACCCATTTGGAGACATAGTCCACTGCTACTAGGATATACTTCTGTCCATAGAAAATCACAAAGGGGCCCATGAAATCGATTCCCCATACATCAAAAAGCTCTACCTCCAAAATTGGTGTCATAGGAAACTCATGACGTCTTGATATGGCTCCTTGCCTTTAGCAAATATCACAACTTCTTACCAACTCGGCTGCATCCTGGTGAATAGTTGGCCAGTAATACACACACTTGAAAATCTTATGAGCTGTGCAAGCTCCACCATGGTGCCCACCTACAGGAGAGGAGTGACAAGACTCCAGAATGGGTAACATTTTAGCTTTGGGAACACATCTCCTGATGATGTTATCCGCACACACTCTGTACAAATAAGGATCATCCCAAAAATACATACCCGCATCATGTAAGAACTTTTTCTTTTGCTGATAAGTAAGACCCTTAGGTATCAAATCATTGACTAAGAAATTAGCAAACTCAGTAAATCATGGAATGAGATCAAGAGTAGCAGCCAATACCTGCTCATCTGGGAATGCATCATCTATTTCAGGCTCACTGTATTCTCTCTGTGCAGCTTCCAATCTTGAAATGTGGTCGACTACCTTATTTTCACAACCTCTTCTATATTTTACTTCAAAGTCAAATTCTTGAAGTAGTAACACCCATTGGATTAAACTTGGTTTTGCATCCTTCTTGTCCATGAGATATCTCAGTGCAGCATGATCTGTGTGAACTATTACTTTGGTGCCCAACAGATAAGCTCTGAATTTCTCAAATGCATATACTACATCCAACAGCTCATGTTCAGTGAATCCGTAGTTTTGTTGTGCTCCATTTAGGGACTTACTAGCATAGTAAATCGGATGGAACATCTTGTTGCGCTTCTGACCCAATATTACACATAATGTAGTGCCACTAGAATCACACATCACTTCAAATGGTTCTGCACAGTTTGGGCCAATGATTACATGTGTTGAGATCAGTTTCTCTTTGAGGCTTTCGAAGGCTTTTAGGCAGTCATCATAAAAGATGAATTTCACCTCCTTCTCCAACAGTTTACACATGGGGTGTGCAGCTTTGGAGAAGTCCATGATGAAGCACCTATAGAATCCGGCATGTCCCAGGAAGCTTCGAACACCTTTCACACAAATAGGCGGAGGCAATTTTTAAATCACATCAATTTTTGCCTTGTAAACTTTGATTCCTCTTTGTAACACTTTATGTCCAAGAACTATGCCCTCTTTAACCATGAAGTGGCATTTTCCCAGTTCAACACCAAGTTGGCTTCCTCACATCTCTGCAATTCCCTGCTAAGATTCAACAAACAGTCATCAAAAGTATCACCTACTACAGAAAAATCGTCCATAAATACTTCGAGAGTGTCCTCTACCATGTCTGAAAAAACTAACATCATGCATCTTTAAAATGTAGACGGTGCATTAAATAATCCAAACGACATGTGTTTCAATGTAAAAGTACCATAAGGACATGTAAATGTAGTCTTTTCCTGATCTTCAAGAGCAATGGATATCTGATTGTAACCAGAATATCCATCTAAGAAACAATACCACCATTTACCTGCTAACCTGTCCAACATTTTTTCCATAAATGGCATAGGGAAATGGTCTCTTAAAGTCCATCTGTTCAACTTCCTATAGTCAATACATACTCGCCATCTAGTCAATGGTCGCTGTGGAATTAGTTCATTCTTTGTATTTGCTACTACAGTCATGCCTCCCTTTTTTGGCACGCATTGTACTGGGTTGACCCAATGTCTGTCTGATATAGGGTAAACCACTCCAGCATCTAACCATTTGATTATTTCATTTTTTACCTTCTCTTACATTGGTGGGTTCAACCTCCTTTGGTGCTCAATGTTGGGTGTGCACTCTTCCTCAAGCTAAATTTTGTGTGTGAAAATGCCTGGAGGGATTCCAATTATATCAGCAATAGTCCATCCAATAGGTTTTTTAAACCTTCGAAGTACTCTAACCACCTCATGTACATGTCCGTCATTTAAATCTGTAGCCAAAATCACAGGTAAGGTGTTGTTAGTACCCAAAAATACATACCTGAGACGACTAGGCAATTACTTAAGCTCCAAAAACTGGTGGTTCCTCAATTGAGGGTTTAGCTGGAGGATGTGGTCTATTTTTCAAATCCAGATCTAATTTCTTTAGAGCATAAGAATGTGCTCCCATACCATGTAAAGCATTCACCGTTTCTCCATAATCATACCGGAAATCCGCATCAAAATTCATCAACACAACTGCTAATGTTTCAACAACTATCCTTTCTTCTATGGGTACTCTTAATTCGCCTTCAATAACAACTTCCATTGCAGATACCACTTCCATATATCATGGTTGTTTCATTGATCTGCATATGTTACACTTCACTTCTTCTGAATTTAGTCTAAACGTCAACTCACCTCGCTCAACATCAACCAACGCTCTTCCTGTAGCTAAAAATGGTATTCCTAGGATTATAGGAACTTCAAAGTATACTTCACAATCCAAGATAACAAAATCTGCATGAAAGATAAATGTATCCACTTTAACCAAAACATCACACAAGATTCTCATTGGTCACTTAACAGACCTGTCAGCCATCATCAATCTCATTACTGTCGGTTTTGGCATTCCCAAACCCAACTTCTCATAGATGGATAATGGCATCAAATTTATGCTAGCTCCCAGATCACACAATTCTTTTGCAAACTTGATTGACCCAATGGTGCATGGAATTATGAAAGCACCATGATATTCTTTTTTTTGAACCAGAGAACTGGTTGTAATAGCGTTGCAATGATGTACATCATTAGAAAAATCAAGACTTACATCTCTTTCCTTGGTAACCAAGTCTTTTATGAACTTGGCATATCCTGGCATTTGTTCAAGAGCTTCTACCAGTGGTAGATTGACTGACAGTTGCTTCAGCATGGTGATGAACTTTGTAAACTTCCCATCTTCAGCTTTTTTTTTCCAATCATTGTGGAAAAGAAGGAAGAGGTCTAGTAATCTGCAGTAACAGCAGCTTGTCATAACTCTCTTTCTCTTGTCCTATAGCAGGAGCTACTCTTTGTTTAACCTCTTCCAAGCCATCTACAGGTGCACTTCTATTCTCCTCTGTGTTAATTTGCTCCTCACCCTGTTCATCCTTGGTACTTGCAGGGTTTTGGTTAGAAACCACTTTACCACTTCTAGTAGTGATGGCCATACAGTGTCCATCCTTCTTGGTGTTTTGAATAATATCACTTGGTAATGAACCATTCTTTCTCTGATTCCGGGATGCTGAGAGTTGTCCCAACTGTTGCTCTATTTGCTCAATAGAGGTGGTGTGAGAGTCAACCAGCTGACTCATGCTTGAGAACTAACCCCTCATTTTTTTAACTCCTACATGTGTTGACTCAACCTTTTGAAGCATCTTGGCCATCATATCTTCAGACTTAGATCCACTGGACTGACCAACCGTTCTTTCTCTATTACCAGTGGTTACATATACACCACGACAATCATTTCTATACCTATCTCTATTCTGCCAGTTTCCTTGCTCTCTGTTTGGTGGTCTATCATATTGACCATCTCTGGTGTAGTTTCGACCTGTATTTCCAAAATTATACCCCTGATGTCCAGAGTTATAATTTTGGAAACCTCCTTGGTTTCCCAAGTAGTTAGCTTCTTCATCAATGTCAATGTCTTGCTCTTCGTATCTGCTTTGTTATCCCACAACATTTACTTTTTCAGGCTTGGACACAATATATTTTGTTAGTAAATCAATTTGAGTTCTCATATGTGCCATGTACTAATCCCTTTCTTCTTCCTTCTTTCTCTATTTCGTTGACATCTCATATGTATACCCAAATTCTCCTACTTCTGCATCTATTGAGTATCATGACCTATTGTTCTTGGAGATTTCATCTAATAGTTGCATGCTTTCAGCAAATGGCTTCCTCATAAAAGAACCTCCGCAGACTGCATCAATAACAGGTTTAGTCACATAATTCAGATACCAATAGAAAGCCTGTTTAAGATGCCTCACAGTAAGATCAGGGTTGGGGCATTTCTTCAACTTTTGGTTGAACCTCCACCAAGTGTCATGCATTGCTTCTCCTGGTAATTGCTTATGAGTACTGCTCTCATCCTTCATTTGCAGTTCTTCCGATTCTGGAAAGAATCGTTCTAAAAAAGCCTCTTTTAATACACTCCAAGTTTGAATGGAGTCATCTGGCATCTCGTTCAGCCAGTTAGTAGCTTCCCCAGTAAGAGATAAAGGAAATAGCCTTAGCCTCATTGTAGTTTGATTAACTCCATGAATCTTTTGAGATTTACATATCCCCACAAAATTCATTAGATGCTTATTTGCATCGTTACCAGCTACCCCTCTATACATTTCTTTGAGATTAAGCAATTGTATTATTGTACTAGTAACAGTGAATTGTACTCCTGGAGGTAACACAGGTAAAACTATAGCTCCAATGTCTCTAGCTCCATCCAAATTAGCATCATCCTTTTCATACATCATGTGAGATGGATGCTGAACTCTACCCCTCTGGGCTACTGGGGGACAATGAGGAAGAATTACATCATCCATGTTTTCATCAACTCCCTAGGTGGGACTAATTAAATATTTTATTGCACATGTCGTGCAGCATCTAGTTCAGCCTCAATGCCCTACCTTTGCCTCTGAGCCTCTAGTTCTTGAACATTAACCATCTTGCGTAAGTTTTTCTGGAGCTCTGGATTGTAAGGTAGAAATGTGGCTCGCTTACTTCTGGTGGTGGGCATACACAATCAGATATATCTGTAATAGATCAAAAATAACAACACAAGTAAAATTAGGAAATTTTAACTACAAGTCGACTGCAAGCGAGTAAAACACTACTAAATTGACATTCCCCGGCAGCGGCACCAAAATTTGATACGTCCAAACTTATACCTCAAATGAGGGTGTAAACGGTTGTTGTCACTTTACAGAACTCAACAGGAGTTGAGATCATTTCCACAAAGAAGTTTTTTACAGAGAATGTTCACTTTCACTCTTATCCGATTGTTGTTACTATCATCTAATGAATTCAAACAAAAAGTAAAATTTGGGTATGAATATGAAGTAGCAAGTTCTAGGCATAAGACAAAAATTTAGATTTCAAATCTATTTTATAAACGATGACTAGGTATGGGTTTTCTGTTGATTAAGAGAAACCAGGTTAGTGTTCACTATGACAAGAACTTGTGAAACTCTTCTAAAATTGGAGCTTCAAGCAATCATACTTTCACAAAACTCAGTGACTAAAGTTTATCTAATGCTTCTCAGCCTTATTAGATAATAATCACTTGTATTCTCTCGAGCTACAATTGATTCTTTTATAAAGAACTGTTTTATATGGATGTGAGGCTGAAGTTATTTTCTCTCGAACTCCAACTTCAACTTCAATACAGTAAAGAGATTTCTGCTTTTCCTAACAAGTATTTTTCTCTAGAACAACCACTTGATTCAGGCTAGTCTAAAGTGTGAACTCCTTAGAACAAATTAAAACCAAAGCTTGAATCTACAGCAAGTGAAAGGAGATTACTCTATGCTCGTTTTACAGATTCAGATTCACAGTCTCATCAAAGAACTCACACACCTGATTTGAATACTTAGTGATTCATAATTCTGTGTGCATAACAGTTGATAATCATTGAAAACATAATTCTGGATACTTGCGATAGCAAATTGAAATTCGAAATCAACTTTATAATCCAAGAGGCAAGCTTTCTCTTGTTGCCAAGTAGTTTGAAAAACAGAAATCGGTTCGAAAAATTCCAAGTTCTATTCTCCCTTTCTTCGTCAAAAATTGAATGGCTTAAAAATCATTCAAAAACTCCCTAAATAATATCCCAAAAAAACTTTTAAAAAGAGACCTAATGTAGTAAGCACTGTATTTTTGCTTTCCTTCACGGCCCCCGTCACGGCCCGTGAAAGGCTTCACGGTCCGTATAGTAGTCCGTGCTCTTTCCTTCAAATTTCCAAAACTGAAATTCGGTTCACGAATAGAATCATGGACCATGAAAATATCACGGTCCGTGAAGACGTCCGTGGTCTTCACTTCAACTTTCTCAACTCCGGATCCTTTGCCCTGCTTTTTGGAATCTTGTTGACGGACAAAATCACGGACCATCAAAATTATCATGATCTGTGAAGTCTTCTGTTGTCTTCACTTCAACTTTCTCAACTCTGGACACTTTTCACTGATCTATTGAATTAGGTTGACGGACAGAGTCACGGACCATTAAAATTATCACGGTCCGTGAAGACTTCCATAGTCTTCACTTCAACTTTCTCAAACGTGGGTTTCAGAATTCCTCTACTGTCATCGTACTTCAAGGTCACTTACACGGTCCGTAAAATAGGCCACGGACCGTCAAGATGGACTTGAGTTACTACTACTTCTCTTCTTTGTCTCATTCTTCCTGCATCATCAACAAACACATCAAATCATACCAAATACACTCGATTCTAGTATTAGTTCCTTGTTTTTAAGCGTTAAATTATACTCGGATATCCCGGTTCATCATAGTTCTTAATCAAAAAAAATCATTTGTTGTTTGAGAGAATATAGATGATTATTGTCTAATAAGGCTGAGAAGCGTTGGATAAACTTCATTTGCTAAGCTTTGTGAAGTTATGATTGCTTGAAGCTCATATTTTAGAGGAGTTTCACAGTTATTGTCATAGTGAACACTAATGTGGTCTCTCTTAATCAACATAACAACCCATCCTTAGTCATAGTCTATACAATACATTTGAAATCTTAATCTTAAGTTTAGAAATTTATATTTGTCATTCAACCCAAATTTTATTTTTTGTCTAAATTCATTAGGTTATAGTAACAGCAATCTGATAAGAGCAACAATAAAGCATTATTTGTAAAGAAATTCTCGGTGGGAACTATCTCAATTCTAGTTGAGTTTTGTAAAGTGACAACGACTGTTTACCTTCATTAGAAGTGTAAGTTTGAATGTATCAATTGCCTCCGTATGTGGGACTGTTTTGGACAGTGTAGGCAATCAATATAGGTCCTCCTCAAGGACACCTTGGTTGGTTCTTAGGGAGTTTTTCCCGGGCATTTCCAACCCGAATATGTTGGTATACATGTTTAGGACCTCTCACATCAATTTTATCCAAAACGAACATGTAAAACTTGATTAAACACACTAAGACACACAAGCACGTTTCAAGGCAAACCTTTCGAACGTCATGAACGTTCTTGGACGTTTGACCTCAAAACTTCACGAAACTTTAAACACTGCCTCCTAACATCATTATAACCCATTTTAGGGCTTCAAAAATCAAGACTCGAGTGTTAGGATCTAGTTTCACCTAAATCGTTTTAGAGGTGTTACAGATATCATAAAAAACTCAATTCATCCAAAGTCAAGAACAACATTCAAATTCAAGAATACATATCAAGAACATAAATTTCAAACTATTTTAGGAAGAATTTCACTGAACTAAACATTCTTGGCGTGTGGGTGAACGAACCCAATGCTATGAGATACTCACATAACTTGTAGGATCAATTCTTCGGTGAATCCACAACCAAAATTGATTGTTCTTGGCAAATCATTCTTTTTCTCTTCTCTTTTCTCTTGCGTTCTTTTTCCAAAAAACCCTAACTATTTTTTTCAAAAGCGTAAACTAAACTTAATTATTTTTACCCCAATTAATTTACTAAAAATGGATTAAATTAATTTCATTAGGAAAAGACCAAATTACCCTTTTAATTTTCGGATTGGACATTTCCTTAATCCAACAGTCCAACTTCCAAAGGGCATAACTCACTCGTCCGAACTCGGAATTTTGAAAACTCGGCGGAGTTGGAAATATCATTTCAAGAGATTCACAACCATATCTGGAAATACACCTAACACATCTTAATCTTGGAGTTATCATCCTTTGGAGTTGACCAAAAACTCACTTTAACTTAGTTACTAAATTTCAAAATTAATATCTTTCAAAAAATAACTATTTCCAATTCGTAAAGTTCCGTCTCATTTCTTTTTAGTTGCGAGATGTTACAGTTGGTCCCCAAGCGAACCCTCATCCTGACTGACTACTAGACAAAGATTAACTCAAGCATACAAAAGCTTAAAAACTAAATAAAAATAATATATTCAACTCGTCACAAAATAGGCAACTTAAGTCTTTAAAAAATTTAACAAAATAAATGAACAGACTTTTGAAACTCTATTGTCTATCTATGAAGCCTCTAAATGACGAAAATGGAAGTCGGGACAAGACTCACGACATCCTGAAAAAAACTAAAAAGTAAATGAAATCCTCCTAAAGCAAGGATGGTCACCATATCTAACTCAAACTCCATGTGGTATCAAAAAAGCTCCTGTTGATGACCTTGAATACATGTATTTGTATCATCAAATGATGCAGACCAAATGGATCAGTATGTGGAATGTATGAGCATGTAAGGGCAATTTAAAAGCATAAACATAAGCTTGAACTAATAAAAAAGAAACATTCTTACCTCTTTTCAACTAAACTCAATTCAAAGAAACATAATTCAACTCAATGATAAGATATTCAACTCAGTGAAATAAATCTCAACTCAATGATAAGATATTCAACTTAGTGACATACGGCTCAAATAAAAAATAAGATGATCGACTCTAGGTACTTAACTCCGGGTACTCAACTGTGGGTACTCAATTAGACATATGCAATATATGGAAAGCTTTTAAACACTTGAAAGCAACTCAGTGGGTATGCCAGGATACCACATAAACTCTACTTGTATATGAAAATACAAAGTAAACTATGTTTATATAAGAATACAAACTATCTCCTCTAACTGACAACCATCACTACGAGCTAAGTGATGGTGCAGTGCCTTGCCTCACGTTACCAGGGTCGTCATATACCTTTCAGGGGGTATAGAACCTAACTCACTAAGTGGATCCACTAGTCTATATATATAACTTAACCTCTATAAATCCCATACCCCTCGTACAATTCACTCGCAGTATTGACTCAACTCGAATATCATCCATCAATATTTTTTTAATGGGATGAACTTAGTTGTAGGAAATTCACATTACTCTCTCGACCATTCTCTAGAAGGCACCTTTGCACTAGTGTTGTAGTTTTTCAACTTTGTTATCTTCTCAAAGTTTGAAAATCTTATTATTTGTCCTATTTAATCCATTTTTTGAAAATTTATTTTCTTTTTTTATTTTTGAAGTTTTTTAGTCGATAAAAATCTCCTGTAATTCTTATTAATGAAGAGTTTAAACTTTAGTACTTCCTTTTTCTTTTGAATAAAATGGAATCTTGTTTTTATAAATAGAAAATAATCTTGCATGTATAACAGATAAACAGAGCTAAGAAGGTGACAAACTTACAACCTATATGGCCATGTATTTTGGAAGTAAAAAGTATTTCCTCTGTCCCAATTTATGTACTTACTTTCCTTTTTAGTCAGTCCAAAAAGAATGGCATTTCTTTTATATTAAGTAACTATTTAACTATAAAATGTCTAATTTACCCTTAATGAAATGATTTACAACCACACAAATTTCTTTTATTCATTTTGGAGCACAAGTTTTTAAAAGTCTTCATTTCTTTCTTAAACTCCATGTTGAGTCAAACTAAATCACATAAAATGGGACAGTAGGAGTATCATTATTTATTTTGAACAGTAAGAGTTGAAAACAAATAGGTTCCTTCTTTATGGACCGAGAGAGATGGACTGCATCACGAGTTTTGTGTGTTAGGTAAGTTATGTTATTTTGTGTTCTGATATTTATAGATATATGCTAGCTTCATGCAACAACATCAACACATTTGTTAGAAGCACAATACAAAGGAAAGAGATCATAAAAGAAATTGTTGATTTTGAT
Organism: Solanum sitiens; assembly: GCA_016801875.1. NCBI lineage: Eukaryota > Viridiplantae > Streptophyta > Magnoliopsida > Solanales > Solanaceae > Solanum > Solanum sitiens. The sequence goes on along the minus strand of JABWTJ010000122.1, from coordinate 3,189,158 downwards.
ATTTCTAGAAATATGCTAGATGCATGCAACAACATCAACACATTTTTAGAAGCACAATACAAAGGAAAGAGATCATAAAAGAAAGTTGTTAATTTTGAAAAACACGTCTGGAGGGACAATGTTTGAAGTTAACATATTAATCCGCTTTAAAAGTTGAAGTAGTAGTGCTGTATACAACCATGCCAAAAATGTCCTTAAAATATGTATAAAGTAAATGACTAGTTCAGTGACAGCAATGAACTTTGTTAGTCCATTGTCTTTTAATTATTGTAAATACAAATGAGGTGTTGTCACACCCAGAGAGTACACCCCAGATGCGACCGGCGGCGGCGGCCTCTCAGAGGACTCAGACAATCTCTTAGTATTCGTCATAACATGTCATCAGTTAAATATGCGGAAAAAATTTAAAACTTTTAATACTATGTGAAGTATACTTAGAATTCATACATACCAATCATGAAAACATACGAAATGATATTCTAAAAAGTTGTCTCATATAAAAACCATCTAAAGAGTACGAATCTGGACTTAGGCAATAAATAGTCAATACGCCATATAGGCCTTAATACAAAAGAATCCAAAGAACATAAATGGAAATACAATTATTCTTAAAATCTACTAAAGTCTTCGTAAGATAGAATGATGAAAAGATAGCATCCCCGAACATGAGGACCTACCAACGCTTGGAGAAAGAGTTCCAAGCTTCTTCAATCAACCTTCTTAATCTTCAATGGACGGATCCTACATTTGTAGTAATATAAAGTTATGGGGTTAGTACGCCATATGTACTAAGTATGGGTATATGCACATAACATTTAAGGACATGCATGAAAAAAGATCATTTATCATTTCTTTAGAAGGCATGCCAAGTCATATGAATATCTTCAATACACATACCATAGAACATATACAAATTAAGGATTTCATCAACATACAACATGATCATAATCAAAGACATATTATCATAGACTCATGTTAACATTTCATATTCAAAAGATCATATAAAAATAACATACAAAACACTTACCAATGATCCCATCCCCAACCTAAAAGTGCAATGGTTATGTGAAGCCCCATGACCCCAAACAACCAAGTAGATAAGATAGGAGACCATTAGTAAAGCCTTGCTTCATATAACTTGTAAAATAAGTACTCGTCACCTCATAAAGCAATATAGACCAATAACATGTTCATTAACGTAACTAACTTTATACAAGAGTAACAACATGTATCATAAACATCATACCTTCCAAGTTATCATATTACATAAGAACAATCTCCTAGGACTTCTCTTAGAGTCAACGTGTGCAATGTCTAGGTAGAGTCTCATACCCCTACCTATACTAAGTAGACTCCTCTAGTCATCCTAATCAATGTCCATTTACTTGTATTAAATTTTACTTTAGGGAACATTCTCCTTAACCTACATTAGACCATGTGAGATAAACATAGAATCCGGTGTCATAAAACCCCACACCGAAAGAAGGTGGTCTACCGACCAAAGTAGAACCAAACTAACATAGCTTTCTAGGTGGATCCACTAGATATTATCCTATGGTGGAAACAAAGTTCAAGAACTAGGAGATATATCATAGACACATAGTTCTACATTACGTGGTATCCTTTATCTCATGAGCGTCATTGTGAACCTACCTTCAAACTAGGGAAGGGACACCTTTCATATCCAGTCCATCGGTGCTAAGATTAAGTCCCTTTTGATTAACTTTTAAGTCATCATTTATTCATAAATCTTATCATAAGTCATAGGAGATTAACTCCTTGTATAAACATGATCATAAGCTCTTTAGGATTAGATGATATTTTCCTTTCATCGTAACCCTTCGTTCGTGAGATTAACATATCATAAATCCTCTTGTGTAAAGCATACAAGAGAATATCATAAACTTGCGTTATCGTATTCTTATCATGATCTCAAAAATTAACATATTCATAGCCCAAAATATATGAATAGCATCATCATACATACTTCATTAGAATTGTAACATTGTTTATAGGCTAACATAAACATCATAGATTAATCACGACTTTAGAAGACTTACCTCTTGCTTCCAATATCCTTATTCAAGAACTTACGTTCAACTTACAACAATCATAACAACAACATAGTGAAATACTCAATAGCATAATAAATACCAACTCTTAAGGTCATATACAAGATCAATTTATAATGTAGGATAGGGTAAAGGGTCATTAAAGAGTCCATTCAAGTCTTAGTTCCAATCCCAACGATTTTATGTTATCATGTAGTAGGTATAACCCAATCAAAACCATCAATTTGATAAGGAACATTCTTCACACGAAAATATAACATTACAAGTCAAACATTCGACAATATACACTTAATCAACCATAGAAAATGATTATTTTTCATCGATAGTCATAAATCTAGAGTTAGGAAGAAATCCGTTTTGTAGAGTAAAAACCCTAGAAGTTTGAATTCTTGAAAACCATCTTTGAAAGGACCTCTTGGGGAAAGGAATCCCACGAGTGAGAAACTCATACCTTATTGACGAACAAATTACGAATTTTGGAAGAAAATCTTGAAGTTTTCGTCTTCTTCCTTAAGTTCTTCTTGTTTTTCAATGGAGTTTGAAAAAGAGAGCGTTCTTAAAAGAGATGAGAGAAAATTCATTTGATTTGATTTGGAGCGTGTAAAAGTGGTCTGAAACTGACCTATAATGCATATATAGTCTTTGTCACGACTGGAATCTAGACCCCAGACGAGACCGGCGTCGTTGACCTCTCAGAGGTCGCAGACAAGCCTACTTACGTTATTCATACTTCACTTAGGTTAATTTTAGCGGAAAATTTGAAACTTTTTGCTCCTTAACATATTTGTTAAACATTCGTAATATTTCATAATAGGTCACCATCAACCATCTAACATTAAGAGATAAGCAACTGAAAGAAATAGATCAATAAATATTAAGTGTATAATTGCCAAAATGGCACCAATACAAGGTCTGAATAAAAACAGGAAAGAAATGCTAGTGGAACATGCTCCACTAGCTCAACTCTAAAACTAAGCTAGAATGTAAAACAGTAGCATCCTCGAAAGAATGAGGACCTACCAAACTCCGGATTAATGCTGACGTCCGGATAATTGCAACAATGATCCTGTAGCTCTATCGCCCACTTGTGCCTGCACCTAAAATAGTATAGATGTATAGGGTTAGTACACACTTGTACTAAGTATGGGTATATGCAAGCACACACCACGGACATGCATGAGAAAGAATAGCTCTTTCCTAACAACATGATTTTTTGAAGTCAAGTCAGTGAACTTGCCAAATTGAGATTAGGAAAGTTAGTGAACTTTCCAAATTGGATTAGGAAAGGTTGTGCCATCAGAGTAACATACATCATTATAAATATCGTATTGCACACAACACATAATATCTTTACATAGCACATATCATAACACACAACATGTAACACATAGTTTCTTTCATATTATTCATTCATTTGTCATGAGACCTTGGAATCATGGACTTGACATTATGACTTTCCAAAATGAGGGCTCAACATATGAGACCTCAACTAGGGAGTCTTCATTAGCAAACACAGAGTCTGCTTCATTCATTCATACGTACTTCATTTCATTTCATTCATAGGCCAGTGTGAACACCAGCTATACCTAGGATGTAGTTTAAGACTTTCATCGAATTTGCTGTGCAATGATCATGAATAACCTAATGTCATTACCTGAATCTAGCTCACCTCTTGATTATCCTATCCTAACACCTTCGGTATCATTCATTTCTTTATGTGCTTCATTTAAGGCTGGCCTCATTCATTCACTGGGAACTTTAACTTTAATCGATATAGATTATGTGAGCATCATGAAATCCAGTGTCTCCCCCACACAGAAAAGAGGTGAAATCACCGGCCAAAGTGACCCAATAACATGCTAGCGTACATGGGAATTTAACCCCGCCAGATCCCTATATTGGCAGTATAGGTTCGAAGACTAGGAGATATAAGGAGACTCATACCCGGCAAGCCGGACAGTCTCATCTCATGAGAGTTACGTGAACCTCCGCCCTTCCTGAAAGAAGGCATCACCGCTCATAGCTAGCCTATCGGTGCTCAGTATAAAGTTCCATTTCATTCATCTCATACGTCATGGAAGTTGGCTTCTAGTATGCGGACATCATAGCTCATTAGATGATTTCTCATCTCATAATTAGTATTAAGTGTGTTAAGCTCAATACTTTCATTAGAGTGTTCATAGAGACTGGTCTCTTCATTATCTTACACGCTCATAGGTGAGTACGTTTTGGTAACATTTACTTAGACTCATTTGAGATTGCTCTCATCATTTACATTAGCCTCACATCATGTTGTCACCACATTCTTCATCATTAGCACCCTTACTTTTCATAGTTACTCACCTCTTATTACGTGAAGGTTCATTTCATCGTATACTAATGCATTAGGTCTTTTAGTGTATCTTACACTCATACTTAACCCTCCTAGGGTTCGTCATTTCCTTACATACATCTTAGGTTCAGTTACTTTTGAACGTATGTTAGACTTATGTGCCTATACATACAAGCCATGGGGCTTCATTCATAATTCGTAAGTAATTCTCACTTTCCTAAGATTATGTAGTACAAGACTTATGTATCTTGTATATATGCCAAGATCTTAATTTTTTATCTAAGTAGATGACATTGCTTTGGATATTTTACTCACGTATGATTTATGCGTCAATACGAAGTTTTGGGCAAGGGAACCCAAATCTTGAATCACTTGAAAATTATTTATATTTTCATTAATTTTATTTCTAATATTCATAACAATGGATTCTAAATTAGATCTCAACATTTATATTGATGGATAAATTTTCTATTTTAATTTCTCTCTTAATTAATCGAAGGGTTGGGGGTTCGAGCCCCCCACAACCTCCTAACTTTCTAATTTAATTAAATTCACTAAAATGGGGAGGTTGTGGGTTCGAACCCCCACAGCCCCCTTTATTTTTGGTTCAATTTAGCTGAGGGGGGCTGTGAGGTGGTGGGTTCGAAACACCACAGCCCCTCTATCCTTATTATATCTTTTTAAAAAAAAAAATCCCTTCCCTTCGCGCGCACTGGGAGGTCGTGGGTTCGAATCCCACGCCTCCCCTTTAATTTTTCTTTTCTTTTCGCGAGGGGAGATGGTCGCGAGTTCGAAACCCCAGTCCCCCTTATTTATTGTTTCTTTTCTTTTCGCGAGGGGAGCTGGTCGCGAGTTCGAATCCCCAGCCCCCCTTATTTTTTTTTCTTTTCTTTTCTCTTTCTCGTGAGGGCAGGGCTGGTCGCGAGTTCGATTCCCCCAGCCCCCATTTTTTTTTTCTTTTTCTCGCGAACGTAGTGAATAAAGAAGGAGGTCACAGGTTCGAAACCTGGTGGCCTCACTTCTTTAAATCGTAAAATTTCCAGATACTGGAAATTTTTCTCGTTATTTTTCATCCATTTTTATTCACATCTTTCATGAGTTTACCTAGTTAAAAGAGTTTCATTCAATCCAACATTTTTCATTATAATGCACACCACATTGCACACACATTACACGCATAAAATACACCAAAAAAACACATGAACACTCGAACCAAAACAGTGGTTAAAGCCACTGCCCATGATGCACACACAACACAAATTTTTAGTCGCACTTCGAATATCATTTTCGTAATTTTCCTCACATAAAAGATGTTCACCTTTAATATAAACACGTAAATCATGCCTAAATCTAGCAGCACAACATATCCATCCTACGAATTTGTTTGGGAACTAAGGACAAGGACATACGAAGGGGAACAACCTTAGTTTCAAGAGTTTGAGAAACTTTCAAAGGAAAGTACTCTTGGAGAAAGAATTCCAAGAGAGAAACCCATACCTTTTTGATGTTGTTCAAACGTGAGGCTGCTGCCCAGAATCACCACCAACGTCTCGTCCAAATCCCCTCAACTTCAACACCACTCGACGGACCACCTCTCTTTGCCTTGACGTTTTTGGTTACTTTGTTTTTCTTAAAATTTCATGTGAGTTCTTCAAGTGTGAAGAACTCTTGATGTATTTTCTGATTTTTGTTGTTTTTATTGGCAGAACCAACGTGAGAGAGAGTTGAGAAACGTTAGGGATGGTGTTGTTTTAGGATTAGGAGACTAAATTTAAGACTTAGTCAAAATAGGATTTAATTAATTTAATAAAAATCTGATTTTTCCTTTTTATTAAATTAGCTTAATAATTATTAATTAATTAAATTAATTTATCAACCTTAAATAAAAGTAATTTAAATCATTGCTTCCACCTAGGTTCCAACCCGGGTGGAACAAGACTCTACTCTAAGAGTTAAATTTTGGCTCTCTCTCCCAAAATTGCCCCTCCGTCTTATTAAACAATTAATTAATTTGATATTTAGGGTAATTATGATATTACCCTTAGCCTGGTAAAAGACCATTTTACCCCTAGACCTTCAAAACTTAAGATTTCTTCTTTTAAGTCCGGTAAAGACTCCTTCGATTAAATCTTAGTTTTCGAGAGCCTTACATGGTTGGTCCCAACCTTTCCAAGCTCTACTAACTCCCCAAGTTAGTTGACTTGGTCGTAGTAAGGGTTCTAAGGTCTGGTTCTATGCATATCAGTCCGTGTGAACCTTGGTTTAATCGCAAGCATTCTTGACACCCTAAGTCTTGATCCTATTCATTTTTAGGGTTGTTACATTATCCCCCCTTTAGGAACATTCGTCCCCGAATGACACTACCACTTCACATCGTAATGCCAGTCAGATCATAATGAAATCACTATACATAGTCAATCAATAGCAACAAAACACGGAGAGATAAAGAGCCATAGGTTTAAGAGTAGGAAGTCTAACCTCAAGAACTGAAAAAGTGAGGGTAGCGGGCTCTCATGTTGGCCTCATCCTCCCACGTAGCACCCTCAACAAGATGATTTCTCCACAATACCTTCACTGTGGCAATCTCCTTGTTTCTCAGTCTCTTGACCTGCCTGTCTAAGATCTCAACAGGTACCTCCTCATAAGACAAGTCTTCACCAACCCCCAAACCTTCAACAGGTAAGCTTGATGCTGGATCACCTAGGCACTTCTTCAACATAGAGACATAAAAGACTGGATGAACAAAAGCTAGCTCCGCAGGCAATGCTAACTCATAGGCCACCTCACCCACACGCTGTAGGATCTCATATGGCCCCACATACCTCGGACTCAGCTTCCCTTTTCTACCAAATCTCATCACCCCTTTCATAGGTGATATTTTCAAGTAAACCTGGTCACTAACATCAAATTTTAAGGGTCGTTTTCTATTATCAGCATATGACTTCTGCCGACTGTAAGCAGTAGTCAACCTGTCCCTAATCACTCTAACCTTCTCTAAGGCCTCATGAATGATCTCCAAACCAAAAATGGATGACTCTCAAACCTCGAACCACCCAACAGGAGATCTGCACCTCCTACCATACAGTGCCTCAAACGGTGCCATCCCTATGCTGAAGTGATAGCTATTATTATACGAGAACTCTATCAAAGCAGATGGTCATTCCAGCTACATCTGAAGTCAATCACACACGCTCTCAACATGTCCTCCAATGTCTGAATGGTGCGCACTGCCTGCCCATCTGTCTGAGGATGAAAGGCAGTGCTAAGCTTTACCTGTGTGCCCAAGCTCTTTTGGAAGGATCTCCAGAAATGTGAAGTAAACTGAGCTCCTCTATCTGAAATAATAGACAAGGGAATCCCATGCCATCTCACAATCTCATCAATGTAGAGTATCGCATAATCCTCAGCTCTGTAAGTAGACTTCACAGGGATAAAGTGGGAAGACTTAGTCAATCTGTCCACAATAACCCATATGGAGTCATGCTGCCTCCTAGTCCTCGGAAGCCCAGCCACGAAGTCCATATTAATGGCCTCCCATTTCCAAGTCGGAACCTCAATAATATGAGTTGGACCACCAGGCTTAAAGTGATCTGCCTTAACCTGCTGACAATTAGGACACTTGGCCACATATTCTGCAATGTCCATCTTCATGCCATCCCACCAATAAATTTGCTTAAGATCATGATACATCTTGGTGGAACCTGGATGTATGGAATATCTGGAACCATGGTCCTCTGCAACAATCCTGGTTCACATTCATCCACATCTGGCACACACAGCCTATCTTGATACCTAAGTATGCCATCACCTCCCAAAGCGAAAGACTCATTCATCTTCATCAGCACTGAGTCCTTCAGCTCCATCAACACAGGATCTAGATGCTGACCCTGCTTGACTTCAACTACCAAGGATGATTCAGAACTAGGATGAACTGAAACATCCCCACTAGTGGACTCAACCAAACGCACACCCAGTCTGGCCAGTCTGTGTACATCTTTCACCAGCTCCTTCTTCTCATCCTCAACGTGGGCTGTACTTCCCATGCTCATCCTGCTCAAAGCATCGGCTACAACATTAGCCTTACCTGGATGGTAGTGCACATTCATGTCATAATCCTTCAACAACTCCAACCATCTCCGCTGACGTAGATTCAACTCCCAATATATGAACACGTACTGGAGACTCTTATGGTCTATGAACACATCCACATGCACTCCATACAAATAATACCTCCACAGCTTCAGTGCAAACACCACAGCTGCCAACTCCAGGTCATGAGTGGGATAATTCTTCTTATGAACCTTGAGTTGTCTGGACGCATAGGCTATCACCTTACCAACGTGCATAAGAACACAACCCAAACCAACCCTAGATGCATCACAATAAACAGTGTAATTCTCACCACACTTAGGCAAAGTAAGCACCGGGGCTGAAGTGAGTCTGTCCTTGAGCTCCTGGAAACTCTTCTCACAAGTCTCCATCCATTCAAACTTGGCTTTCTTCTTAGTCAAAGCTGTCAATGGGGCAGCAATGGAAGAAAAGCCCTCCACAAACCTGCGGTAGTAACTAGCCAATCCTAAAAAGCTACGGATGTCAGTGGGAGTAAGAGGCTTTGGCCAGTTCTTCACAGCCTCAGTCTTCTTGGGATCCACCTCCACGCCCTGATCGGACACAACATGACCCAGGAAGGTCACTGATCTCAGCCAAAATTCACATTTGCTGAATTTGGCATACAACTGATGTTGTCTAAGTACCTGCAAGGTTAGTCTCAAATGTTGTTCATGCTCTTCCTTGGTCTTAGAGTAGATGAGAATGTCATCAATGAATACTATGACGAAAGAGTCAAGGTATTCACGGAAAACCCTGTTCATGAGATCCATAAATGCAGCAGGTGCATTCGTGAGACCAAATGACATGACTAGAAATGAAAGGCTGTCTTTGGGATATCTCCATCCCTAACCCTAAGCTGATGATACCCTGAACGAAGATCAATCTTACATAAGAAACTAGACCCTTGGAGCTTATCGAACAAATCATCTATTCTGGGGAGTGGATACTTATTTTATAGTGACTTTGTTGAGCTGCCGATAATCGATACACATTCTAAGGGTCCCATCTTTCTTCTTTACAAACAACACTGGAGAGCCCCAAGGGGATATGCTCGGCTGAATGAAACCCTGGTCAGTGAGATCTTTTAACTGCAGCTTCAACTCTTTGAGTTCAGCTGGAGCCATTCTGTAAGAAGGAATTGAGATTGGTTTAGTATAGGGTTCTAAATTGATACCATAGTCAATCTCTCGAAGGGGAGGGACTCCAGGTAAGTCATCACGAAACACATCCAAGAACTCATTCACTACAGGTACTGAGTCTATGAAAGGAATGTCATGATCTAAATCATTAACACTTACAAGATGACACAATAACCCCTTGGACATCATCTTATTGGCCTTAAGGTTAGAAATCAAGGGATTAGGACGATTCGAATTGTACCCCTCCCAAACTAACTCTTCTTCATTAGGAAAAAGAAATCTCACCACTCTACTACGATAGTCCAAGCAAGCATAACAACTGTGAAGCCAATCCATGCCAAGAATAACATCAAAATCATGCATGGGTAACTCAACCAGGTTTGCACACATAGTTTTACCACTCACAACTATTGCACAATCCTTGTATACTCTATCAGTTCTTACATTCTCTCCTAAAGGTGTACTAACCACTATAGGATCATGCAGAACTTCAGGCAATATCTCAAAAGTAAGAGCAAGCAGAGGAGTTACAAAGGAAAGTGTAGACCCTGGATCAAGTAAAGCATAAACAGAAGTTGAGAACAGTTGCAGCATACCTGTGACCACATCAGCGGACTTCTCCTGCTCCTCCCTGCCCTTCAGGGCATAGAACCTGTTCCTCTTAGGAGGCTCGACTGCTGCTGCACCCTGTGGATTAGGCCTAGGCTGAGCATTACCTCCAGCCTGACCTCTGTTCTGTGGACAGTCTCTGACCATGTGTCCACTCTTACCACAACCGAAGCAGGCATTAGTGCCCTGTCTGCACTCTCTACTGTGAGCTCGGCCACACTTAGCCCAATTATTCTTAGGACGCTGCATCTCACCTCCATTCCCTTCTTGGGCTCAGGTCTGCCTCCTCTAGGTGTAGTACTCCTCTGAGGATTAGAATTCGCAGAACTCTGTTGCCCCTTTTTGAACCTTGGCTGCTCACGGACGCCAAAGTTGTTCCTGTGGCCTCCATGACTGAGTCCTGCCTGATCTTGAGGCCTAGGCCTCCTAGCATCACGAACACCTCTCTTTCTGCGGCTGTCCTCTACCTGCTGTACATGCACCATCAACCTGGAAAGATCCATATTATCATGGAGCATCGCAGATCGACACTCCTCCTCCAGGTCCCAATTGATTCCTGTGAGGAACCTGCTCATCTCATCCCTGTTGTTAGAAACCAGGGAAGTAGCATACCTGGATGATTTCAACAAAGTTCAATATTCTCCTCATTCTTGCTATTAAATACTAGGGAAAATAACATACCTTGACAGCTTAACAAACTTCAGGGAATAGTCCCTGACTGTCATAGAGCCTTGTTTAAGGTTGATTAATTCCTCAACCTTGGCCTCCCTCATCTCCCTGGGGAAGAATCTCTCCAGAAATGTTGTCTTGAACAGCTCCCATGTGACTGGCACTCCACCTAAGACACAACTATCTTGCCACATGTTGCACCAAGTCTGTGCAACATCCTTGAGCTGATAGAAAGCCAGCTCAGCCTTCTCAATATCAGTGACCCCCATAGCCACCAGGATCTTATGCACCTCATCCACAAACTCCTGAGGATCCTCGGTAGTCCTAGACCCTGTGAAAATAGGAGGATTCATCCTCGTAAAATCCCTCAGCCTGTCGGTTCTCCCTCTAAACATCCTTTCGGTTGACCTGGGCAGTCATAGCCTGGGCCTGCATATTAATGGCCTATACCATCTGGGCCAGAGATGCCCTCACCTCAGCATCCGTCAACCCAGCTGGATTAACTGGCACAGCCACTCCTTCAGCTGCAGCCTGGGGTGGAACTCGGTTGCCCCCAGCAGCTGCTCTTCCTCTCCTCTGACCAATAGCCCTCCTAGGGTTCATTCTCTGAAAACAACAAAAATTGATGTTAGATACGCTCATAACACCAAGAAATCAGACATTCAGAAAAGCACGATAAGATCAGAAGAAGGGAAATTTTCCTACGCATCATGCAGTCTCTAATTCAGGATAGTGGTGCACTTCACTACCATGACTTAGAAACTACTCAATGTGGTTGATGTGAACTCAATATTCTCGGAATTTAACCTAGTGCTCTGATACCAACTTTGTCACGACTGGAATCTAGATCCCAGATGAGACCGGCGTCGTTGACCTCTCAGAGGTTGCAGACAAGCCTACTTACGTTATTCATACTTCACTTAGGTTAATTTTAGCTGAAAATTTGAAACTTTTTGCTCCTTAACATATTTGTTAAACATTCGTAACATTTCATAATAGTTCACCATCAACCACCTAACATTAAGAGATAAGCAACTGAAAGAAATAGATCAATAAATATTAAGTGTATAATTGCCAAAATGGCACCAATACAAGGTCTGAATAAAAACAGGACAGAAAGGCTAGTGGAACATGCTCCACTAGCTCAACTCTAAAACTAAGCTAGAATGTAAAACAGTAGCATCCTCGAAAGAATAAGGACCTACCAAACTCCGGATTAATGCTGACGTCCGGATAGCTGCAACAATGATCCTGTAGCTCTATCGCCCACCTGTGCCTGCACCTAAAATAGTATAGATGTATAGGGTTAGTACACACTTGTATTAAGGATGGGTATATGCAAGCACATACCACGGACATGCATGAGAAAGAATAGCTCTTTCCTATCAACATGATTTTTGGAAGTCAAGTCAGTGAACTTGCCAAATTGAGATTAGGAAAGTTAGTGAACTTTCCAAATTGGATTAGGAAAGGTTGTGCCATCAGAGTAACATACATCATCATAAATATCGTATTGCACACAACACATAATATCTTTATATAGCTCATATCATAACACACAACATGTAACACATAGCTTCTTTCATATTATTCATTCATTTGCCATGAGACCTTGGAATCATGGACTTGACATTATGACTTTCCAAAATGAGGGCTCAACATATGAGACCTCAACTAGGGAGTCTTCATTAGCAAACACAGAGTCTGCTTCATTCATTCATACGTACTTCATTTCATTTAATTCATAGGCCAGTGTGAACACCAGCTATACCTAGGATGTAGTTTAAGACTTTCATCGGATTTGCTGTGCAATGATCAGGAATAACCTAATGTCATTACCTGAATCTAGCTCACCTGTTGATTATCCTATCCTAACACCTTCGGTATCATTCATTTCTTTATGTGCTTCATTTGAGGCTGGCCTCATTCATTCACTGGGAACTTTAACTTTAACCGACATAGATCATGTGAGCATCATGAAATCCAGTGTCTCCCCCACACTTAAAAGAGGTGAAATCACCGGCCAAAGTGACCCAATAACATGCTAGCGTACATGGGAATTTAACCCCGTCAGATCCTTATATTGGCAGTATAGGTTCGAAGACTAGGAGATATAAGGAGACCCATACCCGGCAAGCCGGACAGTCTCATCTCATGAGAGTTACGTGAACCTCTGCCCTTTCCAAAACAAGGCATCACCGCTCATAGCTAGCCTATCGGTGCTCAGTATAAAGTTCCATTTCATTCATCTCATACGTCATGGAAGCTGGCTTCTAGTATGAGGACATCATAGCTCATTAGATGATTTCTCATCTCATAATTAGTATTAAGTGTGTTAAGCTCAATACTTTCATTAGAGTGTTCATAGAGACTGGTCTCTTCATTATCTTACACTCTCATAGGTGAGTACGTTTTGGTAACATTTACTTAGACTCATTTGAGATTGCTCTCATCATTTACATTAGCCTCACATCATGTTGTCATTACATTCTTCATCATTAGCACCCTTACTTTTCATAGTTATTCACCTCTTATTACATGAAGGTTCATTTCATCATACACTAATGCATTAGGTCTTTTAGTGTATCTTACACTCATACTTAACCCTCCTAGGGTTCGTCATTTCGTTACATACATCTTAGGTTCACTTACTTTTGAACGTATGTTAGACATATGTGCCTATACATACAAGACATGGAGCTTCATTCATAATTCGTTAAGTAAATCTCACTTTCCTAAGATTATGTAGTACAAGACTTATGTATCTTGTATATATGCCAAGATCTTAATTTTTGATCTAAGTAGATGACATTACTTTGGATATTTTACTCACGTATGATTTATGCGTCAATACGAAGTTTTGGGCAAGGGAACCCAAATCTTGAGTCACTTGAATATCATTTATATTTTCATTAATTTTATTTCTAATATTCATAACAATGAATTCTAAATTAAATCTCAACATTTATATTGATGGATAAATTTTCTATTTTAATTTCTCTCTTAATTAATCAAAGGGTTGGGGGTTCGAGCCCCCCACAACCTCTTAACTTTTTAATTTAATTAAATTCACTAAAATGGGGAGGTTGTGGGTTCGAACCCCCACAGCCCCCTTTATTTTTGGTTCAATTTTGCTGAGGGGGGCTGTGAGGTGGTGGGTTCGAACCCCCACAGCCCCTCTATCCTTATTATATTTTTTTTAAAAAAAAATCCCTTCCCTTCGCGCGCACTGGGAGGTCGTGGGTTCGAATCCCACGCCTCCCCATTAATTTTTCTTTTCTTTTCGCGAGGGGAGCTGGTCGCGAGTTCGAACCCCCAGCCCCCCTTATTTTTGTTTTCTTTTCTTTTCGCGAGGAGAGCTGGTCGCGAGTTCGAACCACCAGCCCCCCTTATTTTTTTTTTTCTTTTCTTTTCTCTTTCTCGCGAGGGCAGGGCTGGTCGCGAGTTCGATTCCCCCAGCCCCCATTTTTTTTTCTTTTTCTCGCGAACGCAGTGAATAAAGAAGGAGGTCACAGGTTCGACACCTGGTGGCCTCACTTCTTTAAAACGTGTAAAATTTCCAGATTCTGGAAATTTTTCTCGTTATTTTTCATCCATTTTTAGTCACATCTTTCATGAGTTTACCTAGCTAAAAGAGTGTCATTCAATCCAACATTTTTCATTATAATGCACACCACATTGCACACACATTACACACATAAAATACACCAAATAAACACATGAACACTCGACCCGAAACAGTGGTTAAAGCCACTGCCCATGATGCACACACAACACAAATTTTTAGTCGCACTTCGAATATCATTTTCGTAATTTCCCTCACATAAAACATGTTCACCTTTAATATAAACACGTAAATCATGTCTAAATCTAGCAGCAAACATATCCATCCTACGAATTCGTTTGGGAGCTAAGGACAAGGACATACGAAGGGAGACAACCTTAGTTTCAAGAGTTTGAGAAACGTTCGAAGGAAAGTACTCTTGGAGAAAGAATTCCAAGAGAGAAACCCATACCTTTTTGACGTTGTTCAAACGTGAGGCTGCTGCCCAGAATCAGCACCAAAGTCTCGTCCAAATCCCCTCAACTTCAACACCACTAGACGGACCACCTCTCTTTGCCTTGACGTTTTTGGTTACTTTGTTTTTCTTAAAATTTCATGTGAGTTCTTCAAGTGTGAAGAACTCTTGATGTATTTTCTGATTTTTGTTGTTTTTTTGGCAGAATCAACGCGAGAGAGAGATTGAGAACGTGAGAGAGAGTTGAGAAACGTGAGGAGGGTGTTGTTTTAGGATTAGGAGACTAAATTTAAGACTTAGTCAAAATAGGATTTAATTAATTTAATAAAAATCTGATTTTTCCTTTTTATTAAATCAGCTTAATAATTATTAATTAATTAAATTAATTTATCAACCTTAAATAAAAGTAATTTAAATCATTGCTTCCACCTAGGTTCGAACCCGGGTGGAACAAGACTCTACTCCAAGAGTTAAATTTCGTCTCTCTCTCCCAAAATTGCCCCTCTGTCTTATTAAACAATTAATTAATTTTATATTTAGGGTAATTACGATATTACCCTTAGCCTGGTAAAAGACCATTTTACCCCTAGACCTTCAAAACTTAAGATTTCTTCTTTTAAGTCCGGTAAAGACTCCTTCGATTAAATCTTAGTTTTCGAGAGCCTTACATGGTTGGTCCCAACCTTTCCAAGCTCAACTAACTCCCCAAGTTAGTTGACTTGGTCGTAGTAAGGGTTCTAAGGTCTGGTTCTACGCGTATCAGTCCGTGTGAACCTTGGTTTAATCGCAAGCATTCTTGACACCCTAAGTCTTGATCCTATTCATTTTTAGGGTTGTTACTCTTCCTATAAACTACCCAAAATATCCTTCACTTAAATGGGTCTTTTTATGAAGTTAAATTACCAAAAATATGACTTAAATGAATCAAGAAAGTGGCTGCGCATCGCGGGGCCAATTTCCATTATTTTTTTTGAATTTTTGGGTCAAGGCAGTGAGCCTCGTGTAAGCCTCACGTCGCGAGGTACCCCCCCCCCCAAAATCTTGAGGCAGTGAGCCTCGTGTGGGCTGCGCGTCCTGCAGTAGTCCCACAAAACCTGCCTGCTCCCCCATGTTTGAGTCCTCCCCAAGGTCCCTCCGGGTGGTCCTTAGGGTGTCGTTACCGGAAGTTTGGACCCTTTTTATTACATACTACCTATAGAAATTCATTTTACACATTTTGGACTTCATTTGACACTTTGAAACCTTCACCAAACATAGGGGCGTCAACTAGTTCAAATTAGCTAGTTTCCGAACGTCAATTTCTTTCTTTGTCGTTTTGGCTCTAACCTTTACTAAATGAACTTATTACATTAACATAGGTCTGGAAACATCATTTTTAACATTATTTAATAGATTAAGCTCTATTCTAAGTCATGACATTTCCGGAGTGTTACATTATCCCCCCCCCCTTAGAAACATTTGTCCCCGAATGACACTAAAATCTTTTGGAGGGTAAGAATAGACTCAATACTAGCATCCCAACCAATAAACAACATAGAATCTTAATGAGTCACATCTCGTTGGAGTACTTCGCAACTCCTTTCAACACATACCATAACATTACACATAGAACTAAATTTATGATGCAAAAACATATAAGAGTTCAATATTTCATAACACATAGTGAGGAATTTCCTTCTCAACCTTATCACGAGCTCAAATTGCACTCAAGGAGTTACCGTGCTATCATTATCTCAAGCCAACAACAAAGTAGAAAAAACTCAAGAAGACAACATGCATACATATTTCATATAAGTGCAAGAATAGAGTATGAAAGCATTTTCTTAAAACTCTAGTTGGTACAACTTTTACCAAAACATGCAGCTATTTTTTTTAAAAAAAAAGTCAATTTCATGATTATTCAATTATTTATTTATTAAGAGGAATGTATAACCTCAAGGAGTAAAGAGATGAGGGTAGCGGGACTTCATGTCGGCTTCAGCCTCCCATGTTGCACCCTTAACAAGATGGTTCCTCCATAGAACTTTTACGGAGGCAACCTCTTTGTTCCTCAACTTATTGACTTGGCGATCTAGGATATCAATAGGAAACTCTTCATAGGAGAGATTCTCATCCACCCCTAAACTTTCAATAGGCAGAATAGATACTGGGTCGCCTATGCATTTCTTGAGCATAGAAACATGAAACACTGGATGAACTGAAGCTAGTTCACTAGGTAGTTTCAACTCATAGGCAACCTTCCCAATTCGTCGTAAAACCTCATAAGAACCAACATACCGGGGACTCAACTTCCCCTTCTTACCAAACCTCATCACCCCTTTCATAGGTGAAATCTTCAAATAGACATGATCACCTATTTCAAACTAAAGATCTCTTCTTCTATGGTCGGCATAAGACTTTTGTCGACTATAGGTTGTCTTCAATCTATCTTTTATGATTCGAACTTTCTCTATAGACTCATAGACTCTGGACCAAGGAGTAAGGACTCACCAACCTCAAACCATCCAACTGGAGACCTACACCTTCAACCATAAAGAGATTCAAATGGTGCCATGGAGATGCTCGAATGGTAACTACTGTTGTAGGAGAACTCAATCAAAGGTAACTGATCATCCCAACTTCTTTTGAAGTCAATAACACAGGATCTTAACATGTATTCAAGGGTCTGAGTGGTACGTTCCGCTTGACCATCCGTCTGAGGATGAAATGCGGTGTTAATTTTCACTTGAGTACCTAAACCCTTTTGAAAAGCCTTCCAAAAATGAGAAGTCAATTGGGTACCACTATCTGAAATGATGGACAAAGGAATCCCATGAAGACTCACAATCTCATTAATGTAGATTCTTGCATAATGTTCGGCAGTATAAGTAGAGTTAACGGGAATAAAATTGGCAGATTTGGTCAACCTATCCACAATAACCCATATTGAATAATTTTGCCTATGGGTTCGCGGCAACCCAACAAGAAAATCCATATTGATGGCTTCCCATTTCCAGGTAGGAACATCCATGATTTGCATTAAACCATCCGGTTTAAGATGCTCAGGTTTAACCTATTGGCAATTTGGACACTTAGCAACAAACTCTACTATGCCCCTTTTTAAACCATCCCACCAATAAACTTCCCTAAGATCATGATATATTTTGGTGGCACACGGATGTATAGAATAATGAGAACTATGGGCTTCTTCTATAATTTGATTTATCAAATCTTCAACATCCGGTACACATAATCTCCCTTGGTACCTAAGAACATTATCCCTCCTTGGGAGAATGAATCATTGAGCTTACTAAGTACCGATTCCTTCAACTCCATGAGGATCAAGGTGTTGCTTAGACTTCACCTCAATCACTAATGATGAGTCAGAGTTATGATGGACCATAAATCCACCATTTGGAGAATCTTCTAACCGCACACCTAAACGAGCCAACCTATGAACATCTTTCACAAGTTCTTTCTTCTCTTGTTCCACATGATACACACTACCCATAGTCATACGACTCAAAGCATCCGCAACCACATTGGCCTTGCCAGGGTGGTAAAGGACACTCATATCGTAATCCTTCAATAATTCTAACCATATCCTCTGTCATAGATTTTAATCTTTTTTGTTTGAACACATATTGAAGACTTTTATGGTCAGTAAACACATCAACATGCACACCATACAAATAATGTCTCCATATTTTCAATGCAAAAACTACAGCAACTAACTCAAGATCATGAGTTGGATAATTCTTCTCATGAATTTTTAGTTTCCTAGAAGCATAAGCAATTACCTTGCCATGTTGAATGAAGACACATCCCAAGACCACTAGGGAAGAAACACAATACACTACAAGGCCTTCATCACCCTCCGGTAAGGTCAACACCGGAGCGAAGGTAAGCTTATCTTTCAACTATTGGAAACTTTTCTCACAAGCTTCCGACCACTCAAACTTCACCTTCTTTTGGGTCAAAGTTGTCAAAGGAGAAGCAATAGACGAAAATCCATCAACAAACCTTCTATTGTACTCGACTAGACCCAAGAAACTTCTTATGTCTGTGGAATTCAAAGGTCTAGGCCAATTTCTGACCGCATCTGTCTTCTTTGTGTAACAACCCTAAAAATGAATAAGATAAATACTTAAGGTGTCAAGAATTCTTGCAATTAGACCAAGGTTCACACGGACTGATATGCGTAGAACCAGACCTCAAAACCCTTACAACGACCAAGCCAACTAACTTGGGGAGTTGGTTGAGCTTGGAAAGGTCGGAACCAACCAAGTAAGGCTCTCGAAAATGAAGAGTTAATCAAAGGAGTCTTTACCGGACTTAAAAAGAAGAAATCTTAAGTTTTGAGGGTCCTGGGGTAAAATGGTCTTTTCCAGGCCAAGGGTAATATTGTAATTACCCTAAGGAATTAATTAATTAATTAATTAATATAATTAAAGAATCAATCCGGGTTGGGTCAACCCGAAATGATCCATCTCGCAAAGGGGTACTCTACCCGAGTTCGAACCCCATTGGAAGCATCAAATTAATGATTTGATTGTTGATTAAAATCTGATTTTTTTCAAGGGCATAATGGTCCTTTCACTAAGCTAATTAAGTCAGGTTTTTATTTAAATTAATAAGGAGTCCTAGTTTGACTAATTCCCAAACTAAAACTCCTATTATTTGACTACTCTCTCACGATCTCTCTCTCACGTTTCATCATTCTCTCTCATGTTGGTTTCTGCCAAAAATAACAAAGAACAGAAATAATATCAAGAGTTTTTCACACTTGAAGAACTGACATGAAATTTTAAGGAAAAAAACAAAGTAACCAAAAACGTCAAGGCAAAGAGAAGTTGTCCGTCGAGTGGTGTGTACGTTGAAGAGGCTTGGACTAATTTTGGAGAGGGTTTTGGGCAGCAAATTCACGTTTGAACAAGCAAATTAAGGTATGGGTTTCTTCACTCTTGGTCCCTTTTCCAAGAGACCCCTTACGATTCAAGATATTCACTCCGAAACTAGGGTTGTTTCCCCGTTGCATGTCCTTGTCACTAGCTCCCAATGATTTCGTAGGTTGGGTTTGTTTACTGGTAGATTTAGGTATGTGTGATGTTTTTATATTGAATATGAATATGTTTATGTGCGTGAAATCACGAAAATGACAACCAATGTGTGATCGAAAAAAATGATGTGTGTGTGTGCACGTTTGGCAGTGAGTTTAGCCACTATTTTGGATACGTGTAAGGCATGTTATTTCTTGTGTTTTATGTGCTAAAGTTGTGCATAATGTGATGTTCATATGGTGTGTGAAGCTACAAATTTTGAGTGAAAACGCTTGACTAATGTAACCCCTAAACTACACCTAATTACACACTAAGTGCTTGGTGAAATGCCTAAGAAACTAACATGAAAAGGTTGATGAAAGGAAGCTAAAAATTATGAATAAATTTCCAGATTAGTGTACTTTAAATTTCGTTCAAAAAGGGGGTTGAAATCTGGAAATTTAATACATTTAAAAGAGGTGAGGCCACCAGGATTCGAACCTGTGACCTCACTCTTTAGCTACTGGTTTTCGCGAGAAAGGAAAAGAAAAAGGGGGCTGGGGGAATCGAAACGGGGTCTGCTGGGTTAGTAGGAAGAGAACAAGAATTAAAATAATAAATGGGAGGCGTGGGAATCGAACCCACGACCTCCAGGTAGCGAGTGAAGGAAGAGAAAATAAAGAAAAGAAAATGTGAGGCGTGGGAATCAAACCCACGACCTCAAGGCTGGAAATGGATAAGAGCGAAATAATTAATAAAACAAGTGAGGCTGTGGGGGATCGATCCCACAACCTCATTCCCTAAAACACTTAGCCTAGCGAAATTAAATAAATAAAAAAATAGGAGGCTGTGGGGGTTCGAACCCACCACCTCACAGCCTCTAGCGAATTTAAATTAAAATAAGGAGGCTGTGGGGGTTTGAACCTACAACCTCCCTAGTCCAGCGAAACAAATAACAAAAAAATAAAAGAGGCTGTGGGGGTTTGATCCCACAACCTCTTAGTTTAGGCAAAACTGGGCATTGGAATATCAATTAAAAATAAAAAGGGGTTGTGGGGGTTCGAACCCACAACCTTTCAGCCAACTTAAGAGGAAAACTAAGTAGAAAATTAATGATACGATGTTAATGTTGGGATTTAATCTAGAGTTCTAATGTTATGAATATTAAAAATAAAATAAATGAATAATGTAAATGATATCCAAGTGATTAAAACTTGGGTTTCCTCGCCCAAACTTCCGTATTGATACATAAGTCATACGTGAACAAAACATCCAAGAATAATGCCACCTACTTAGATCGAAATCAAGATCTTGGCATATATACAAGATACATAAGTCTTGTACTACATAATCTTAGGAATGTATGAATCACTTAACGAATTATGAATGAAGCCTCATGGCTTGTGTGTATAGACTCATAAGTCTAGTATACGTTTAAAAGTAAGTGAACCTAAGATGTAAGTACTGAATGACGAAATGAACAATGAAATGATGAAACCCTACAAGGGCTAAGTAAGGGTATGAAACACACCAATGGCCAAGTATATTGGCATATGATGAAATGAACATTCACGTAAAATGAGGTGAGTAATTATGAAGAGTAAATGTGCTAATGACAATGAATGTGGTGACAACATGATATGAGGTTAATGCAAATAATGAGAACAATCTCAAATGAGCCTAAGTAAATGTTACCAAAACGTACTCACCTATGAGAGTGTAAGATAATGAAGAGACCAGTCTCTATGAAAACTATAATGAAAGTATTAAGATTAACACACTTAATACTAATGATGAGATGAGAAATCATCTGATGAGCTATGATGTCCTCATACTAGAAGCCAGCTTCCATGACGTATGAGATGAATGAAATGGAACTTTATACTGAGCACCGATAGGCTAGTTATGAGCGGTGATGCCTTTTTTCGAGAAGGGCGGAGGTTCACGTAACTCTCATGAGATGAGACTATCCGGCTTGCCGGTATGGGTCTCCTTATATCTCCTGGTCTTCGAACCTATACTTCCAATATAAGGATTTGGCGGGGTTAAATTCCCATATACGCTAGCATGTTTTTGGGTCACCTTGGCTGGTGATTCCACCTCTTTTCGGTGTGGGGGAGACACTGGATTTCATGATGCTCACATGATCTATGTCGGTTAAAGCTAAAGTTCCCAATGAATGAATGAGGCCAGCCTCAAATGATGCACATAATGAAATGAACGATACCAAAGGTGTTAGGATAGGATAATCGAGAGGTGAGCTAGACTCAAGTAATGACACTAGGTTATTCTTGATCATTGCACAGCAAACCCGATGAAAGTCTTAAACTACATCCTAGGTATAGCTGGTGTTCACACTAGCCTATGAAAGAAATGAAATAAAGGACGTATGAATGAATGAAGCAGACTTTGTGTTTGCTAATGAAGACTCCCTAGTTGAGGTCCCATATGCTGAGCCCTCATTTTGGAAAGTGTTAATGTCAAGTCCATGATTCCAAGGTCTCATGGCATATGAATGAATGATATGAAAGAAGTTATGTGCTATATGTTATGTGCTATGATATGTGCTATATATATAATGTTATGTGTTGTGTGCAATTTGATAACTATGATTATGCATGTTACTCTCATGGCATGACTTTCCCAATCCAAATTTGGAAAGCTTACTGACTTTTCTAATCCAAATTTGGAAAGTTCAGTAATTTTCCTAATCTCAATTTGGCAAGTCCACTGACTTGACTTCCCATAATCATGTTGTTAGGAAAGAGCTATCTCTTCTCATGCATATCCTTGTTGTGTGCTTGCATATACCCATACTTAGTACAAGTGTGTACTAACCCTATACAAACTCTACTATTTTAGGTGCAGGCACAGGTGGACGATAGAGCTACAGGATCATTATTGCAGTTATCCGGACGTCCAGCATTCATCCGGAGTTGGTAGGTCCTCATGCTTTCGAGGATGCTACTATTTTATATTCTAGATTAGTTTTAGATTTGAGCTAGTGGAGCATGTTCCACTAGCGTTTCTTTCCTGTTTTTATTCAGACTATGTATTGGTGCCATTTTGGCAATTATACACTTTATAAGAATTGAACTATTTCTTTCAGTTGCTTATCTCTTAATGTTAGATGGTTGATGGTGAACAATTATGAAATGATGAGAATGTTTAATAAGTTTGTTAAGAAACAAAAAAAAAGTTTCAAATTTTCCGCTAAAATTAACCTATGTAAAGTAAGAATGACGTAAGTAGGCTTGTCTGCGACCTCTGAGAGGTCAACGACGCTGATCTCGTCTGGGGTCTAGATTCCAGTCGTGACAAAGTTGGTATCATAGCACTAGGTTAAATTCTGATAATAATGAGTTCACATCAACCACATTGAGTAGTTTCTAAGTCATGGTAGTGAGGTGCACCACTATCCTGGATTACAGACTGCATGATGCGTAGGAAAACATCCCTTTTTCTAATCTTGTCATGCTTTTCCTAATGTCTAATTTCTTGGTGTTATGAGCGTGTCTAACATCAATTCTTATTGTTTTCATAGAATGAATACTAGGAGGAACGTTGGTCAGAGGAGAGGAGGAGCAACTGCTGGGAACAATCAGGTTCCACCCCAGGCTCCAGCTGATGGACTGGCTATGCCAATTAACCCAGCTGTGTTTACTGATGCTGAGGTCAGGGTATCTCTGGCCCAGATGGCAGAGGCCATTACTATGTAGGCCCAGGCTATGACTGCCCAGTCCAACCGGCAGGATGTTCAGAGGGAGAATCCACCGGTTCGTAGCATGGCTGACAGGCTGAGAGACATCACGAGGATGAATCCTCCTATTTTCACAGGGTCTAAGACTTCAGAGGACCCCCAGGAGTTTGTGGATGAGGTACATAGGATTCTGGTGGCTATGGGGGCCACAGATACTGAGAAGGCTGAGCTGTCTTCCTATCAGCTCAAGGATGTGGCACAGACTTGGTGCAAGATGTGGCAGGATAGCCGAGCTTTGGGCGGAGTTCCAGTCACTTGGGAGCTGTTTAAGACATCCTTTCTGGAGAGATTCTTTCCCAGAGAAACGAGGGAGGCCAAGGTTGAGGAGTTCATCAACCTTAAGCAGGGATCTATGACAGTCAGGGAGTATTCCCTGAAGTTTGTTAAGCTATCCAGGTATGCTACTTTCCTTAGTATCTAAAGGATAAGGTGAGTATTGAAGTTTGTTAAATTATCCAGGTATGCTACTTCCCTTGTGTCTAACAGCAGGGATGAGATGAGCAGGTTCCTCACAGGAATCAATGGAGATCTGGAGGAGGAGTGTCGGTCTGCGATGCTCCATGATAATATGGACCTCTCCAGGTTGATGGTCCATGTCCGGCAGGTAGAGGACAGCCGCAAAAAGAGGGGTATTCGTGATGCTAGGAGGCCTAAGCCTCAAGATCAGGCAGGTCCCAGCCATGGAGGCCACAAATATAATTTTGGCGTCCGTGAGCAGCCCAGGTTTAAGAAGGGGCAACAGAGTTCTGGGAACTCAAATTTTCAGAGGAGTATAGCACCTACAGGAGGCAGACCTGAGCCCAAAAATGTCAATGGAGGTGAGATGCAGCGTCCTAAGAAGAACTGTGCTAAGTGTGGCCGAGATCACAGTGGAGAGTGCATACAGGGCACTAATGCCTGCTTCGGTTGCGGTAAGAGTGGGCACATGGTTAGAGACTGCCCACAGAACAAAGGTCAGGCTGGAGGTAATGCTCAGCCTAGGCCTAATCCACAGGGTGCAGCAGCAGCCGAGCCTCCTGAGAGGAACAGGTTCTATGCCCTGAAGGGCAGGAGGAGCAGGAGAAGTCTGTTGATGTGGTCACAGGTATACTGCAAGTATTCTCAACTTCTGTTTATGCTTTACTTGATCCAGGGTCTATGCTTTCCTTTGTAACTCCTTTGCTTGCTCTCACTTTTGAGATATTGCCTAAAGTTCTGCATGATCCTATAGTGGTTAGTACACCTTTAGGAGAAAATGTAAGAACTGATAGAGTATACAAGGGTTGTCCAATAGTGATAAGTGGTAAGACTATGTGTGCAGACTTGGTTGAGTTACCCATGCATGATTTTGATGTTATTCTTGGCATGGACTGGCTTCACAGTTGTTATGCTTGCTTGGACTGTCGTAGTAGAGTGGTGAGATTTCGCTTTCCTAATGAAGAAGAGTTAGTCTGGGAGGGGTACAATTCGAGTCGTCCTAACCCCTTGATTTCAAATCTTAAGGCTAATAAAATGATGTCCAAGGGGTTATTGTGTCATCTTGTGAGTGTTAATGATCTAGATCATGACATTCCTTCCATAGACTCAGTACCAGTAGTGAATGAGTTCTTGGATGTGTTTTCTGATGATTTGCCTGGAGTCCCTCCCCTTCGAGAGATTGACTTCGGTATCGACTTAGGACCCGATACTAAACCAATTTCAATTCCTATTTACAGAATGGCTCCAGCTGAACTCAAAGAGTTGAAGCTGCAGTTAAAAAATCTCAATGACAAGGGTTTTATTCAACCGAGCATATCCCCTTGGGGCGCTCCAGTGTTGTTTGTGAAAAAGAAAGATGGAACCCTTAGAATGTATATCGATTATCGGCATCTCAACAAAGTCACTATGAAGAATAAGTATCCACTCCCCAGAATAGATGATTTGTTCGATCAGCTCCAAGGGTCTAGTTTCTTCT
The DNA here is from genome assembly GCA_016801875.1 of Solanum sitiens. Taxonomy (NCBI): domain Eukaryota; kingdom Viridiplantae; phylum Streptophyta; class Magnoliopsida; order Solanales; family Solanaceae; genus Solanum; species Solanum sitiens. The sequence continues at coordinate 3,163,497 of JABWTJ010000122.1, read as the reverse complement.
CTAAGATTGATCTTCGTTCAGGGTATCATCAGCTTAGGGTTAGGGATGGAGATATCCCAAAGACAGCCGTACCCGTTATGCTCACTATGAGTTCTTAGTCATGTCATTTGGTCTTACGAATGCACCTGCTGCATTTATGGACCTCATGAACCGAGTTTTCCGTGAATACCTTGACTCTTTCGTCATAGTATTCATTGATGACATCCTCATCTACTCTAGGACCAAGAAAAAGCATGAACAACATTTGAGACTAACCTTGCAGGTACTTAGACAACATTAGTTGTATGCCAAATTCAGCAAGTGTGAATTTTGGCTTAGATCAGTGACCTTCCTGGGTCATGTTGTGTCCGATCAGGGCGTGGAGGTGGATCCCAGGAAGACTGAGGTTGTGAATAACTTGACAAAGCCTCTTACTCCTACTGACATCCGTAGCCTTTTGGGATTCGTTGGTTACTACCGTAGGTTTGTGGAGGGCTTTTCTTCCATTGCTGCCCCATTAACAGCTTTGACTAAGAAGAAAGCCAAGTTTGAGTGGACGGAGACTTGTGAGAGGAGTTTCCAGGAGCTCAAGGACAGACTCACTTCAGCCCCGGTGCTTACTTTGCCTAAGTGTGGTGAGAATTACACTGTTTACTGTGATGCATCTAGGTTTGGTTTGGGTTGTGTTCTTATGCAGGTTGGTAAGGTGATAGCCTATGCGTCCAGACAGCTCAAGGTTCCTGAGAAGAATTATCCCACTCATGACCTGGAGTTGGCAGCTATGGTGTTTGCACTAAAGCTGTGGAGGCACTACTTGTATGGAGTGCATGTGGATGTATTCACAGACCACAAGAGTCTCCAGTACGTGTTCACACAGACGGAGTTGAATCTACGTCAACGGAGATGGTTGAAGCTGTTGAAGGATTATGACATGAATGTGCACTACCATCCAGGTAAGGCTAATGTTGTAGCTGACGCTTTGAGCAGGATGAGCATGGGAAGTGCAGCCCACGTTGAATATGAGAAGAAGGAGTTGGTGAAAGATGTACACAGACTGGCCAGACTGGGTGTGCGATTGGTTGACTCTACTAGTGGGGATGTTTCAGTTCATCCTAGTTCTGAATCATCCTTGGTAGTTGAAGTCAAGCAGGGTCAGCATCTAGATCCTGTTTTGATGGATCTGAAGGACTCAGTGCTGATGAAGATGAATGAGTCTTTCGCTTTGGGAGGTGATGGCATACTTAGGTATCAGGACAGGCTGTGTGTACCAGATGTGGATGATTTGCGGACCAGGATTGTTGCAGAGGCCCATGGTTCCAGATATTCCATACATCCAGGTTCCACCATGATGTATCATGATCTTAAGCAGATTTATTGGTGGGATGGCATGAAGAAGGACATTGCAGAATATGTGGCCAAGTGTCCTAATTGTCAGCAGGTTAAGGCAGAGCATCATAAGCCTGGCGGTCTGACTCAGATTATTAAGGTTCCGACTTGGAAGTGGAAGGCCATTAATATGGACTTCGTGGTTGGTCTTCCGAGGACTAGGAGGCAGCATGACTCCATATGGGTTATTATGGATAGATTGACTAAGTCTGCCCATTTTATCCCTGTAAAGTCTACTTACAGAGCCGAGGATTATGCGAGACTCTACATTGATGAGATTGTGAGATGGCATGGGATTCCTTTGTCTATCATTTCAGATAGAGGATCTCAGTTTACTTCACATTTCTGGATATCTTTCCAGAAGGGCTTGGGCACGCAGGTAAAGCTTAGCACTGCCTTTCATCCTTAGACAGATGGGCAGGCGGAGCGCACCATTCAGACATTGGAGGACATGTTGAGAGCGTGTGTGATTGACTTCAGACGTAGCTGGGATGACCATCTGCCTTTGATAGAGTTCTCGTATAATAATAGCTATCACTCCAGCATCGGGATGGCACCGTTTGAGGCACTATATGGTGGGAGGTGTAGATCTCCAGTTGGGTGGTTCGAGGTTGGAGAGTCATCCATTTTGGGTCCAGAGATCATTTATGAGGCCTTAGATAAGGTCAGAGTGATTAGGGACAGGTTGGCTACTGCTTACAGTCGGTAGAAGTCATATGCAGATAACAGAAAATGGCCCTTAGAGTTTGATGTTGGTGACCAAGTCTATCTGAAGATATCACCTATGAAAGGGGTGATGAGGTTTGGCAGGAAGGGGAAGTTGAGTCCGAGGTATGTTTGGCCATACGAGATCCTACAGCGTGTGAGTGAGGTGGCCTTTGAGTTAGCATTGCCTGCAGAGCTAGCTTCTGTCCATCTAGTCTTTCATGTCTCTATGTTGAAGAAGTGCCTAGGTGATCCAGCATCGATTCTACCTGTGGAAGGTTTGGGGGTTGATAAAGACTTGTCTTATGAGGAGGTACCTGTTGAGATCTTAGATAGACAGGTCAAGCGGTTGAGGAACAAGGAGATCGCCACAGTGAAGGTATTGTGGAGAAATCATCTTGTTGAGGGTGCTACGTGGGAGGCTGAGGCCGACATGAGATCCCGCTACCCTCATCTTTTCAGCTCTTGAGGTTAGACTTCCTACTCTTAAGTCTATGTTTCCTTATCTCTCCGTATTTTGTTGTTATTGCTTGACTGTGCATAGTGATTTTGTTATGATCTGAATGGCATTATGATATATAGTGGTAGTGTCATTCGGGGATGAATGTTCCTAAGGGGGGGATAATGTAACAACCCTAAAAATGAATAAGATAAATACTTAAGGTGTCAGATAAATACTTAAGGTGTCAAGATGCTTGCGATTAGACCAAGGTTCACACGGACTGATACGCGTAGAACCAGACCTCAAGACCCCTACTACGACCAAGCCAACTAACTTGGGGAGTTAGTTGAGCTTGTAAAGGTCGGAACCAACCAAGTAAGGCTCTCGAAAATGAAGAGTTAATGAAAGGAGTCTTTACCGGACTTAAAAAGAAGAAATCTTAAGTTTGAGGGTCCAGGGGTTAAATGGTCTTTTCCAGGCCAAGGGTAATATTGTAATTACCCTAAGGAATTAATTAATTAATTAATTAATTTAATTAAAGAATCAATCTGGGTTGCGTCGACCCGAAATGATCCATCTCGCAAAGGGGCACTCTACCTGAGTTCGAACCCCATTGGAAGCATCAAATTAATGATTTAATTATTGATTAAAATTTGGTTTTTTTCAAGGGCATAATGGTCCTTTCACTAAGCTAATTAATTCAGGTTTTTATTTAAATTAATAAGGAGTCCTAGTTTGACTAATTCCCAAACTAAAACTCCTATTATTTGACTACTCTCTCACGATCTCTCTCTCACGTTTCATCATTCTCTCTCACCTTGGTTTCTGCCAAAAACAACAAAGAACAGAAATAATATCAAGAGTTCTTCACAGTTGAAGAAGTCACATGAAATTTTAAGGAAAAAAAACAAAGTAACCAAAAATGTCAAGGCAAAGAGAAGTTGTCCGTCGAGTGGTGTGTACGTTGAGGAGGCTTGGACTGATTTTGGAGAGGGTTTTGGGCAGCAAATTCACGTTTGAACAAGCAAATTAAGGTATGGGTTTCTTCACTCTTGGTCCCTTTCCCAAGAGACCCCTTACGATTCAAGATATTCACTCCGAAACTATGGTTGTTTCCCCGTTGCATGTCCTTGTCACCAGCTCCCAATGATTTCGGAGACGTGTAAGGCATGTTATTTCTTGTGTTTTATCTGCTAAAGTTGTGCATAATGTGATGTTCATATGGTGTGTGAAGCTACAAATTTTGAGTGAAAACGCTTGACTAATGCCCCTAAACTACACCTAATTACACACTAAGTGCTTGGTGAAATGCCTAAGAAACTAACATGAAAAGGTTGATGAAAGGAAGCTAAAAATTATGAATAAATTTCTAGATTAGTGTACTTTAAATTTCGTTCAAAAGGGGGTTGAAATCTGGAAATTTAATACATTTAAAAGAGGTGAGGCCACCAGGATTCGAACCTGTGACCTCACTCTTTAGCTACTGGTTTTCGCGAGAAAGGAAAAGAAAAAGGGGGCTGGGGGAATCGAAACGGGGTCTGCTGGGTTAGTAGGAAGAGAACAAGAATTAAAATAAGAAAATGGGAGGTGTGGGGATCGAACCCACGACCTCCAGGTAGCGAGTGAAGGAAGACAAAAATAAAGAAAAGAAAATGTGAGGCGTGGGAATCGAACCCATGACCTCAAGGCTGGAAATGGATAGGAGCGAAATAATTAATAAAACAAGTGAGGCTGTGGGGGATCGATCCCACAACCTCACTGCCAAAAATACTTAGCCTAGCGAAATTAAATAAATAAAAAAATAGGAGGCTGTGGGGGTTCGAACCCACCACCTCACAGCCTCTAGCGAATTTAAATTAAAATAAGGAGGTTGTGGGGGTTCGAACCGACAACCTCCCTAGTCCAGCGAAATAAATAACAAAAAAATAAAAGAGGCTGTGGGGGTTTGATCCCACAACCTCTTAGTTTAGGCAAAATTGGTCATTGGAATATCAATTAAAAATAAAAAGGGGTTGTGGGGGTTCGAACCAACAACCCTTCGGCCAACTTAAGAGGAAAACTAAGTAGAAAATTAATGATACGATGTTAATGTTGGGAATTAATCTAGAGTTCAAATGTTATGAATATTAAAAATAAAATAAATGAATAATGTAAATGATATCCAAGTGATTCAAACTTGGGTTTCCTCGCCCAAACTTCCGTATTGATACATAAGTCATACGTGAACAAAACATCCAAGAATAATGCCACCTTCTTAGATCGAAATCAAGATCTTGGCATATATACAAGATACATAAGTCTTGTACTACATAATCTTAGGAATGTATGAATCACTTAACGAATTATGAATGAAGTCCATGGCTTATGTGTATAGACTCATAAGTCTAGTATACATTTAAAAGTAAGTGAACCTAAGATGTATGTACTGAATGATGAAATGAACAATGAAATGATGAAACCCTAGAAGGGCTACGTAAGGGTATGAAACACACCAATGACCAAGTATATTGGCATATGATGAAATGAACATTCACGTAAAATGAGGTGAGTAATTATGAAGAGTAAATGTGCTAATGACAATGAATGTGGTGACAACATGATATGAGGCTAATGCAAATGATGAGAACAATCTCAAATGAGCCTAAGTAAATGTTACCAAAACGTACTTACCTATGAGAGTGTAAGATAATGAAGAGACCAGTCTCTATGAAAACTCTAATGAAAGTGTTGAGATTAACACACTTAATACTAATGATGAGATGAGAAATCATCTAATGAGCTATGATGTCCTCATACTAGAAGCCAGCTTCCATGACGTATGAGATGAATGAAATGGAACTTTATACTCAGCACCGATAGGCTAGTTATGAGCGGTGATGCCTTCTTTCGGGAAGGGAGGAGGTTCACGTAACTCTCATGAGATGAGATTGTCCGGCTTGTCGGGTATGGGTCTCATTATATCTCCTGAACTTCGAACCTATACTGCCAATATAGGGATCTGACGGGGTTAAATTCCCATATACGCTAGCATGTTTTTGGGTCACCTTGGCCTGTGATTCCACCTCTTTTCGGTGTGGGGGAGACACTGGATTTCATGATGCTCACATGATCTATGTCGGTTAAAGCTAAAGTTCCCAATGAATGAATGAGGCCAGCCTCAAATGATGCACATAATGAAATGAACGATACCAAAGGTGTTAGGATAGGATAATCGAGAGGTGAGCTAGACTCAAGTAATGACACTAGGTTATTCTTGATCATTGCACAGCAAACCCGATGAAAGTCTTAAACTACATCCTAGGTATAGCTGGTGTTCACACTAGCCTATGAAAGAAATGAAATGAAGTACGTATGAATGAATGAAGCAGACTCTGTGTTTGCTAATGAAGACTCCCTAGTTGAGGTCCCATATGCTGAGCCCTCATTTTGGAAAGTCTTAATGTCAAGTCCATGATTCCAAGGTCTCATGGCATATGAATGAATGATATGAAAGAAGTTATGTGCTATATGTTATGTGCTATGATATGTGCTATATGTATGATGTTATGTGTTGTGTGCAATTTGATAACTATGATGATGCATGTTACTCTCATGGCATGACTTTCCCAATCCAAATTTGGAAAGATTACTTACTTTCCTAATCCAAATTTGGAAAGTTCAGGAACTTTCCTAATCTCAATTTGGCAAGTCCATTGACTTGACTTCCCATAATCATGTTGTTAGGAAAGAGCTATCTCTTCTCATGCATATCCTTGGTGTGTGCTTGCATATACCCATACTTAGTACAAGTGTGTACTAAGCCTATACAAACTCTACTATTTTAGGTGCAGGCACAGGTGGACGATAGAGCTACAGGATCATTGTTACAGTTATCCGGACGTCCAGCATTCATCCGGAGTTGGTAGGTCCTTATGCTTTCGAGGATGCTACTGTTTTATATTTTAGCTTAGTTTTAGAGTTGAGCTAGTGGAGCATGTTCCACTAGCGTTTCTTTCCTGTCTTTATTCAGACTATGTATTGGTGCCATTTTTGCAATTATACACTTTATAAGAATTGAACTATTTCTTTCAGTTGCTTATCTCTTAATGTTAGATCGTTGATGGTGAACAATTACGAAATGATGAGAATGTTTAATAAGTTTGTTAAGAAACAAAAAAAAAGTTTCAAATTTTCTTCTAAAATTAACCTATGTAAAGTAAGAATGACGTAAGTAGGCTTGTCTGCGACCTATGAGAGGTCAACGACGCCGATCTCGTCTGGGCTCTAGATTCCAGTCGTGATAAAGTTGGTATAAACCTCTACACCCTCAAAAGAGATAACATGGCCAAGAAAAGTAACTGACCTCAACCAAAATTCACACTTGCTAAATTTGGCATAAAGTTGGTGTTCTTTGAGGACTTGCAAGGCCAACATCAAGTGACTTTGATGCTCATTTTCCTTCTTGGAGTATATCAAAATATCATAAATGAACACAATCACAAATGAGTCAAGGTAATCTCGGAAAACTATATTCATTAGGTCCATAAACATCGCCGAGGCATTTGTTAACCCAAAAGACATAACTAGAAATTCATAGTGACCATATCTAGTTCGAAAAGTTGTCTTGGGAACATCTTCCCCTATCACCCTAAGTTGGTGATATCACGACATTAAGTCAATCTTGGAAAAGTAGCTATCACCTTGGAGTTGATCAAAGAGATCATCAATCTGAGGGAGAGGATACTTGTTCTTTATGGTGACCTTATTGAGTTGGCGATAATCAATGCACATTCTAACGGACCCATCCTTCTTAACAAACAAGCACCCCATGGAGAAATACTAGGTTGAATGAAACCCTTGTCTAGTAAATCTTTGAGTTGGAGCTTCAACTCTTTCAATTCATCCGGAGCCATCCAATATGGAGGAATTGAAATGGGATTAGTATCTGGTAACAAATCAATGCCAAAGTCAATTTCCCGTACGAGAGGAACTCAAGGAAGGTAATTAGGAAAAACCTCTTGAGATTCCCTTACTACGGGGACTGACTCGATAAAAGGAGTTTCACATTCTAGGTCCTTAACCCTCACAACATGGTATAAACAACCCTTGGCTATCATTCTACAAGCCTTCAAGCAAGAAATGACTTGACACCTTGGCATACAATTTCCCCCCTTCCACTGTAGAATGGGTTCATTTGGAAATTGAAACTTCAATAGCCTTGTTCTACAATCTATGGAAGCAAAACATGCATGAAGCCAATCCATACCCAAGATAATATGAAAGTCAAACATGTCAAGTTCTACCAAATCAACAAGAGTGACTTTATTGAGCAGCATTACAGGGCATTTCCCATAGACTCTTTTTGCAACTACAGAGTCACCCATTGGGGTACAAATCGAAAAGGGTTCAATTAAAACATCGGGAAGCACATCAAAATTCCTCGCTACCAAAGGTGTAACAAAAGAAAGGGTAGCACCGAGATCAATCAAAGCATAAACACTAATATAAAATACTTGTAACATACCCTTCACAATGTCGGGAGAGTTCTCTTGTTCACCCCTAACCTTGAGTGCATAGAAATGGTTCCTTTTTGGAGATTCAGAGATAGGACCGCTTGCTTGAGTTTGGTCATTCCCCTTACCTTGGCTTCTCACATTAGCACAGTCTTTAACCATATGGCCACCTTTGCCACAACCATAGCAACAATTAGTTCCAACAAGGCATTTATCCACATGTTTCTTACCACACTTACCACACTCTTGGTGGATCAACATTTCTCCCCTTTTGAGGTTTAGGATTAGAACCTCTATCATTGCTATTATTGGAGAAATTTGAAGGGACTTGGTTTGAAAACCTCTTCTTGAACTTAGACTTGTCTTGAACATCAAGCCCACTCTTAGAAGAACCACTTTCAAAAGACTTTTCCTTCTTAGCTTCCATATTCCTCTTCCTTAGATGACTCTCCTCAACCTATTGAGCATGAAACATCAACCTAGAAAGATCCATATTGTCATGAAGCATGGTTGTACGACATTCTTCTTCAATATCTTCGGATACGCCCGTTACATAACGACTCATTTCATCCCTAGCATTAGAAACTAAAGAAGAAGCACATTTGGACATCTTAATGAACTTTAAGGAGTATTCATTAACACTCATACCTCCTTGACGAAGGTTGATAAACTCCTCTACCTTAGCTTCTCTTTGCTCCCTTAGGAAGAATCTATCAAGAAAGGCCTTTTTGAAGATCTCCCAAGTCACGGGACCACCTCCTAAATCCCTACTATCCTTCCAATGAGTGTACCATGTCAGAGCCACGTCCATGAGTTGATAGGCAGCAAGCTCAGCCTTCTCAGTAGTACTCACCACCATAGCAAACATGATCTTGTAGACCTCATCAAGGAAGTCTTGGGGGTTTTCATCGACTTTTGACCCAAGGAAAGTAGGAGGATTCATCCTTGTGAAATCTCTCAGACGTCTAGCCATAGTGCTAGCATGTTGGTTTTCACGAGGAACTAACTCTCTGTTAGCTTGTGTCGTAATAGCTTGAGCTTGACTGGAGATGCCTTAGGCCATTTGGAACAGGGCTTTCCTCACCTCACCATCCGTCATATCCGGAGAATTCACCGGAACTTGATAATTCGCAGCAGCTTGCACTTGAGGAGGAACTTGATTGCCTCGGGGAGTAGCTCCCGCATTCGCAATCTCTTCTCCTACTCTTCTCGCGGCTGTCCTTCTTGTGTTCATCGCCTATAACCACAAGAAAAGGATTAGATTCTAAAAGATACATAGTGTCAAAACTCTAAAGGCACGACATAGGATTACCAAGAAAAGAGAATTTTCCTAATCATCACATAGCCTCTCATCCACAATTGTGGTGCGCTTCAAAACCATTAACAAGACACTAGGTAATGTGGTTTAGTGATACATTGATCCTAAGGATATTTAACCTCATATTCTGATACCAATTTTGTCACACCCGGAGAGTACACCCCATATGCGATCGGCGTCGGCGTCCTCTCAAAGAACTCAGACAAGCCCTTAGAATTCGTCATAACATGTCATCAATTAAAATTGGGGAAAATTTTAAAACTTTTAATACTATGTGAAGTATACTTAGACTTCATACGTACCAATCATGAAAACATACGAAATGATATTCTAAAAGTTATCTCATATAAAAACCATCTAAAGAGTATGAATATGGACTTAGGCAATAAATATTCAATACGCCATATAGGCCTTAATACAAAAGGATCCAAAGAAGATAAATGGAAATACGAGTATTCTTAAAATCTACTGAAGTCTTCGTGAGCTAGAATGATGAAATATAGCATCCCCGAACATGAGGACCTACCAACGCTTCGAGAAAGAGTTCCAAGATTCTTCAATTGACCTTCTTAATCTTCAATTGCCGGATCCTACATTTGTAGTAATATAAAGTAATGGTGTTAGTAAGCCACATGTACTAAGTATGGGTATATGCACATAACATTTAAGGACATGCATCAAAAAAGATCATTTATCATTTCTTTAGAAAGCACGCCAAGTCATATGAATGTCTTCAATGCACATACCATTTAACATATACAAGTTAAGGATTTCATCAACATACAGCATGATAATAATCAAAGACATATTATCATAGACTCATGTTAACATTTCATATTCAAAAGATCATAAAAAAATAACATACAAAACACTAATGATCGCATCCCCAACCTACAAGTGAAATGGTCATGTGAAGCCCCATGACCCCACACAACCAAGTAGATAAGATAGGAGACCATAAGTAAAGCTTTACTTCATATAACTTGTAACATAAGTACTCATCATCTCATAAAGCAATATATATCAATAACATGTTCATTAACGTAACCAACTTCATACAATAGTAACAACATGTATCATAAACTTCATACCTTCCATGTAATCATATTACATAAGAACAATCTCCTAGGACTTTCCTTAGAGTCAACTTGTGCAATGTCTAGGTAGAGTCCCATACCCCTACCTATACAAAGTAGACTCCTCCAGTCATCCTAGTCAATGTCCATTTACTTGTCTTTCATTTTACTTGAGGGAACATTCGCCTTAACCGTCATTAGACCATGTGAGCTAAACATGGAATCCGGTGTCATAAAACCCCATACCGAAAGAAGGTGGTCTACCAGCCAAAGTAGAACCAAACATGACATAGTTTTCTAGGTGGATCCACTAGCTAGTATCTTATGGTGGCAACATAGTTCAAGAACTAGGAGATATATTAGAGACCCATAGTTACACATTACGTGGCAGCCTCTATCACATGAGAGTCATTGTGAACCTACCTTCAAACTAGGAAAGGGACACCTCTCTTATCTAGTCCATCGATGCTAAGCTTAAGTCCCTTTATGATTAACTTTTAAGTCATCATTTATTCATAAATCTTATCATAAGTCATAGGAGATTAACTCCTTGTATAAACATGATCATAAGCTCTTTAGGATTAGATGATAATTTCCTTTCATCGTAACCCTTCGTTTGTGAGATTAACATATCATAAATCCTCTTGTGTAAAGCATACAAGAGAATATCTTAAACTTGTATTATCATATTCTTATCATGATCTCACAAATTAACATATTCATATCCCAACATATATGCATAGCATCATCATACATACTTCATTAGCATTGTAATATCGTTTATAGGCTAACATAAACATAATAGAGTAATCACGACTTTAGAAGACTTACCTCTTACTTCAAAAATCCTTATTCAAGAACTTACATTCAACTTACAACAATCATAACAACAACATAGTGAAATCCTCAATAGCATAATCAATACCAACTCTTCAAGTCATATACAAGATCAATTTATAATGTAGGATAAGGGAAAGGGTCATAAAAGAGTTCATTCAAGTCTTAGTTCCAATCCCAACGATTTCATGTTATCATGTAGTAGGTATAACCCAATAAAAACTATAAATTTGATAAGGAATATGCTTCACACAAAACTCTAACATTACAAGTCAAACATTCGACAATATACACTTAATCAACCATAGAAAACCATTATTTTTCATCGATAGTCATAAATCTAGAGTTAGGAAGAAAATCTGTTTTGTAGAGTAAAAACCCTAGAAGTTTGAATTCTTGAAAACCATCTTTGAAAGGACCTCTTGGGGAAAGGAATACCAATAGTTAAAAACCCATACCTTATTGACAAACAATCCATGAATTTTGGAAGAAAATCTTGAAGTCTTCGTCTTCTTCCTTAAGCTCTTCTTGTTCTTGAATGGAGTTTGAAAAAGAGAGTGTTCTTAAGAGAGATGATAGAAAATTCATTTGATTTGATTTGGAGCGTGTAAAACTGGTCTAAAACTGAACTATAATCCATATATAGTCGTCATATAAAATACCGAAAAGACCCTTAAATTACCAAAAATACGACTTAAACGAATCTGGGAAGTGGTTGCACGTCGCAGGGCAAATTCCCATTATTTTTTTGAACTTTTGGGTCGAGGCAGTGATCCTCGTGTCAGCCTCGCGTCGCGAGGCTGCCCCCCCAAATCCTGAGGTAGTGAGCCTCGTGTGGGTTGCTCGTCGCGCAGCAGTCCCACAAAACCTGCCTGCTCCCCCATGTTTGGGTCCTCCACAAGGACCCTTCGGGTGGTCCTTAGGGTGTCGTTACCGGACGTTTGGACCCTTTGTATTACATACTACCTATCTAAATTCATTTTACACATTTTTGACTTCATTTGACACTTCGAAACCTTCACCAAACATAGGGACGTCAACTAGTTTAAATTAGCTAGTTTTCGAATGTCAATGTCTTTCTTTGTCGTTTTGGCTCTAACCTTTTCTAAATGAACTTATTACATTAATATAGGTCTAGAAACATCATTTTGAACATTATTTAATAGATTAAGCTCTAATCTAAGTCATGACAATTCCGGAGTGTTACATGTGTGTAGACACTGAGGAATGATGATGAAACTTTTTTCGGAATTCAATGATGGCAAATCTATCTAGATATAATTGGAGAATAAAAAAGTGATATGTGTCAGCACCACAAATAACAATATTTTTTAATAATTATAAAAAAATATTAAGTACATGTAATAGAATTAAATAGTAAATTAGTAATATTATTTATTTTTTAAAAAATGAAAAAAAATAAGAATAATTATTAATTCGCTAAAATCAGTTTTTATGGCTCTTTAAAAAAATTAAATTATTAAGGAATAAGTTGACATCATAAAAACAGAAAATAAAATAGATATTTTTAATCATTTAATTCAAATCTATATTTTGAACTGATAATAATGATTTGGGAAGTTTAAATCAGTTTTTTTATTAAAATTTTAAATTTGACAATCAAAAACAGTTATAAATTTGGAAGCCACGGATTCCAAATATAACCCCCTCTTCTCTAAATTCAGAGCACTTTGTCCCTCTTCTTCGAGAGTAATAAGTTGTTTTGTGATTCTTGTGTTGCGTCTGAATTTAGAAGTGATATAAATTAACCTTTCTGATGACTAGGACTTATAGTTGAAAAAACAAAGAGTTAGAGACATTAATATAAGCACACTCGGATATAAAATAGTCTAACAATCACAACACCAAAAATGATATTTAATGACAATTAATTAATGTCAATAGCTTATAACGAAATTTGATGCAATGATAATTAACTAATGTGTATATTTTTTGCCTCTACAAGTTATTTTTGTTGTTATAGTTAATAGAGACCGAGAATCAGTTATATAAACAATTATACCCTAATATTTGTACAACAATACTGATATCTGGATAAAACAGAGTGGGATGAGACTGAAGCAGACCCAATTATAAGCAATTATATATTCCAACCTTTATGCTCTGAGTTAAAGTCATTAAGAAACTTAAAAAAAAGGTTATGTTAGAGAGGGATCAAACAAAGAGTAAGTTATATTAAGTCTTGAAAGGGGCAGATACTATTATTGTTGTCCCAATAAGTATTGGACAGGTTGATGTATCTGAGGAGCATCAACATGATAAGGATACTGGCAATTTGCAGCAAATGTGTAAAGACAGATCCCACAAAAGAGAGTTAATTGCAAACATATATGTTTAGAAGTTGCAAGTTTGTAAACTTTATTTTTTTGGGAGCTGTAGTGTATGATGTTCTTTACAATAAGATTATTATCCATTTTCAATGATCATTTTGAATTTGAATAAGGGGTGTTCGAGTACTATTAATATTAATTTAATTTTCTCAAATAAAAAAGTTAATGACTTAGTATAATTATTTTTTAAGAAAAAACATAACAAGTAAATAAAGAAGGTTAATAGTTAGTTTTACTTAGAACTTTATTATCTTTTAAATTATCCACGCAACGCGCGGGTACGAATACTAGTACTAATTAATAATAGAGATTCCTTGCTTTTGTAGAATTCTAATTTCGTACTTCCTAATCCTCGGGAATCTGTTTAATAGTATTTATCTTTTCCAGGTCTTGTATAGATTCTTTATATAGCAGCCATATGGTCAATAACAAGACATACAATTTTCCCATCTTTGCTCTCGTTTCTTTATGGTATAAGAGCGCTTCTAAACTCCCACGAGTTGATCTTTTTTTTCAGCTAAGTAGTTAAAATGGCCCCTAATACTTATGTGACCAATGTTGATGGAGTCAATAACACCATCACTATTCTCCAACTCAATCCTACCAACTGACCATAAAACTAACCGTCATAATTTCTCCCTGTGGAAGCTCAAGTTTCAATGCTTACGTGTGGTCACAATCTCTATGGGCATCTCGATGGCTCTATCCCTGCCCCCACTAGAACCATCTCGCAAAACAATCAAGATGTTGCTAACCCTGAGTTCGTTCTTTGGTACCACCAAGATTAGTTAATTCAAAAAAGCTATATTGGCCTTCGTTGATGCTACGCTTTCCTCCACTGTGGTTGTTGCAATCTCCGCCAAAGCTTTTGGGATGCTCTGCATATTGCGTCCTTGATCAAATCTCAAACAAGAATTTCCAGCTTCCGAGACCGATTGGCTCGCCTCACTATAGACTCTTGTCTAGTTGCAGATTGTCTCCATTAGATTCTATAACTTTGTGATAAACTTGCATCTGTTGGTGCGCCTGTATCAATCGGGAACTCATTGTTAAAATTCTCAATGGACTCGGATATAAATTTCGTGAACTCTCTGTTTCCATTCGTGCTCGAGATTCAACAATTTCCTGTGAAGAGCATTACGAAAATCTTCTGGATCATGAGCTTTTTCTAAAGTATGAGGAAGACAAGAAGCCGCTATCAACTAATACCACCGCTTCTATAGTACAAAATACCATCTCAACTCCTCCTCGACAGGTTAACAATAATTACTCCCTCAGTTGTCGTCCAGGTGCAAACAATCCTCCCAAGAATCAGTAATGGAAGGCACAACCATGTCACCCACAAAGAAACAACCAGCAACAGCCCCTTTGATAAGGATCTTCGTTGTCAACTATGTGATCATGTAGGTCATTTTGCTAGGGTCTGCAGATCTCAATCCCATAACTATCTGCAAGCTCGGGAAAACATTGCTAGTCGTTTTCCTCCTCAACAAAACCACGGATCGTGGATAGTGGAGACACTCATCATATAGCATCTGATGCTCAAAGCCTAGACACAGTACATGACTACATCGGCACTGAAAAGATCACTATGGGCAAGTTGTCTGTCTTATAAACAGGCTAACTACACCCAATCTTCGGTATAAGAGTTCATTTGAAATTTTATTTCAAAAGACGCCAAAGTATGACTCCATTAAAGTATTTGGTTGCCTTTGTTATCCATGGCTCAAACCATATGCCAAAAACAAATTAGAGCCCCGTTCGACACCATGTGTTTATTTAGGCTTTTTGAATAAACATTACATTCATCAATGTTTTGATCCTTTAACTTCAAAAATATATCTATCACATGATGTCTTATTTTTGGAAAATTAGTTCCCATTTGTCAATATTTTTTCCCATTCGAAAAGAACACAAAATAAAAAATGTCTCTTGGGAAATTTGTTTGTCTGGGTAACAATCACATGATAATACTCGAAACTCATATAATTTTTGTGAGCTTACATCACAGATTTTGCAGCAGCCCGTGGACACACATTCACCCATCTCCTCTGCCTCAACAGGTTCCACCGAGTGAGGTACTTCTATTTCTCTGTTATATGATACTTCTTCTCCTTCTCCAATGCCTCTGCTTCCCCATACCCCAAAAAATCCAAATTCCTATTTTCAGCCTCAATTCATGACAACCAACTGTTTCAACCTCACTAGTTCATATTTTTCCCCAGTTAAATGCTCATTCGCAATCCACAATTATCACATACCAACGCCGAAATAAGTCAACTAGTCCTTTGATCCAGAACCCTCTAGTAGAACCTTGTTCCTAATCATTTGTCCCACCACCCATGGCCACACAACCTTTCCTTGTAGCCTCTACCTCTACAGTGACGCCCACTCATCACATGATTACTCGGTCTAAGGCCAATAGCCTTAAGCCTAAACAATTACACACAATTGTTCAAACCACTTCATACATACCTAGAACCTTTAAGCAAGCTCAACAATTCCCACACTGGCGTGAAGGTATGAGAAATGAATTTGATGCCTTAGTATGGAACCGAACATGGGAGTTGGTACCATGTTACCCTTCCAAAAATGCGGTGGATTGTAAGTGGCTTTTTCGGATTAAATATAATACTAATGGTTCTGTTGACAAGTACAAAGTTTGTCTTGTTACTAAAGGGTTCACACAAATACCTAGACTTTATTGTTGATGTACTTTTAGTCATGTGGTAAAGCATGCAACTGTTTGACTCGTTCTTGCAATTGCAACACAACAAAGTTGGCCCATTCAACAACTTGATATCAATAATGTCTTCATGCAAGGTCGTCTTGATTAAGAATTTTATATGCGCCAACCACTTGGTGTTGAAGCTTCTTCACATCCAACGAATGTTTGCAAGCTGCAGAAGGCTATATATGGACTTAAACAGGCTACGAGGGCCGGGTACACTGAACTGAAAAATTACTTAGTCACTTTTGGATTTTTTAAATCCCAATCTGGTTCTTTCTTTGTTCATCTTGCATAATTTTGAGTTTACAACATAATTGCTACGGGTAATCAAATTTGTGGTGTTCATAACATCATTGATAATCTTGCAACCCGGTTCTCATTGAAGGATCTTGGTCCACTTCGGTGTTGAAGTCTTACCTCATCCTGGTGGTGTGTCAATAGAGATACATTATAGATTTGTTGCAGGAAGTTAATATGCACAATTGCAAGGGAGTTCCAAAACCGATGGCTTCTACTGTTTCTTTCTGGGAGTCTGGTAAAGATTCTCTTGTTGATAGCTCTCTTTATAGGAGGATAATTGGTAAACTTCATTACCTTTATTTTACACGTACGTACATAGAATTTGTAGTTATCAAACTTTCACAGTCCATGCACCAACCCTTATTGTCACATTGGACAGACATAAAGTGTCTCCTTCGGTATCTTACCAGACATCTTCGTTTGGCCTTCGAATTGCCAAAGAACATGACACCGTCTTCTAGCCTACTTAGATTCTGATTGGGATGTATATCCTCTCGATCAAACCTCTACAACAAGTTATGTTATTTGCCTTGGTAGTTCTCTGATATCCTGGTCCCCTAAAAAGCAGAGATTTGTCTCCTGCTTCTCCATAGAAGCAGAATATCGGGCTGTTGCAGCTGCTATTTCTGAAACAAATTAGCTAACAAGTTTAATCTATGAACTTCGGTTTCATATTTCCATCAATCCTCATATATTTTGTGACAATGTCAGCACCACATACATTTGCACATGTAACACCCTAAAATGAACTATGGTGAATTAGGGCTTCGTGAATGTTTCCTGAGTTAGTTTTCTATTAAAATGAATTACATTGATGTTCTTAGGAATTAAGTTTAGAGGCCAAATGTCCGAAAACGTCCATGACGTTCGGAAGATATGCTTCAAAAAGTACTTGTGTGTCCTTATGTGTTTTAGTGAGTTTTATGTGTTCCTTTTAATCAAAATTGATGTAGGATATTCTGAAGATCTAGCCGACTATGTTTAGGGGTTTAAAGTCAGGGTACGACCCCACCTAAGATCCACGAGGGGCCCTAGAAGAGGACCCCATCCCTTTGGCAAGATGTTTCCAAACAGTGAGCAACGATGACCACAAGGGACGGTCCATTGGTCAACAAATGGTCCGTTGACCTTGGGCGTCGACTAGCCTGCAAGGCTAGCAAGGCTTGAACATGATGGTGGCTAAGTCCCAATCGATGGACCCCCCACCAACTGGGCATCGATTGAAAACGACTCGTCTGTGAAGGGGGCGTCGATGGTACTGCCAAAAGCTACATTTTTCTGCCAAGGCTTGGGGTGTTTGGTAAATTCACCCCAAGTCTTTTATGAACCTAGGAAGTTATTTTTATGGTATTTTAGGTATATTAACGTGTTTCAAACCCTAAGACTTTATTTTAGACTTCATTTCCTAAAACCCAAAACCCTCTCTCAAGAAAGACTCTCTCTAAAACTCCATAGAAACTAAAACTCAAGAAGGAGATAGGAGGGATGTTGGTGGACGTTCTTCATAAAATATCAGTGGGTTTTCTTCTATTTGATGTATGGTAGTCATACTTGAACTCTCTTTCATTCAAGGAGTCCTTTCTAATAGATTTTTAAAAATGGTTTTCAACCCTAACTTCTTCTATCTTTAACTCTAAATATGGGTCTTGCATGAAAACATTTTAAATGATTCAAATATGATGTTTCTAATGCTAGTTGGTGATTTTAATGCTAAAAACTTCAATGAAAACATGTTAAAGCTTTTTATCAAATTTTGGCTTAAGGAATGGGTTAAGTGAGCATGATTTTGTAGTCTTTGAGATTTGATTTCTTTGGGTTGATGTTGAGGTTTAGCTACTGCCCTAAGGGATATTTTATGATGAATTGGTTAGTAAATTGTAAATACGTGTGAAAGCTTTGGAAGAATGGTAAGTTGGTCTTATTGTTAACTCTCTTTATGAAATGCTCTTGAGTGGTATGGTCCACCTTCTTGGTGGCGGTGTTTACTTGATGAATTTGGATATACTTGATATGTATTGTAAGTGTGGATTTGAAGTCCTAATGTATGAAACGATGTGATAATGAAGATGGTTCTTGTAATGTGTATTATGAAGCTTGAATTGTATGTCTTGCTAGATTATGCCTAAATGAAGTAAGTGTATATGTTGAGCATGCTAGTGTGTAAGACATGATGAATGAAGGTGTAAGAATGTATAGTAGTTAATGTAAATGATGATGCTTATGTGCAAGGTGTGTTTACATGTACACACACACTTGAATGAATGAATGAAGCTAAGTTAAGTAAAAAGGGGAGTTTTGGGGTGAACACTCTTTGTGAGTTGAGATGAAGTGTTTAGTAGCAACCTCACTACATCCTAAGAGCTTGCTAAGATACGTCGGAGGATGAATTCCCTTCGTGAGTTGAGATGTGGTGTTCACTAGTTATCCTTAACCTATAGTATATAATATTGAGAATCTATGGGGAATTATGGTTAGCACTGAGAGGATATGAAGAAGGGGTGGTTACACTTCGTAAGTTGAGATGTTGTATTCCAATGTACCTGTTGAGATGAGTACTCCTCGTTAGTACAGAATGAGTTACTTAGTAGCAATCTCCTTATCCCTTAACTATGCGCTTGCATAGGTGTAGCTATTGGGAAAGCCATGTAAAAGCTAAGAGAATGACCTTACTCTAGGAAAGTGAGGATCCTCATACGATAAGGGTTAATATCGGGATTCCATGTCTAGCTCTCATGGTCTATGTTGGTTAAGCTAAACCCCATAAAAGTAATGAAAGTACTAAGTCTTCTAAAAGAGTGTACTACGTAGGGTAGGTGGTGGAATGGGACGCTATCTATCCATTGCACTAGGTAGGCATTCCAAAAGGGAAGTCTTGGTGTGTCTTATATGAATTGAATGAGCTAAGTCTTCTAAAAGAGTGTACTACTTAGGGTAGGTAGTGGAATGGGACGCCATCTACTCATTGCACTAAGTAGGCATTCCGAAAGGGAAGTCTTGGTGTGTCTTATGTGAAGTGTTTGAGTGTTCTTCTAATGTCTTCTCATTGAGTGGGGACTTGTTCTCCCGAGCCGAGTAAGCCTATAATGGGTAGTCTTGGAGATCACCTAGGTGTGTATTGAAGGAGGTGTATGGGTGTTTCCTTCATGTCTTACCTTGGTGAGTCTTAGGATAACCTTAGATCGGGAAACTTCTACGGAAATGAGTTCATTCCTCTTGGCTTGACTTTGGGAGTTCACTGTTTTGGGATTAAAATAGTTCACTGTAGTTAAAATGAGTTCAATGTAATTTTGAAGAGTTTACAGTAAAATGTTCCTTTTTGTTAAAATTACGGAAATCCTTCTCTAAGTGTTAAATGATGATTCTTATGTTGTTTTACTCCTATATTCATGAAGGTTTTATTTATTTGGCATGAAAGCTTATTTCTACAAAAATGTTCCTTTTTGCATTTTTTTGCATATGTCATATTTAGTACATTATTTGTACTAACCCCATACTTTTCTATACTCTATAAGTATAGGTTTGGAAGCAAGGTTGAAGTTAGAAGGCAAGCTTGGGAAAGACTCTCTCAAAACTAAGTATGTCCTCATATTCGAGGGCATAGTTCTATTTCTTAGTTTCTTTATTTAAGACTTATTATGTATTTATTTTAATGTAAAGGGTCGTGTTAAGATATTATGTCGTGTCTTTAAGTTTGACTTGCGACGATGAGACTTTCTTAGTATTTATGAAAGAATTCCTTTTTATATTAAATATCGTAAAAAGTTTTGATTCTGCACTACTTTTCATGTCTTATGCAATGAATGATAGTTAAAGGGCTTGTACAAGACCCCAAAGGGTCAAGTACGCCTTGTTCTGACCTAAGGGTGCTCCCTTCTTCTAGGGGTACTCTATGGTCGTTACGGCACCAACCTAATGTTCCATAGTCAGATGAAGTATATTGCTATTGATTTTCACATTGTTTGTGAACATGTTCAAAACAAGCATATCACAATTCAACACCTTCACTCGGCTGATCAAGTGGTAGATATCTTACCAAACCACTTCCAAGAGCTTCTTTTGTCAAGCATTTCTCCAAGTTGGTGGTTGTTGACACCACCAACTTGCGAGGGCGTAATAACGGATGAGACTCCTTACTTCTGTAGAATTCTATTGTCGTACTTCCTAATCCTCAGGAATCTATTTAATAGTCTTTATCTTTTCTAGGTCTTGTATAGATTCTTTATATAGCAGCCGTATGGTCAATAATAAGACTTACATTTTCTCATCTTTGCTCTCGTTTATTTAAGTACCAATAAAAAATATCACATAAGAATATTTTGATATTGACATTATTTTTCTTCGTTTTGATACTAATGAAGGAATTACATAAAATTGAACTTCTTCCCTTTGAATTGACTAGTCTTTGAGTTTTTGCCCTTTAACAATTGAATTTATGCCTCATGGGACATAAGTTCTTCAAAGAACAAAACAAATAAAAGAGATTAAGGGAATTAAAGGTAGTTGATTTTTGAATGACAAAATTTGAAGTTGACATATTTATTTATTTCAAATAGATAAACTTTTAGACCACTTCGTTTTTCTGAGTTTCTGTTAGATATTTACCACTAATATTATTCAACAAAATCATAAAATACACTTGCAACACATACCGAAAAAATAGTTATAGGAAGACTATCCAAAAAAAAACTTATTTTCCAATAATAAATCGAGAACAATCTCGACTCTAGATATCCATCAACTTTAGAATCTATTTTATCATTATTTTAGATTTCAAAAATCTCACCAGCTTATTTGACCATCGTTGCACTCCTTTTATATGTATCTTCTTTAATACACGCGATTCCAGACAACCTTATTATCCTAATATACCCCACCCCACCCCACCCCGCGCACAATGCTACTAGTGGTATCACACACAGTTCCGCTCATATATCAGTACTATTTTTTCTTTTGACGGGATGAGCTAAATAACTTAAATCACTCCCTTAACCATTTTCCATGAGGCACTAATGTTGTGGCCTTTGAACTTCCCTATCTTCTCAATGTCCGAAAATCCTAATTTGGCTTTTCTTGTCTCAATCCTCTTTGATTTTTTTTTTCCTTTTTGATTTTGACAGTTTTGTTTTTCTAAGGCTGAAAAAGATAGTATCTCCCTAGTAACAAGGTTAGAATCTTTTCCAAATACAAATTACTCCTCTAATATTGACAACTATATTTTCAAATTGATTAGACACAAAAATTGTTAACCTGAAAAAGTACAATGAAATAGACAACGATTATTTTGATGATATATAGGCAACAATTATATAAATGATATTGAAAGATTCATAAGATTTTTTTCACTTTTACTTGCCAAGTTCAAGTAGTAGTTGTTTATGCAACCATGTTAATATAATCCTTTCAAATCACGAGAAAGTTCATCAATGCTTGGCAACAACAATATAGTTATGGCAGTCCTTAATCTTTTAATTATAGTGAACACAAATGATATGTTTTAGCTTTTTACGATGATGCAACTTCTTTGGGAATTCGACCAGTGGCAAACACCTATAAAAATTTCACATAAGAATATTTTTAGATTGATACTATTTTTATTTTTTCAAATACTAATGAAGCAATTACATATAATGGAAGGCTTATCCATTTGGATTGACAAGTCTCTGATTTTTGGCCGTTTGTGAGAAATTAGGTTCTTTAGAAGAGCATACAACGAAAGATATTAGGGAAAATAAAAGGCAATTGGTTTTGGAATAGACGGATAGAGGGACAATATTTGAAATTGATGTATCTATCATCATGCAATCAAATGGAAAAATCACTTAGGGGTCATTTGGTTACTGTATAAGAGACATCTTATTCATGTATAAAAAATTGCATTAGTTTTACAATGTTTGGTAGAAGTTTTGTAACGTTCCAAAAAATCACATGCCTAATGAAGATCCCAGTATGTCCTTAAGAAAGCCTATTAGGGGTACATAGGCACCCCAATGCCCAATTTTGAGAAATATTGGGCATAGTATAGAAAAAAATTGGCTAAGAGGTATTAGCCAATTTTCTATATACGAATATGAAATATACTTCTGGGTTGCCATACCCCAATCCAAGATTGAAGTTTAAGAAATGTACCTGCAATGAAGACCCCAAGCTAATAAAATATATTTAGTCCAACTCACAAAAGGTATGAGGCATCCAAGTGTCAAGCCTAGATACCATTCCACATGACCATCTAACATGATCATGTAAATTAAGCAGTGCCCAAGGACATAGTGAGGGTCCTTGGGACAATAAGTAAATATTCCAAATGGGACATCAAGAATAGTTAGTTAGGAAAGTACAAACAACCCATGTGCAAGCACAAGGGCAAAGTATGTGGGAACCGGCCGAGAGGGGGACCACGCGACAAGCTAACCGAATTCGGTTAGGGGTATGTGCGCAGACAGGTCCAGCTAGGTGGGGCCGGGATTCCTAACCAACTCAACACCCTAACTAACTTAACGAACTAGCTAACTAGCCTAGGATCAATCAAAAATGACCAGCCAAGGGACCCGACAACCTAAGACCTAGACGGGTGACACCTAACTAACCTAACTAACTTAGGGACAACCTAGTACCTAACCTAGGATGGTCCAACGTTGTTAGTTGTGGTCCTAGTGACTTAGGGGTGTTTTGGTAATTTCCTTAAGTCCCATATTTAATTAATTAAGCCATCAAATTAATTAAATTAATCCTTGTCAGCCGGGACATTTTGCAATTGGCTAAGTCAATGGTCCTCCTATGTCTAGTCAACTTAGGAGGGGTATTTTAGTAATTAACTAATTAATTTATTAATTAAGTTAATTAATCTAAAGTTGAAGAATTCAACATCAGTTCCAAAAAACCTAGAAACCACGTCCATTCACAAGATACTCACGACTAAGGCAGTAAACAACAAACCGCAAGAACGTAAGAACGCTAGAGGCTTTTCTAGGGCGATTTCAAGGGTTTTCAAGGATTTCGTCAGGGTGATCGTCGTAGATTCGAATCTACATAAGGTATGAGTTTCTCTCTTGGACTTCTTTCTACAAGAGAACTTTCTTTACAACGATTCAAAGATCTTGAAAACTAGGGTTGTTCCCGTGTTCTCGTCGAACTCCTTTGTCCCTAATATCCTTTTCGATTCAATGTTGAATAGTTTAGAGATCATGTTGTTGGTATGTGGTGCTGGCTGTTCTTAACATGTATTGTTCTTGAATGATGAATATCGAATGAACCTATGAACTTTTAGTCGCGTAAAGTTAATATTATCATGTAAATTAAGAATCGATGATATGCTAAGTTACGTCCGTGATGTGTTAAGTGATTTATGTGTTTTGGCTGAATGTTGGCTTGCTGTTGTTGTGATGTTATGAAGATTCTAAGTTCATCGAATATTAATATGATGTTGTCCAAGAGGTTTAAAAACGTTATCACTAAAAGCCATAAACTAAGAATTGGCTCAAGATATCTATGAAATCACATCTTGAATGAATTGACTATCTGGTGCCAATAAATTTGGCTAACACTACTTTGTCAAAACGACTGCAAGCTAATGGCTAGGATATTATGTAAATGATGGAAAGATTGGCTAAAGGTTCATACATATTCAATTTAAATATGAACATACATAAATTTTGCTTATGCCAACAAAAATGGTTTGCTAGTTTGACATCCCAAATTTTGAGGCCAATATTAATCATATGCCAATCTTGTGTAGTTAGAATATCAAATGATATAATAAGCACTTCTAAAGTAATTCAATGAATCCATAACCGAGGGCATGCCATTGATTGGGACAACTCCCAACATGCTCTAAAAGAATGAACTATGAACATATGTAACTCATTGAAAGAAGTGCTCATCGTCCATAAACGATGAAATGAAGCTACTACACTAAACTAAAGAAGTAACGTGAGTTATAACATAATTAAAGGGGTCTAAACTAAGTAAGTGACCATAATGGGGTGTTAAAAAAAGTGAGACAAGTCTTACTTACACCTAAGTTACTATGTTAAAAGAATACTCACGAATGAAGGTGTTAGAATGTGTGAGACTAGTCTCATTAACACCTAAGGATGATATGTAAGGACAATTCACATTCATCAATATAAAGTAAGGATGATATGTAAGGACAATTCACATTCATCAATGTAAAGTAAGGATGATATGTAAGGATAATTCACATTTCATCAATGTAAAGTAAGGATGATATGTAAGGACAATTCACATTTCATCAATGTAAAGTAAGGAAGACAAGTCATCAAAAGAGTAAATAAATCTCAATCTAGAAGTAAGCTTCCATAATTCTTGAGTCAACTCTAAAAGATAAAGAAGATAATGAAAGTGAGCACAACACCGATAGACTAGTTATGAGCATGTGCTTGCACGTGTAAGTCTCATGAAGACGAGGCTACCACCGAGGTGGATAAGTAGTCTCATAAAGTCTCTAGTCTTCGAACTATGTCTAGCCAACATAGGAACTAGCCAGTGGTTTCCACCTAAGCGAGCTAGGCATGTACGGTTTCACCTTGGACGGTGATTCCACCCCTTTTTGGTGTGGGGCAGACACTGGATTTCATGTTTAGCTCATATGATCTATGTCGGTTAATGCTCACGATATGTTCTTGGTTCACTATAGCCGTGAGCCACTCCTTTTTGGTGTGGAGTGAACACTTGAGATGGATTCGCCTTAGCCGGGGATCACCCTTTTTCGGTGTGGGACAGACACTGCATTCCATGAGTAGCTCACGTGGTTTAGATTCATTTTAACCAGTGAATCACCTCTTTTCAGTATGGGGAAGACACTAGATTTCATGTTAGCTCGCATGATCTTATTCCCTATGATGTCTCTATGAAAGTGAGAATGAATGATGATGTTAGAACGTATGTTCAAAGTGAGCAATGAAGAAAAGCTTAAGAATGTCAATTGCCAATATCACACTCATGAAGTTTCAGCAAATAATGGGCAAAGCCAAATAAGATTGGCCTATAATGACTTCTTATAAGATGCCAAGAAGGGAAGTAGGAATATCATGGTAATTAAATAACTTATAACTTCCCTAACATGAAAGTAATGAAATAAATGGCATGACCAATATAGAATGGCTTATGAAATGCAATGAATATATAGTGTAAAGAATGACTCGCTATAAGGTAGGGAAATCATTCCTTAGTCCTTGGATTACTTACATCGATTTATTGTGGGTATGGGACTACAATGAATCATTGCACTTGTAAGTAAAACATAGGACCAAAGGAATTATTGAACAACACAACAAGAAGAAGAAGAAGAAGACTAAAAAATAAACTAAGTGTCAAAAAGGGAGCTCTCGGGTTGGGGTTGAGCGAATTTTCAAATCTTCGCCCGAGTTGTTCTAAAATTATGTTGATGATACTAATGTGTTGTAATCATATAGAAAATGAGTTGTGTGCTTTTAATGCATTAAAATACATCATATTCATACCACAATTCACAACTAACAAATTAGGAAAGTCTAATGACTAGACTTTCCAGAAATGGCATGTTGTTTAGGATGTGCTTTCATTGATCATGCATAGCTTTATGTGTATGTGTGCATACACCCATACTTAGTACAAGTGGTGTACTAACCCCCTACTATTTAGTATTTTTATAGGTGCAGGTCAGAGGGCAGATTGACGACACTTGCATCGGTTTGGACTTCAGCGTTTTCTCCAGACCATTTGGTAGGTCCTCTTGACTTCGAGAATGCTACACGCATTAGTCCAGCTTTAGATATAGACATAGCTAGTGGATGTTGTCCCTAGCGTTTCTTTCACATTTCATTTTGAACCATTTGATGTAAGGCCGTTTTGGGCAACTTAATATATATTCTATTCATCGTTTGCTTTGAAATGATATTGATATTAGATGGTTGTCTATTGATGTTGAGTTTAGTATATGATTTAAATATGTAATGACTATATGAAGTCTAAGTAAACTTCATACGTATAAAAAGTTTTAAATTTTCCGCAAATTTAACTAGATGAATGCAAGATGAGGCTTGTCTGCGACCTCTGAGAGGTCAACGACGCTGGTGGCGATTCGGATTCCAGAATCCGGGTCGTTACAAGTTTTGTATTAGGTATAAAAATCAAAATAACTTATACCATGTTTGGTTGCATTTTTGTAGTCCTACATAATTAATATCAACATAACTTATCAGGGAATCTATGTATATAGTTATGCAGGGTAGAAGGTGGAATAAGTTATGCGGGTATTAGTTATACATGTATTAAAGTGATAAATTACATATTTACCCTATTAATTTATTTTATTGTTTTTAATTGGAAACTTAACTGTTTCCTATATATAGGTTGTTGTTTTTATTTCTTTTTATATTTAGACCATTTTTATTTTTTTAATCTATTTTATTTTTTTAATTGGAAACTTTTTGTTTCCTATCAACATGTGTTGTTTTTATTTCTTATTATATATAGATTATTTCATTTCTTTTTATATACTTACCGTTTAGATTGATTTATGCAAATATAAATATTTTTTTAATATTAGAAACTGATTGTATATTTTTAACGATACATATGCTAATCAAATATTAGCATTATATATTATTCAATATATTTCACATTTTATCAACTAGCATGTATTATTATTTTGTAAATAATATATATTAATAATTTACAACAAGTTTAATATTCAATAATTAATAGTTCATGTATTGTAATCTCTACGTAACAAAATAATATCTACATAACTAATATCACATAGTTAATACCCGCATAATTAAACCCTACATAACTAACTTGCATGCCTAAACTCTGCATAACTAATACCTGTATAACTAAACCCTGCATAATTAATACCTTCATAACTAAATCCTGCATAGATAATACCTGCATAATTGATGTCACATCCGGGGAGCACCCCCTAGACGTAACTGGCGTCGGCGTCCTCTTTGAGTACTAAGACTAGCCTCTTAGCGTTCGTCATAACATTCATAGGTCAAAAATACGGAAAATTTAAAACTTTCATTACTTCTACTTGTAGGTTTACATAGACCTCTACATACACATAATATATTCATATCGAGTATACATAGACCCTTCGTATAAGAAGATTACATAGTCTTCTACCTTTATTGCACATACATATATATATAACATATAACATAGTCTCAAAGATTGGCTCATCTCATAACCCTCTAAAACGATCATAGCAATTTGGGCATTGCCCTACATCAATGTAAAGAAGCCACATATAGGCTTATACAAATTGTACTCAATATGAAAATAGAATAAACATAAGATTCTTAGAACTAAACAACTCCATAAGCTAGATATTGGCATAGCCCTCGGAAAGTGAGGACCTACCCACTTGGATGGTAGAGAATATTTAAGTCTTCTTCAAGTCATCTCGAATGAGCCTTCAACGACCGGAACCTAAACTGTTTGGGAAAAGGGAGAAAATGGGGTTAGTACACCACTTGTACTAAGTATGAGACCATATGCACATATAAGATCAAATCATGCTAAAAAGGACATTTAGTTAAAGCATGCCATTTTACCTTTTGAAAGTCTTATGCACAATCAAGCAGCCCATACCAATCATCAAGACATGTTCAACAAGTCAAAGCAAATCGTATGCATATCAACATACTTGAACCCATAATCTAACACAACTCTATCATCAAGTAATAACATCACAAGCATGAATAAGACTTTATCACATCATAATAACGCAACACAACCAATCATGAATCCCCATAAAGTCAACAAGTGCAATGACCAAGCAAAGCCCCACAACCTTACTCAATCAAGTAACCCAACAAGAATCATGACTAATAACCCATTTCACATAACATAACCTTTAAGTATACATAAACCATACTTTAACAATAAAGACCAATTACATGTTCATAAGCATCATCATTATCATATAATATCATTTACATTTATCATAATATACATACATAATAGCAACCTCCTAAAGCTCCCATCAAGGTAAACTAGTGCATGGCATAGATAGAGTCCCATACCCCTACCTAGGGTAAGTCAAACCTCTCAAGTCACTCTAATTATTTTATACATCATTACTCATTTTAGTTTAGGGAACACTTGCCTTAACCGACATAGACCATATGAGATAAGTGTGGAATCCGGTGTTGTAAGACCTTACACCGATGGAAGGTGGTCTACCAGACAAAGTAAAACCAAACATAAACATAGCTTTCGAGGTAGATCCACTAGCTAGTCTTCCTATGGGGGCAACGTAGTTCAAGAACTAAGATATAGGTATATCCCTCTACATACCACTTGGTAATTGGGTCCTCCTCTCATGGGAATCCATTGACTAAGTATCCCTCAAAGGGTAGTCAACATCACATATAGAACTATAGGATAACTCTTCCTTCATTGAAAGTCATCACCTCCCATTGTCAAGTTCACTCGGTGCTAAGCTAAGTCCCATTTTGAAATATCTTTAATGTCTTTATTTATCGATCATAGCTTAGTTTAGGTCATAGGGTCTAGCCCTCTTATAATCTTCATCATCATAGCTCAATAGATTGCATGAGTATAATCCTTTCATCACAATTCATATAAGTAAGGTTAACACATTTACATATTCATTCATAATAAGGCACATTGGTAGTCATCAACATCCTTATAACATTTCATCTTAATCAACCTCACAACAATAGTCAAGACATTTAAATTCAACATCATACCACCCTATCAATCCTAAACAAGGTATACTCCAACATAACATCATGACTTAATCACAATTAACCATAGATTGAAGTAAAGTATAGAGATCACAAGACTTACCAAGTCTCCTTTTTAGTTCATCATCAAGGTCTTACCATCAACCCATAGCTCAAACCAATTAGGGGATCAACATCATCACAAAATGATATCCAATAGAATAATAAGGACAATTGCATCACTATAACACAATTCAATACTAGATCATAGCGTAAGACAACATACTTAGGTCAATTTCACAATATACTTCATAACCTAAATCCACATATCAATAACTAGCATGATAGGCCTAGAATTCATCTCAATCTATTCATAATAACATCACAAGATACTAATCTAATCAATAACCAAGTCGATTGAATGAACATTATACAATACATGTCAAGATGACCACCTAGGGTTAAGGGTTGAGGATCATGTTCTACAATTTAGACCAAACCATCAATAATGATCATAATCAAGTTAAAATACATGTTAATATATCCATTATATCCTAAAAAAATCATAAACAACTTAGTTCATGACATCAATTTCGAGATTAGATGGAACCCACTTGAAAACTTAACTTTTAGAATTACTTTGAAGGAGCCCTTTGAGGAAAGAAGTCTCAAAGGTGAATTATATACCATACCTTAACGTTTGATGAAGACTTTATGGTGAAATCTCCCCTTTACATCCCCCAAAACCCTTCTCTAGCTTGGTCTTCAATGGTGTCTTCCAATAGAGAGAGAAAGAAGGGAGAAGGAATAGGATTTGTTTTGTGAGTTGTGTTTTAGTCTAATGGGGTTAGGGCCTTTATATGGGGGTTTAATTAACTTAATTAGACTCCCTTAAACCCCTAACTAACCAACTAACCCCTTAACTAATTAAATGAGACTAACTTAAAACATGCAGGAATTACAGGCCCCATCGACGAGACCACGATCGACGGATCGTTGGTCCATCGACGGCCAGCCCTCCCTCTGTGCTACACATTCGTGGTCTTGGTCAGAGACTTGTGCAGGCGAGGGCTCCATCCATTTTTCTAAGTGTTGGTCGATGGTTGGCATCAACGCCCCGTCGATCCACACACGGTCCGTTCTTGAGGTTTCGTTGGTGCACACTGCCCAAGCAGTGTTGCCTCCAACGTGCGAGGGTCCTCCTCAAGGACCCTTGGTTGGTCCTTGGGGAGTCGTACCCGGACTTTTCGACCATGAATAGACTTTAACACATGTTATACACCCTTTCACCAAATTTCATGAATTTCCGACTCCTAAAAATTATACAATGGGCTAAGGCACGCTAGTACCTTCATGAGATAGTTTTCGGACGTTCTTGGACGTTTTGGTTTCTAAACATCTTTAAGGACCTATATTCATTAATATGGACTTAAAAACAGTGTTAGACCTCATGACACCTATGTTAGACTTTAAGACAGGTCTTGGACTTTCGAAGTGTAACATTTAAACCCTACATAGTTAATACCTACATAACTAAACCCTGCATAACTAATACCTTCATAACTAAACCCTGAATAGCTAATACCTGCATAACTCTAACCAGTAACCAAACAGCCCCTTAGTTTTTACTAGGTTGTATAAGACATTAATTACTTAACATTATCCTATAGAATTGTACGTTGTTTGACTCGGCATACGCATGCAATGCACATGTCGAGAAACTACTTATACTAAAACTCTTCACATAGCACCATTTTATTTTATTTTTTAAAAAACACTTTCCAATAATAAACTATCACACCCCAGCCTACACCCTGGACGTGGTCGACACTCGAAAACCATTGGTAGTCCATAAGCAAACATGTGCCTGGCTCAGTCAAGCAGATATAGACTTTAAAATTGAATTAAATCATTAAGTCAAAATACTCAATTAAATTGTCTAAAATACCGAATGAAAGCAATAATAGTTTTAACAAAACATCTGAATAGCAATAATGAAAGACTCTCAATATTATCTATCTATGAAGCATCTACTGTTTTAAGAGAGGCGTTAGGACAAGACCCACGACAACCTTAAACAATTACGAAAAGTAAACTTAAGACTATAGTCCTCCAAAATCTAGGAGGCCTCATCAAAAGCTGACAAGTGACTAGGTGATCTAAACGAAACGCTTGTTGATGATACTGAACACATGTATATGCATCATAAAACGATGCAGGTCGATTGACATAGTACATTGAATATACGAGTATCTAATATGGCTAAGATTAATAATAACTATATTGAGAGGCTGAAACATAACACATTTGACTAGATCATAAGCTTGATGTCACAACCCGAAACCATACCCTAGAAGTTAGGGTACAATCTTGGATTGTAACTGGCGTCATCGACCTCTCGGAGGTCTAAGACAAGCCCATACGTATCATTTATTGCATATACATAGTGAAAAGTAGTGCGGAATTAAAAGTTTTCACAAAATATAACATAGTCTTTAAAATCTCTTTCATATAAAAGTAATAGGAAATACTAAGTCTAAATGTCATAATCTTAGACACAAGAATACTTGGGACACGGCCCATACTTCAATACGAAAATAGAAATACATAGTCTATTATAATACTTCAAAGAAAACATAAAAGACATATATGCCCTTGAGTCCATTGAGGACATACTTCAACTTCTCTTGAACGATCTTCTAAGTCCAAGTCTTCACTTCCCAAATCTCTTCACCTATTAAGAACTATAGATAGAAAATAAAGCATGGAATAGTACAACCACATGTACTAAGTATGGCATTATGCATAAAAATCATAAAAACGGACTTTATTGGAAATATGCATCTTTTCATTTTACAAATCATATTTTAATCATAATAACATCATTAATCAATTTAGAAACACATAAGATAATAATTAATCAACAATATCAAATTTAAAGATCACTTTACAGTGAACTATATTCACTTTACAGTGAATTATATTCACTGTATAGTGAATTAATTCATTGTTACAGTGAATTGCTAAATCCTCTTAAAACTCAACTTCTAGCATGTAATTCCCTCACTTAAAGTCATCCTAAGATTCACTTAAGTCACACAAAGAGAGATCGCCCATACACCCTCTCTCGATGTGCCTAAACGACCCTTAAGATTACCTACAATGAGTCACATACATACTTACAAAGTAATCATAAACATCAAGGTAAGATTCATCTACCAAAGGTCATTTGCAAGGTTCACTTGAGTGAGTGTGGAGTGACCGACCATACAATCTCTATCACACACACAAGGGATCCTATAGACTACCTAAAATAGAATCATTCTCACTAAACACACCAACACTTAGATGATAGGACACTCTCCTTCCAAAGGCTATCAAAAGAACTACTTAAGTAAATCAAGAAGATAACGTCCATGATTGACCTCCTCAAGATTACCTAAATAGTCCTTAAGACTACCTAAAGCTTAGATCATGTCAACAACATCAAACCTTTTCCCTAACTAGAGTCATTCTCAAGTCTTCTATAGGTAAGCCATGAATAAATCATCCTTTATGCCCTCTTCACAATTTAACTAAAGAATCCATAAGCCACTCTAGATTAGGTACTTATTCACTTGTATACTTCATAATGTAAGTCATTGGTTCATTAATTCATTAATCCATTTATTCATTAATTCATTAAGAGACTCATACAATACATAAGGACATTCAAGTAATGGTCTTAGAGAAGACCTAGGTACTCTCATTAACATCTTCAAAGCCTATTGTGCAATGTCTAGATAGCGTCCCATACCACCACCTAAACTTCATAAAACTTCTCTAATGCTAGCAAGTATCCCATATGATGAGAATAGGCAATAACCGACATAGACCATGGTAGCAAGACATGGAATCCGTAGTTCTATCCTTCTCCGATGAGGTTGTTCTACTTGCCAATGGTAGAACTTGGACACATCCCATGTAGGGACATGGTTAAGGAATATGAAGGGTTTCTTTGGATTCTAGTCTCATGCTTAACTAGAACTACTTCCCTTACCATACTCACTCGGTGCTAGCCTTTGTTCTCATTGATTAATTCACATTAAGGTTCATACAATAGGGTTCCATATCTAGTTCATAACCCAATTACATTTACCCTACCAAAGAGGATCTCTAGGGATTTCCTTCCAATGGCGACAAGAAGCTCATTATGACTTTTGCTAGGGAGATATGATGCCGTTCCAGCCAATCAACCTAGGTCCATCATCCCACATGAAGGATACCCTTACGGCGTTCGACTTCAATTTACATTACTTTTACCCTTGGCTTCAAGGTTTCACATAAAGACCTTCTTTTCATCATTCAAGGTCACATGTCATTCACACATTCAAGACTCTTAACATACTAAATCAAATCATCACATAATCATATTCATATAAGCATCAAGCAAGATATACAAGTCAACCTAGACAAGACATCACATACTTCACTTGAACTCATAATGCAAGTCATTCTAGAAACACCTAGAAACAACCTAACATCTTCAAGTCATCCTATATATCATCATAACATCAATAATGTACTCCACATAGACTCACAAAGCCAAGTAGGAATAACCAAGACTTAACCCTAACACTATACTCATAATGTCAAAGTCATAGTCTAACATGATCATTTAACGCAACATAAGTAGATGAACACACATATGACTTCACATGTCGATAGATAATTTCATGCTTCACATAATAAACTACACAAATAGCCATATTACTTCAAGTAGTTGCCAATAAGGCCATGCTCATTATATTGCATAAAGTAACGCCAACAAGGCCACGTCAATTGCAAGTAAAACACATAACACCGCCACCATAAGTGGACCATACCAAGCACAATAGAATCGAAGTATAATTAATATCAAATTAAATAAAATGGGGCAGCATACCTTCATCCCCTCATCCACACTTCAATTCAATGCCAAATAAACCAATTCACCATCACAAGGCCATTACCCATGGCCATGAACAATAATTCAAAGCAATAACCATAAGACTCAATGAATCTACATCAATTCAATCTAGGTTTAACAATCTAAAATAAATTAGATATAAATTGAATACAATTCTTATATCATTAGAAAGCCCATAAGAAACTACATAACAATTCAACAATATTAGCTTAATATCAAGTAACCCAATAAGTAGTCAAAACTAGGGTTCATC
The DNA here is from genome assembly GCA_016801875.1 of Solanum sitiens. NCBI lineage: Eukaryota > Viridiplantae > Streptophyta > Magnoliopsida > Solanales > Solanaceae > Solanum > Solanum sitiens. The sequence continues at coordinate 3,128,984 of JABWTJ010000122.1, read as the reverse complement.
AATTTACATGGGTTCATAGGTATTTATGTTAAAATAATCAATACAATATCAATTAGATTATAATTCAATGTTTAGAAATCGTTTATGCAAGAACCCATGGTAGAATCCCAAAATTGGACAATTCACTTTAGAAAACTTTGAAAAATATCTTGAGAGTTGGGCTCCTTGATGAAATAAGTTTCAAGGATCAAAATCCATACCTCAAGGATGATAATTCTTCACTTTGATGAAGAATTTCCACTCAAAACGCCACACCAAGTTGTTCCTTCAATTTGGACTTCAATGGAGTCTTTGGGATTTCTAAGGGACTTTGGGGTTTTGTTTTTGGAAGAATGAATTATTCTAAGTGTTAAATACTTATATACTCATTTAAAATACCCAAAAGGCCCTTAACAAACCGCCTAAGCTCTTATTTGGAAGTGGGGTGAATTTACCAATTCACCCCTACCTTGGCAGCAGCTCTGCGCAGGAAATAGCATCACTCGACGCCTGCCCTTGACGGGGCATCACCACCTCGACGGGCCGTCACTGGCCACCGTCGGTGGTTACAGTAGACTGCCAAGGCTTCCTTATTCACCCATGGCCAAGTCCCCCATGACGACACCCTTCGATGGGGCGTCGACAGGCCTACGAGTCGTCGACTGCTCCGTCGTCTGGGTCTGCCTGGGACTGTTTTGGCAACAGTTTTGGGTCCTTCCTCAAGGACCCTTAGATGGTCCTTGGGGATAATTTCCTGGACGTTTACAACCCAAATACGATTGTCTATAAGTTTAACACCTCTCACATAAATTTCACACAATACGAACACGTAAAACTTGATGAAACACGCCTAGACGTACAAGGTCAAATCAAGGCATATCTTTCGAACGCCTTGGACATTCTTGGTCGTTTGACCTCCAAACTTCTCGAAACTCAACAGACTGCCTATACATGCTATAATAACTCAATTAAGAACCTTAAAACATCACTAAACACACATAAACACATAGAACAACATACAATCCATTTAGGTGACTTAGTCATCGAACGTCTTAGTCGTCCCTTAACGTTTGACTTCCAACACCTCTAATACTTCTGCTACTGACTCTATACCATATATTAAACATATTTAGGACCTTATACCATCAATATCAACATGTTAGGTTCTAGTTAACCTAAGTCATTTTCGAGGTCTTACAATCTCCCCCACTTGGACAACATTCGTCCTCGAATGACACTTGCCACTCTCCGAACACTTCCAAGGTTAGAGACTCAACTAGCAGCACCTAACCAAACCACATAACACAATATTAAGAAGAAATCATCAATTTCACATAATCAAGAGATTCACAACACAACAAGAAACTAGAAAACAATTCTATAACACATTATGCTATGAAACTCACATGCTTCAATCCAAATAGCAAAAAGTCATTTTATATTAAATATTATACTCATACACATCAGTTCTAACCACATTACAATAATTTTAGACCAATTAATCAAATAGTCATTTTTACAAAAAATATTACAGTAAACTGTCTTAATGCTACAGTGATCTTTACCAAATTTTTCAAAAATGCACATTTAAGGTAATTCATGATATAAACATGCTAATATGCAAAGTAACATTATATAAACACACCTTATAACATAATCAAGGCTTCATAAAACACACGATGCAAGAAATTAATGAAATTCAATTTCAACCAAACTCCTAAACATCATGCACATGCAACAATTCAAAGAATTCTATCCCATCTACAAACCATACTCCCCCACTTAGAACAAACTCATATCTTAACAAAAGAAAGAGAACTTACCAATATCATCATCACCCGGCTTCTCAACTCTAGTACGGAGTGCATAGAAACGCCTCTTTGTTGGAGCATCTTCCTTTGGAACATTAGGAGCAACTTGCTTACCCTCTCTACCTCTTGAAGCAATCACAGGACAATCTCTAGCCTTATGTCCTTCCTTACCACAACCAAAGAAATTCCCCGTACCCACGAGACACTCACCATAGTGTTTCTTGCCACAATTGGCACAAGTAGGTTTGTCATTTCGAGAACCACCTCCTTTCTCAAATTTCACCCTAGGAACACTAGATCCCTCTTGAGCTTGAGCCCTCTTTTTGAACCTAGGCTGCCCTTGATCACTTGCACCACTTCTTTTCAAGTTTCTAGCCATTCTCTTAAGTTTAGACTTTTCAATAGCTTGTGCATACACCATGAGTCTAGATAAAGTCATATCATCATGTAGCATAGTCGTACGGCATTCCTCCATCACTATGTCGGCTACCCCGGTAACAAAGCGACTCATTTCATCTCTTGGATTTGACACAAGAGAAGGTGCATACCTAGCCAAAGACAAGAATTTCAAAGAGTACTCCTCAACACTCATATTGCCTTGTTTGAGATTGATAAACTCCTCCACCTTAACCTCTCTCATTTCTCTAGGAAAGTACTTGCCTAGAAAAGCTTCCTTAAATTCTTCCCATTCAATAGGACCCGCTTCCTCTGGCCTATTGTCCTTCCATTGAGTAAACCAAATTTGAGACACATCCCTCAATTGGTATGAAGCTAATTCCGCCTTCTCTTTAGATGTAACCCCCATAGCACTCAACACCTTGTACACACCATCAAGGAACTCTTGGGTATCCTCATCTACTTTGGAACAAAGAAACATAGGAGGATTCATCCTCACAAAGTCTCTCAACCTAGAAGTCATAGTGCTCTCTACAACCCTAGGCATCATACTCAAATTGATTTGAGTAGTTACAGATTGAGCTAAAGCCATCAAAGCCTCTCTAATCTCTTGAGTAGTCAACTCCGGATGAACCACCGGAACCTCATTACCTCCACCCACATTAGGAACATGATCACCTTGGGGAGGCACTTGAGCACAATATTGTCACCACCGGAAACCATACCCTAGAAGTTAGGGTACAATCTTGGATTTTAACCGGCGTCGTCGACCTCTCGGAGGTCTAAGACAAGCCCTTTCATATCATTCATTGCATATGCATAGTGAAAAGTAGTGCGGAATTAAAACTATTCACAAAATATAACATGGTCTTTAAAATCTCTTTCATATAAAAGTAATAGGAAATACTAAGTCTCAATCTCATCATCTTAGACACAAGAATACTTGGGACACGGCCCATACTTCAATACGAAAATAGAAATACATAGTCTATTACAATACTTCAAAGAAAACATAAAAGACATATATGCCCTCGAGTCAATTGAGGACATACTTCAACTTCTCTTGAACGATCTTCTAAGTCCAAGTCTTCACTTCCCGAAGATCTTCACTTATTAAGAACTGTAGATAGAAAATAAAGCATGGAATAAGTACAACCACATGTACTAAGTGTGGAATTATGCATAAAAATCATGAAAATGGACTTTATTGGAAATATGCATCTTTTCATTTTACAAATCATAGTTTAATCATAATAACATCATTAATCAATTTAGAAACACATAGGATAATAATTAATCAACAATATCAAATTTAAAGATCACTTTACAGTGAACTATATTCACTGTACAGTGAATTAATTCATTGTTATAGTGATTTGCTAAATCCTCTTAAAACTCAACTTCTAGCATGTAATTCCCTCACTTAAAGTCATCCTAAGATTCACTTAAGTCACACAAAGAGAGATCGCCCATACACCCTCTATAGATGTGCCTAAACGACCCTTAAGATTACCTATAATAAGTCGCATACATACTTACAAAGCAATCATAAACATCAAGGTAAGATTCATCTACCAAAGGTCATTTCCAAGATTCAATTGAGTGAATGTGGAGTGACCGACCATACAATCTCTATCACACACACACAAGGGATCCTATAGACTACCTAAAATAAAATCATTCTCACTAAACACACCAACACTTAGATGATAGGACACTCTCCTTCCAAAAGCTATCAAAAGACCTACTTAAGTAAATCAAGAAGATAACGTCCATGATTGACCTCCTCAAGATTACCTAAATAGTCCTTAAGACTACCTAAAGCTTAGATCATGTCAACAACATCAAACCTTTTCCCTAACTAGAGTCATTCTCAAGTCTTCTATAGGTAAGCCATGAACAAATCATCCTTTATGCCCTCTTCACAATTTAACTAAAGAATCCATAAGCCACTCTAGATTAGGTACTTATTCACTTGCATACTTCATAATGTAAGTCATTGGTTCATTAAATCATTAATCCATTTATTCATTAATTCATTAAGAGACTCATACAATACATAAGGACATTCAAGTAATAGTCTTAGAGAAGACCTAGGTACTCTCATTAACATCTTCAAAGCCTATTGTGCAATGTCTAGATAGCGTCCCATACCACCACCTAAACTTCATAGAACTTCTCTAATGCTAGAAAGTATCCAATATGATGAGAATAGACAATAACCGACATAGACCATGGTAGCAATATATGGAATCCGGAGTTCTATCCTACTCCGATGAGGTTGTTCTACTTGCCAATGGTAGAACTTGGACACATCCCATGTAGGCACATGGTTAAGGAATATGAAGGGTTTCTTTGGATTCTAGTCTCATGTTTAACTAGAACTACTTCCCTTACCATACTCACTTTCTCATAGATTAATTCACATTAAGGTTCATACAATAGAGTTCCATATCTAGTTCATAACCCAATTACATTTACCCTACCAAAGAGGATCTCTAGGGATTTCCTTCCAATGGCGACAAGAAGCTCATTATGACTTTTGCTAGGGAGATATGATGTCATTCCAGCCAATCAACCTAGGTCCATCATCCCACATGAAGGATACCCTTACGGCGTTCGACTTCAATTTACATTACTTTTACCCTTGGTTTCAAAGTTTCACATAAAGACCTTCTTTTCATCATTCAAGGTCACATGTCATTCACACATTCAAGACTCTTAACATACTAAATCAAATCATCACATAATCATATTCATATAAGCATCAAGCAAGATATACAAGCCAACCAAGACAAGACATCACATACTTCACTTGAACTCATAATGCAAGTCATTCTAGAAACACCTAGAAATAACCTAACATCTTCAAGTCATCCTATATATCATCATAACATCAATAATGTACTCCACATAGACTCACAAAGCCAAGTAGGAATAACCAAGACTTAACCCTATCACTATACTCATAATGTCAAAGTCATAGTCTAACATGATCACTTAAGGCAACATAAGTAGAAGAACACACATATGACTTCACATGTAGATAGATAATTTCATGCTTCACATAATCAACTACACAAATAGCCACATTACTTCAAGTAGTTGCCAATAATGCCATGCTCATTATACTGCATAAAGTAACGCCGACAAGGCCACGTCAATTGCAAGTAAAACACATAACACCGCCACCATAAGTGGACCATACCAAGCACAATAGAATCGAAGTATAATTAATATCAAATTAAATAAAATGGGGCAGCATACCTTCATCCCCTCATCCACACTTCAATTCAATGCCAAATAAACCAATTCAGCATTACAAGGCCATTACCCATGGCCATGAACAATAATTCAAAGCAATAACCATAAGACTCAATGAATATACATCAATTCAATCTAGGTTTATCAATCTAAAATAAATTAGATATAAATTGAATACAATTCTTATATCATTAGAAAGCCCATAAGAAACTACATAACAATTCAACAATATTAGCTTAATATCAAGTAACCCAATAAGTAGTCAAAACTAAGGTTCATCAATTTACATGGGTTCATAGGTAATTTATGTTAAAATAATCAATACAATATCAATTAGATTATAATTCAATGTTTAGAAATCGTTTATGCAAGAACCCATGGTAGAATCCCAAAATTGGACAATTCACTTTAGAAAACTTTGAAAAACATCTTGAGAGTTGGGCTCCTTGATGAAATAAGTTTCAAGGATCAAAATCCATACCTCAAGGATGATAATTCTTCTCTTTGATGAAGAATTTCCACTCAAAACGCCACACCAAGCTGTTCCTTCAATTTGGACTTCAATGGAGTCTTTGGGATTTCTAAGGGACTTTGGGGTCTTATTTTTGGAAGAATGAATTATTCTAAGTGTTAAACACTTATATACTCATTTAAAATACCCAAAAGGCCCTTAACAAACCGCCTAAGCTCTTATTTGGAAGTGGGGTGAATTTACCAATTCACCCCTAACTTGGCAGCAGCTCTACGCAGGAAACAGCATCACTCGACGCCTGCCCTTGACGGGGCATCACCACCTCGACGGGCCATCACTGGCCACCGTCGGTGGTTACAGTAGACTGCCAAGGCTTCTTTATTCACCCATGGCCAAGTCCCCCACGACGACACCGTTCGACGGGGCGTTAACAGGCCTACGAGCGGTCGACTGCTCCGTCGTCTGGGGTCTGCCTGGGACTGTTTTGGCAACAGTTTTGGGTCCTTCCTCAAGGACCCTTAGATGGTCCTTAGGGATAATTTCCTGGACGTTTACAACCCAAATACGATCGTCTATAAGTTTAACACCTCTCACATCAATTTCACACAAAACGAACACGTAAAACTTGATGAAACACGCCTAGACGTACAAGGTCGATTCAAGGCATATCTTTCGAACGCCTTGGACATTCTTGGTCGTTTGACCTCCAAACTTCTCGAAACTCAACACACTACCTATACATGCTATAATAACTCAATTAAGAACCTTAAAACATCACTAAACATACATAAACACATAGAATGACATACAAGGCATTTAGGTGACTTAGTCGTTGAACGTCTTAGTCGTCCCTTGACGTTTGACTTCCAACATCTCTAATACTTTTGCTACTGACTCTATACCATATATTAAACATATTAGGAACTTAGACCATCAATATCAATATGTTAGGCTCTAGATAACCTAAGTCATTTTCGAGGTCTTACAAAGACTTTCTTAGTACATATTTTCACATTTATAAGCAATTTTGAGAAAGTACACGACTTTCTTGTTTTTCATGTGTATAAGTCTAAGGATCGGGCGCCTCGAAGAACCTAATAATTTTTTCTGAAAAAAAAACTTAATAAAGACCTCTGTAATGAGTTAGTGAAGCATTAGGTAAAACCCCACCATTTATTTCAGGCACATTCTCATATTTACAAGCAAACTTTAAGTAATTACATGAATTTCTTGGCCTTTGTGTTTAGTAACCCATGGATTTGGTGCTTCAAAGCATGCAATAATATTTTTTGAAATTTTTTACAAGGAATTCTTTAATGAGTTGGGGAAGTTATATGTACAGTCCCGCCATTTTTTTCACGCATATCTTTTGCCATTACAAAACACTTTAAGGAATTACGTGACTTTATTAGTTTGTTGTGTGTATTATCCCATGGATATAGTGTATCAGAGCATCCAAAATAATATTTTGGAAAAATAATTAAGCATTACATACGGTACCATCATTTTTTCACGCATATTTCACATTTACAAACCCACTTTTGAGAATTATTCGACTAACTTGGTTTTCGTGTATATAAGCCCAATGATCTGCCGCCTAGGATCACCCAAAAAATATTTTTAAAAATCTTTAGACGGATCTTCGTAATGAGTAAGGGGCGTTACGTACAGATCCATCATTTTTTCCAAACACCTTTTCGCATTTACAAGCAACTTTATGGGAACTACGTGACTTTCTTGGTTTTTAGTGTGTAGTAGCCCGTTGATATGTCGTCACCAAGAACCACAAAAAAATTCTAAAATAAAAACATAGTGAGGACCTCCATAATGAGTTGGACAAGCAATATGTACAGTCTCACATTTTTTCTCGGGCAAAGTTTCACATTTTGATGCCAGTTTTAAGGATATACGAGGTTTACTTGGTTTTTCGTGACTATTAGACCATGGATCTGCCTTGGAGCACCCATAACATTTTTCTGTTATGCTGACATTCATAATGAGATGGGAATCGTTATGTATAGTCTGTCTATTTTTTCAGAGATGCTTGTCTTTACAAGCAACTTTTAAAAATTACCAAATTTTTTGGTTTTTCGTGTGTATTAACCCAATGATCTGGCGCTTCGGGGTACCAAAGAAAAGATTGTGTAAAAACTTTATAAGGACCTCTGTAATTATTTGAGGAAGCGTTACATTCAGTCCCACCATTTTTAAGCAATATTTTGCATTTACAAGCCAACATTTAGGGATTACACGCCTTTCTTGGTTTTTTGTGTATATTAGTCCGTGGATCAAGCACCTCTGAGCACCAAAATTATTTTTTAAAACTTAAATTACGAGGACCTTTGTAATGAGTTAAGAAGCGTTACGTACAGTCCACCATTTCTTTTAGGAATATTTTCGCATTTACAAGCCCACTTTTAAGAAGTATGCGACTCTCTTTGTATCGAATGTATTACCCCATGGATCTGGTGCCTTGGTACACCTGATGTGGTTTCACGGTACTTTCAATGCTTTTTTCTTAAGTTTAGTGTGTGTCTATGGCCTTTTTGTAGTAATTTTAATGTGTTTTTATCTGTGTTTTGTAGGAAAGTTGTCCGAAACTAAAATGCAGAAGGCTGTGAAGAATTAGTGCAGAAATGACCCACGAAGCCATCGACGGCCCGTCGTCCCATTGACGGACTGTAGGTGGTGATCGTCGATTGGAGGTTCAGACATCTCGAAGCAACTCAGGGAATTCTGACTAAGTGTGGGATACAAAAGGATCAACGGTCCGTCGGTTGATCGATGGACCATCCTGTCAAATCGTCGATCAGATCAGAGAGATGTCCCAGTACCCAGTGTTGAAGAAAAACTAAATGTGGAACGACGAGAAGCATCAACGGACCGTGTTGTTGGTCCGTCGATTAGATCAGAGAAGGTGCAAAAGTGAAGACTAAAGAAAAAGCTAAGTCTGGACTAACAGAGGCAGTCGACGATCCATCGTTGTATCGACGGAACGTATGTGGAGTCGTCGATTGAAGCCGCATTTTTTGACAAACTTTCCTTATTTGTTTCCCTTTTATTTTAGGACAATATCTTTATAAATAGGGTGTAAAACCTCATTTTTGGGGTTGGATCTTTTATTTTTTCATACTTTTGTTCTTGGAGATTGGACTTTGCAACTTGGCAATTTATTCAAGTTTTCGGAATCGATTATCAAGTGAATTTTGTTGTTTCAAGTGTTATTTCTGGATTTTCTTCAAACTTGTAAAAGTAAGTTCATGAATTATTATTTATCAACTATGAATTGTGTTCTTCTAGGCATGGGTAACTAAATCCACAACTAGGGTTGTGGGAACAATGAGTGATTAACAAAGTAAAACTAGCTAAATAACAATTCTAGAATAGATTCTTGCATGTATTGATAATTCTTTCGCTTAGAAGTCTTTTTAACAAGTGCATGAACTCGCCCTATTTATACTTTCCGGACCAAGGGGGTAGTTAATAGTAAAAGAATTGTCAACATAGATTTAGTGAGACGCTACCTAATAGGCTAGTTTCGATTGGTGCGAAGTAATAACTAAGCCATACATCGAATACGATGCTTAATATGAAGTAAAGGTAAGGGTTAGTAACTTAAACACACCTAGGCGGACCAAGGTAGGGGGTGAAATTCTCTAGATGCCGGACCAAGGATTTAGAAATACCTAACTTATCACTTTGCATGCAAGACACTAGGAAGGAATTGTTATAGCTAGGATTACTGCGTTATGAACCTATGGGGAACACTTACACCCTAGTTTCTCTCACAACTTGATAAACACCAAAGATTTAATTTGCTACTTGTTTTACTTAGAAATAATTAAACACCTTTGTTTCACAAAGCCCCCCCTTTAATTAACTATTTTCGGAAAGGACTTGACTAAATAGACGTAATTGTATATTGAAGTTAAGTCTGAACCATTTTCCTCGTGGGATCGACCCCAACCTATTTGTTGGGTTCTTTACTTGATACGACCGCTTATACTTCTATAAAAAAGTGTAATTTGAGCGTATCAAATTTTTGCGCCGCTGCCGGGAAAAGTGGCTTTTAGATTAACTTTAAGCACATTACCGAATTTTAGTCAACAATTTCCTAATTTTACTTTTTCTTTTTGTTTTTGTCTCTCTCAGGTCTAGCTCTAGTGTAAGCCAAGTACACGGATCCGAGGAAAACCAACGCTTCCATACGATCCTGAACTGAACCGGACACTCCGCAGAATGAATAACCAACAGAATCCTGGTAATCCTGTCGATGGGATCAATCGTCAACCTCCACCACCGGTAGATGCTCATAATCAAGTGGTTGTTGATAATCCACTTGATGATGCTTTGAGGAGGCAACCTCCCATCCCACGCCCTCAGGAGTTCTATAGGGGCAACATTAAACTGACTCTGATGGGCCTGTTGTCCTACCTCCACTACCATAGGGTCACACTTTCGTGGTAACTAGTAGCTTGATGCAGATGCTCACCGCCAGAGGTTTGTTTTCGGGGCTACCATCTGAGGATCCACATGCTCACATCGCCAAACTGAGGTCGATGTGTAAGAGTTGTGTAGGGAGGCCAGACTTGGACATGGATGTCATCGGGTTAAGAGTGTTCCCTCTCTCACTGATGGGAGAGGCCGCAACATGGTTTACTTAGTTGCCCTATAATTCGATCTATACTTGGGACCAGTTGAGGTATGTGTTCCTAGCACGTTACTATTCGGTGTCTAAAAAGATCAACCACAAAGATAGAGTGAATAACTTTGTGGCATTACCTGGGGAGTCGGTGAGTAGCTCTTAGGATAGATTCACCTCATTCGTAAGAAGTGTCCCAAACTACCGCATTGATGATGAGTTATTGAAAGAATACTTCTATCGGGGGCAAGGTGACAATAACAAGGCAATGCTTGATATGATTGCGGGTGGTTCTTATGGTGAGTGCACTTATGCAGAGATCGCAGAGAAGTTAGAGAAAATCTCCCGCAACATAAAGCTTGGAGAACTAGGAAGTCGGATACTGGGAGAAACACCTTTGCCGTGCAAGATACACACAATCCGGCCGCCGATGAGATTGTGAAGAGATGGCGCAAATGAGAACTGAGCTCGGGTTGGTTTTGAAACATGTCACTGGAGGTGCGGAGAAGGTAAATGCAGTGAATTATTTGACTAAACCACCACCGCCAAGTGATGAGTACTACTATGAAGAGGATTCTTATACAGTGAATGAGCAGACGGGTGGTTTCCGACCGAACGCCCATGGCTCCAATCAGGAGAATTGGAGCCAAGGTCAAGGAAATCAAGGTCCGAACGATGGGAATTACAATAGAGAAGGCCATTATGTTCGAGAAGGAAACTACAACCGCGACAACAACTTCAACCGGGGTAACTATGTAACAGAAATGATCGAAGTGGGCCTTATGTTCCGCCTCAAAATTGGGAAGTTGCTCCTAGGGATGGTGGAGGTAGTATGGCGCGAGTTGAAGATATGTTACAAAAGTTGATGAGGAGGTTTGACGCTAGTGATGAGCCGCCAAGGAGTTGAGAGGTGATTTGGATAATATTGGGGAAAAGGTGGATGCACATGCAGTCTCAATCAAGCATTTGGAGTTGCAACAAATTTACATGTTCAACTTGTTAAACTTGAGTCCCATGTTCCTTAGAATGATAGAAAGTGATTGGGTTAGGGGTGAAATTTGTCTAAATGAACTATGCATATTGTTTGTTTTGTTGGTTTTCTGACTTAGGGCTTGTTTGTTGGTTTTTGGGGGGTGAAATCTGTCTAAATTTGGGATGACGGAAGTGGACTACAGTCTGTCGATTGATCGATGGGCTGTTCTGCACGTCCGTTGTTTCTGTCTGAAACTTTGCTTTGTGAGATTTTAAAAAATTATTCTAAGTGTCAAATGACGGAAGTGGACTACGGTCCGTCGATTGATCGACGACGGTTTGCACGTCCTTCGTTTCTAACTGAAAGTTCTGAAGAAAGATGACTTCTGAAATTTGCTAAGTGTCCATCGACGGACACTATCAACAAACCGTCGATTCATCGATGGGACGTCGATGGTGCCCGTCTTCTGAGTCTGCAGTTCTGCACTAACATATGTCATATGTTTCCCGATTTTGTTTTGCTTCTATTGTGTGTGTAGGTTGATTACAATGAAACTAACAACTCCCTTTTTAGGTACTAATGGCCCCCCAAACTGGATATTGTCTATTCTAGGGGATGGTCCAAGTCCGTGGCACCATCCCAGCGGATGATTGGCTCATCCAATGATGAGTGTGATCCCGAATATGTGCCCCCAGGCACCCAGACCCCGACGCCAGCCGCTAGATCCAATCGGGGCACACCCAAGAAGGTGGCGACCGGCGTAGTCACTGCCTCTCAGTCTGATGAAAAGCGAACACTGACCGGCACACCTTCTGGGTATGCCTCGGGTTTTGAAGGAGCGTCTGGATCTGTAGAGGCTTCCGGTTCTGAGTCGTCCCACTCTACAAGGTCGAATGAGGCCACTGCCTCCAATTCTGGATCACAGGGAGCCACTCTCCCGGATGTGCCTGCCCCCCATGCCTCGTATGATGAGGCCCAGAGTTTGGAGTCTGCTCCGGCACCCCGGCATGAGGACCCTGCACCGGTTGCTGATCAGCCTAACCGGTGGTGCGTAGATGGACAGTACCAGATTTACAGAGATTCCAAGTTGTTGAACGACAAGGGGGTGATGACTCAGACTTTGACAGTTGAGCGGCGGGTTTTGACAGGGAGCCTACACACAGTCCCTGCGATACATGACTTATTCACCCGCCATGAGCTCGAGTGGATGGATAGGAGTGTGGGACCTTACAGCGAGGAGATGGTGTGAGAGTTCTACGCCTCTTACGTAGCGGCTCTCCGAGGTTCTTTGGACAGACGGGCTAACCCCTCCAAACATGCACCACTCACAGATGTTCGAGTTCGAGGCTGCCGGGTGGATATTTCTTCTCCTACCATTTGCCGCTTCCTATACAGTGAGGCCACTGATGCCGATAGGGTTCCCCTCACCCCAGAGTTTGACTTCACATGGGATGTGGTAAAGAATGGTCATTTTCAGCGGGACAGAGATCTGAGAGAGTCCACCAAGAGGTGGATTGCCTAGCAGATATCCATAGACGGTGAGTGAGCAGACTGGGTGCTGACCCCAGAGGCCTTATCAATAAGGCCAACCTCACATTTGCAGCCAAGTTCATCTAGATTTTGGTCCGCCACCGCCTATCCCCCACAGCTGCAGATAATATACTTACCATGGATAGAGTGGTCTTGGTAGCAGCTATGGTCGCCGGGTTCGAGATTGGTTTTGCGAGATTGTTGGTATTAGTCATCCATGAGAGGGCTTTTAAGTCCTCTACCACTTACCCATTTGATTGTATGATTTTTCAGCTGTGCAGGAATACTGGAGTGCCCATTTGGCACATAGATGTCCTTTGTACTCCTACCGGGACAGTGGATATCGGTCTCATTAGGGATGAGGCCAATGAGGCAGCACCACGGAGAGGGCCCAGATTGGATATGCAGCCGTTGGGTGAGAACTTGGCAAATACGGTAGAGCAAGCCCAAGGGGCTGATCATGCTGTTTCAAAGCCTACCGACACCACCCCGGTTGAGTCTGCCCCTGCCACTAGTAGGGCACCAAGTTCCTCCCGGTCTATACCACCATCAGCAGCACTGGTCCCGATTGCTACGGTCCAGAAGCTTGAGGCCTAGATGGCCACTTTGTTGCACCATATCCAGCCTTGGGTGCAGAAGTTCATTACCGAGGCTGAGGACCAGATTGAGAAGAAGGTAGATCAGTAGACGGAGAGAAAGATTCAGGCGGTCCACCAGCACCTCGATGCTTTTGAGTTGACGATCCTAGCACGCCCAGCCCCCACTATTGATTTGACGACTCTTCAAGCGGCTGTGGCGAGTCTGCAGGCTGATGTTGATTCAATACTTGATGCTAGGGTACCCAAGCTTGAGGCCGCACCCGCTGAGCTTGAGGAGGATACAGTGCTTACTACACTGTTCCGAACCACCAATGCACCTCCGCCTCTGCCACGTGAGCGTGCCAAGAGGCACCGTTCCAGCCACACCAGTGAGAGTGAGGGGGCTCGGGCTAGAAAGAAGGAGCGGACAGATATGGAGGCTGCGAGGAGAGCCTCGTTGGTTGATGAGAAGGCCCGGTAGATGAGGTCTCATGAGTTAGCTGCTGGGGCATCTAGCTCCAGATTGGCGGTCGTTGAGAGGAGCACCGCTGAGGGTGAAGATATTGCTAGAGGCACCACTGGTGGTGTCCCTACTACTGAGGGAGCGATTTCTGGGAAACCGGACTTGCCTGCTTGTTGATCTTCGGCTCTATGCGCCTCAGGTTTGCTTCACCTACCACCCTATCTTTATATATTTTTTTTATGCATTGGGGACAATTGCATGTTTTTTTGTTTGGGGTGGGGTAAATGGAAAGTGAGTGCTAGGGTGAAGTCTGAGTAGCCCAACTCACAATCCTCTTTTGGTGGTTTTCTTGCCTGTGTTCTTTTGCCCCAAGAGACTGATTACTTTACTGTTGAACCGGCATGTGTAGTATCTTGTACAAATTATGAATGTGAAATCTGAAGCATGATGGATAAACATGAATGATATCCCATTCTAAAAAAGAATGCTTGCATGATTAGGTTAAATGAATGTTGAATGTGTTGGCTCTAAGCATGACATAGAGATGCACCACTGCATGGCCCTCAATCTAACACTCGAACTAGGTGTCCGATAATGTAATAGGGTAATGAAGTGTTAAGAGAGTGTGAGGAAATATTATTGGTCCACTGTTGATACCTAGATAGAACTTGCCCCGTTAGTCCTACAAAAAGGATCTGTGTTAGACATTTAGGAACAGATCATAGGCCCTTGTTCAAATTAGTCAATCTTTAGCCTAAATAAAAGATAACCAAATAAAATCGATCCCCTTTTGATCCAAATATTTTGAGCTTACAATAGACCTTTCTTTTCTACACCAACTCATCTTCCCTAGTTATAATGTGTTGGCCCTGGTCCCTCCTTGGACATGTGCACCTCAACTTAGGCCAAAAGCATAGTTGGGGGTGGCTAATGCAGAAACTGACCTCGTCTTGGCCCTGACCCAACTTTGGGTATTGTGTACCTCGACTCATGGCAAAGCCATAAGTTGAGGGTGGCTATTATGAGTGATGTCCCGAAAAAGTGGGGATGAAAAGAGTAACGTGGAAAAGAAAAGAAACAGTAAACAAGAGAAGTGACTCAGTCAAAACAATTATCAATTGAGTAAAGAGAGAAACAGAAATTAAAAAAAGAGTTGTGAAGATAAAAAAGTAAGAAGTCACTTCCACAAAAAGGGAAACAAAGGAGAAAACAAGGCAAAGATTATAAGAAAAGAAAAAGTAGGGCATAATAGACAATGAAAGAGGTAGGATGCTTAGTCGTAATGTCAAGGAGGGAAACAAGTCACTAAAATATACCCATATGTACCATACTGACCCTGAGCCTACGTTACAAGCCAAAAAAGTCCTATCGTGATCCTAAGAGTCTAATATGGTGAACTTAAAGCAGTGAAAATAAGGGCAAGCCTATGGCGACAAGTATCAATTAGGTGTGAAGTTGTTTTGAGCGTGAGTGTTGAATAATGATCCTTATATTCAAATTTGAAATCATTGTGCGAAAAGGAGGATATTTTGTTTGAAGCGAGGGTACTAGTTGCAATATTGGAAAGTTGGTACCTTGGTGAGAGATAAAAGAGTAGAGTGTCACGACCCGAAAATACCCCCTAGAAGTTAGGAAAAACCTTCGAATCGTGACCGGACGTACTTGACCCTTTGGGGTCTCGTACAAGCCCTCTAACTAACATTCATAACATAAAGCATGAAAAGTAGTGCGGAATTAAAACTTTTCATGATAATAATAATAATAAAAGAAGTCTTTTCATAAATACTAGGAAATCTTATCGTCACAAGCCAACTTAAAGAGTCAACTTAGAATCTTAGGGACACGGCCCTTTACAATGAAAAGGAAATACAAATTTAAGTCTTAATAATGAAACTAAGAAACATAAAACGATGTCCTCGAATATATGAGGACATACCCAATCCTTGAGATATAGAATTCCCAAGCTTCAACTTCGATCCTCCAAAAGGCTTCCAACCTATACTCATAAGGTATATAAAAGTATGTGGTTAGTACAACAATGTAATAAGTATGGCATATGCAAAAACATACAAAAAGGGACAATTTATAAAATAACTTTTCATGCAATTTAAATATAATATTCATGAATTTGGAAACAAACCAACATAAGAATCGTCATTTAACACTTAAGGAAGGACTCACATAATTTTGAACCAAAAGAACACTTTACAGTAACTTTACTAAAACTTAACAGTAAGCATAAAAAGTACATTACAGTGAACTTACTAAACTTACAGTAAAATTGAATAAAGCATTACAGTGAACATTTTGAATTCTTACAATGAAGACCTTACAGTGAATGGCACGGTCCAAGTCATATGAACTCTTTTTCCTTTGAAGTTGCCCTAACCCAAGGTTATCCTAAGACTCCCTAAGGTGAGACAAGAAGGGATCGTCATTACACCTCCCTTCAGAGCACACTAAAGAGACCCTTAAAACCATTAAATCTTAGGCTTACTTTGTTGGAAATCAAATCCACGCCCTTGTCTAACATATGCAAAACACTCATGGAAATATAGGTCACACTAAGTGCAATGTGAGAGTAGCATCCCATACTACCACTACCACTTAGTGCTCCTAATGGATTCCATTTACTCAAGTACTCCACAATAATCCTCCATAACACTACACCATAGTACTCATTCACACGAATTTCATGAAGTACTCTTCTCCCATAGTAGGTATAGGTCACACCAAGTGCAATGTGAGAATAGCATCCCATACTACTACTCCCACTCAATGCTCCTACTAGGTAACTAATGTGGATTGAGCACTTCACGACATACATACACAATATCAACAATACACAAGATTAATTAGTTTCAAATCAATTCTTTTGTGGGAGTTAGATTAACCGACAAAGACTGTGAGAGCTAGACATTGAATCCCGATATTAACCCCTATAGGATGAGGGATCCTTACTTGCCTAGTGTAAGGTCATGCTTCTTAGCGTTTACATGGCTTTTCCAATAGCTACTCCTATGCGGGCACATAGTTAAGGGATAAGGAGATTGTTACTAAGTAACTCAATCTCTACTAACGAGGAGTACTTATCTCAAGAGGTACTTTGGATTACAACATCTCAACTCACGAATTGTTATCCACTTCCCCTTCATATCCTCTCGGTGCTAGGTATAACTCCCCACGGATTTCTCAACATAATAGTCTATCTTAGAAAGCTCACTAGGAATGGAGAGGTTGCTACTAGACACTACATCTCAACTCACGAAGTGTGTCCACCTCAAGATTCCTCTTTTTACTCAACTTGGCATAATACGTTCTTTAAAGTGTGTGTATGTACATGTGCACACCTTGCATATAAGCATCATTTCATTCTCATCAAGTTCTACACATACTTTAACCTTGATTCATCAAGTTACACACTCTACATGCTTCTCACAATCATATACTTCATTTAGACATAAACTAGGTCAAACATGCAATTCAAGCTACACCAAACACAATACAAGACCCATTTCCAATATCTCTTCATTTCACATATTAGACCTTCAAGATTACATATTCAAAACATACTAAATGACATCAAGTTCATCAATTAGCACCGCCACCCATAAGGTGGACCATACCACTCAAATAACAATTCATAATAAGAACTATACAATAAGAGCAACTCATCA
This sequence comes from Solanum sitiens, assembly GCA_016801875.1. Lineage (NCBI taxonomy): Eukaryota > Viridiplantae > Streptophyta > Magnoliopsida > Solanales > Solanaceae > Solanum > Solanum sitiens. The sequence continues at coordinate 3,111,199 of JABWTJ010000122.1, read as the reverse complement.
ACAAGTCAAACCATCATCACCCATAAGCAATTTATCAATATTTCACCATATTAAGGCCCTTAGGGCAGTAGATACACCAACATGACAAATACAAGAAGACCCAAGTTCATACCCTACTCAAATCATGCTCACATAACCCATTTTCAAGCCAAAAGTTAAAGTATGCATAAACAAGAGTTTCATGGAGTTTTAACATCAAAATCATCAATTCAAACCAAGATAAATACATTTAAACCATTAGAAATTAAATACAAGAAGACCCATACTAGAAATCAAAGTTAGAAGAAGTTTGAGTTTAGAAACCCTTTTGAAAACCTTTTTGGAAGTTGGCTTCTTGAATGAAATGATATTCAGGAATGGATACCATACCTTTAAGAGAAGTAAGTCCACTAATTTTGGTGAAGAAACACGTCCAAAGCAGCCCTTCTTTCCCTCCTTGAGTCTTGGCTTCAATGGTGACTTTGAGAGAGTTTTCTTTTTAGAGAGGGAGTTTGAATGTTGAAGTGAGGGTCTTGTCTAGGTCTAGGGTTTAAAACTATTTTAATATAACCTAAAAACACCAAATTTATACACTTATAGTCTTAAAAGACTTGGGGTGTATTTACATAAAACACTCCAAGTTGGCAGCAACTTCACAGACTTGACAGGCCTCACAAATGAGACCTTAACCAATGGACCGTCTGTGAGACAACGGACCGTTGGTAGGGTCTTGTTAGTGGATACTTAGCTCCAAATGTAGCATGGCCAACTGAACTCACTGGTCCAATCGACTCCCTAGGTCGATGGACCGTTGAGGGACCAACGGACCGTCCTTAGGGTCGTTGATGGCCACTGCTTTTTGGCAGATTTTGCCCAAGTCTTGGGCCCTTCATCTAGGGCCCCTTGTGGGTCCTAGGTCGGGTCGTGCTCGGACGTTAAACCCCTAAACTAAGTCGTCTTGGTCTTAGGAACATCCCACTTTAGTTTCAAGGAAAACGAACACGTAAAACTCATCCAAACACGCTAAGACACATAAGTACATTCTAAGGCATACCATCCAAACGTCATGGACGTTCTTGGTCGATTGAACTCCATACTTAACCAAACTTCACACACTGCCTAAGGACACTAAACTAACTCAGTTTAAATTAAAATCAACTCAAGAAACAACCATGAGGCTCTAGTTCACCTTAGTTCAATTTGGGACATTATAAGAGGTGTCGGTGCGTGGTGAGTCTGTGTCATGGTCTGATCCACATGAATGAGCCTAGTGAACCTAAGAGTAAAAGCATGCACTAAAGCAATGAAAAAAGTAACGATTGATAGCCATATGATTGTGAAAGCTTAAAAGAGAGTACTTTTGTACAAAAGCATTATGGTGAGTCATAGTGCATCGCTTGAGGACAAACAACGAATTTAAGTTGAGGGTGTTGATATACCGTGGTTTCACGGTACTTTCAATGCCTTTTACTTAAGTTTAGTGTGTGTCTAGGGCCTTTTTGTAGTAATTTTAATGTGTTTTTATCTGTGTTTTGCAGGAAAGTTTTCCAAAACTAAAATGCAGAAGGCTGTGAAGAATTAGTGCAGAAATGACCCACGAAGCCATCGACGGCCCATCGTCCCATCGACGGACCGTAGGTGGTGACCGTAGATTGGAGGTTCAGACATCTGGAAGCAAATCGGGGAATTCTAACTAAGTGTAGGGCTATGGAAGGATCGACGGTCCATCGGTTGATCGACGGACCGTCCTGGCAAATCATCGATCAGATCAGAGAGATGTCCCAGTACCCGGTGTTAAAGAAAAACTAAGTGTGGAACGACGAGAAGCATCGACGGACCGTGCTGTTGGTCCGTCGATTGGATCAGAGAAGGTGCAAAAGTGAAGACTGAAGAAAAAGCTAAGTCTGGACCGACGGAGGCAGTCGACGGTCCGTCATTCCATCGATGGACCGTCTATGGAGTCGTCGTGAAGCCACGTTTTTTGGACAAACTTTACTTATTTTTTTTCCTTTTATTTTAGAACAATGTATTTATAAATAGGGTGTAAAACCTTGTTTTTGGGGTTGGATCTTTTATTATTTTTCATACTTTAGTTCTTGGAGATTTGAATTTGCAACCTGGCAATTTATTCAAGTTTCCGGAATCGATTATCAAGTGAATTTTGTTGTTTCAAGTGTTATTTCTGGATTTTGTTAAAACTTGTAAAAGTAAGTTCATTAATTATTGTTTATCAACTATGAATTGTGTTCTTATAGGCATGGGTAACTAAATCCACAACTAGGATTGTGGGAACCATGGGTGATTAATAAAGTAAAACTAGCTAAATAACAATTCTAGAATAGATTCTTGCATCTATTGATAATTATTTCGCATAGAAGTCTTTTTAACGAGTTCACGCGTTAGAACTCGCCCTATTTCTATTTGCCGGACCAAGGGGGTAGTTAATAGAAAAGAATTATCAACATAGATTTAGTGGGACTCTATCTAATAGGCTAGTTTCGATTGGTGCAAAGTAATAACTAAGTCATACATCGAATAATATATTTAATATGAAGTAAAGGTAAGGGTTAGTAACTTAAACACACGTAGCCGGACCAAGGAACGGGGTGAAATTCTCTAGATGCCGGACCAAGGATTTAGAGATACCTGACTTATCACTTTGCATGCAAGACACTAGGAAGGAATTGTATAGCTAGGATTACTGCGTTATGAACCTATGGGGAACAGATACACCCTAGTTTCTCTCACAACTTGATAAACACCAAAGATTTAATCTTGCTACTTGTTTTACTTAGAAATAATTAAACATTTTTGTTTCACAAAGCCCCCCTTTTAATTAACTATTTCCGAAAATGACTTAACTAAATAGACGTAATTGTATATTGAAGTTAAGTCTGAACCATTTTCCTCGTGGGATCGACCCCAACCTACTTGTTGGGTTCTTTACTTGATACGACCGCTTATACTTCTGTAAAGAAGTGTAATTTGAGTGTATCAACACCCAAAAAAAAATTATTGAAAAACTTTATGATAACCTCTGTAATTAGTTGGGGAAGTAATACGTATAGTCTTACCTTTTTAAGGTATCTTTTTTCATTTGCAAGCCAACTTTAAGGAATTACACTTCTTTCTTGGTTTTCATGTGTATTAGCCCATGGATCTGGCGCTTCGAAACACCTAATGCTTTTTTGGAAAAACCTCTATGAGGACCTCTGTAATGATTTGGGGAAGTGTTACGTATAGTCCCACCATTTTCTCATTCATATTTTCACATATTTAAGAAAAAATTTAGGAATTATGATTTTTTCTTCGATTTTCATGTTTATTAGTCCATGCCTCTGGCGCCTCGAGACACCCATAAATTTTAAAAAAAACTTGTAAGGACCTTCATAATAAGTTAGGAAGTGTTCCCGATAGTCCAGTTATTTTTCAGGCATATTTTCGCATAAACAAGCCAACTTTTAGGAATTACGTGACTTCCTTGAATTTTTGAGTGTATTAGTCGATAGATTCACCTGAAAATTTGAGTTTTAGCTACGCATAGTAAAGAGATAGAAAATGATAGCGAAAGTGTTTCCATCAATTGAGTATGATAGAAAATGTCATTACCCATGTTAAGGATGAAGATTCTTCAAGACCCACTTCCAATTTCTTGAAGTTAGGAACCTTCAAATCTTCAAGGCTCAAGAAAAATGTCCCCCAAATACTCTAAGAACTAAAATTAGAAAACAAAGTCTAAAAGCTGTAAATTGATGTTCAAAATTAAAAAATTCGATAATAAGCTACAACTCTCAACGAGTATTTATAGTAGTATTTATAGTTTTTGAATTTTTGTGCTATGAAGGATCACACGGCGTAGTTAGTCGGGACTGCCAGTCAACTCAGCGATCTTCCCTTTGGTATATTTCTCACCATCTTGCTTTTGACATTGGGCGATATAGTACTGCTTCAGAACTGTTCGGCGACACGTTGACTGCTCCATTTAATTGCCGATTTGATCCTCTCTGTCATGGCTTGGCACTCTAGAACATTACGCGAGATTAAGGTTGTTTGGCGACTCGCCTAATGGATTAGGCGATCTTCAGGCCTTCATTTCTTTGTTCTTTTGGTTTCCTTGTTCCTTTTTGCTTAGTTGTGTCCATGCTTTGTCTCCAAGTCTAAACACCTAAAACTTAGGATTTTTCATCAGTTATTAAGACAAAATATGCATTTGAGGACATGAAATCTATCAAAATATATCCCCAAATGAGTTCAAATCGTGGACTCATCAATTTTGCACCTCGGAGCACCTTAATTTTTCTTTCTGGAATTTTTTTATGAGGAGCTCCATAATAATTTTGGAAAATGTTACGCACTCCCACCAAATTTTTGGCACATTTTCGCATTTATAAGCAATCTTTTAGGAATTACGTGACTTTCGTAGTTTTCGTGTGGATTAGCCCATGGATCTGGCGCCTCTGGCATACAATATTTTTTGAAAAAAGCTTTATAAGGAACTCCTTAATAAGTTGGGAAGTGTTACATAGAGTCCAACCATTTTTTAGGCACACTTCCGCTTTAAGAAATCATTTTTAGGAATTACACTACTTTCTTGGTTTTTCATGTGTATTAGCCTATTGATCTGCCGCCTCGAAGGATCAAAAAACTTTTTTAAAAAGAAATTTTTTGAGGACCTCCATAATGAGTTGGGGTAGAGTGAAGTACAATCCGGCCATTTTAAATCATGCTTACTGAAGAAGATAAGCATGAAATGAGTAAAATATGGTCAAAGAAGTGGTTGAAATTTTAAAGTCTCAAACAATGAGATAAAAAAATGGTAAAATAATTTCTCAAATTAATGGATATATTATCTCGAGATTGTTGTCTACTTATTATTATAAGATTTTTTTTTAAGAAATCATTTGCTATATGTAATTTTAGAACAACTAGTTTCTAGTTTCTCGGCATGTGCGTTGCACATGTATGTCGATTCAAATAATATATGATTTTATAGAATATATTTTATTTGTAATACATGTGTTATAGAGTCCCAGTAAAAGCTAATTGATTTAAATATTCATTTAGTTGAAAGAGAATAAATAAGTCAACTTCAAATATTGTCCCTCCACTTGTGTATCCCCAAATCCGCATCACAATTTTCAACAACTATAAATACGTTTTAGATTCTTAGTTTACTATCTATACATTGAGTAATTAGTTAGACAGTTGTCATTCTAGCTTTGAACATTATTTTAGTTTTCAAGTTTGAAGTCAAATTTTCCTTAGCTTTTGAAGATTAGAAGATTTACAATTCCAAGAAATTGAAAGTGGGTGTTGAAGATTCTTCATTGTAGACCTGTGTAAAGACAATATCAATTGTACCTAGTTGATGGAAACTCCAGTTGGTAGTGATTTCTTGCTTTTTACTATGTCTAGCTAAAACGTCAATTCTTGGGGTGTGATTATGTGATTATGGGTTGATATAATTGTTGGGTGTTGCTAACTAATAGTTTATTTGCTGTTTAAAAGTGATTTCGTTCAATAGTTGTGGTTGAACTTAATGGGTTGTAGTTGCAAATACAATCTTAGCTTAGTGTTTTTGTCTTTCTTGAGAGAGATGTTTTGAAACCAAAACTACTGAATCGATGGTATGTGGGTAGTGGGTTTTCATGGGTTCAACTCGAGCGAGTGAATCCTAAATCCTCTTCCACACATTTAGCTTGAGAGAGTGAATGGACTAAGGCGAAGGTTGTGCTTAATTGTCGCTTGTTGGTTTCGAGAGAAACCAATTTGATTCTGGTAAATTGCTAGAGAGAGAGAGAGAGTTTACCCCCACTAAAGTCTATCTTAATCACTAATATGCAATTGTTTACTATTAATGGAAAATTACCAGTTGTTTATCTTAGCCCATAATCCTATCACATTCCAAGAATCCCATCTCCGTACTTACATTTTCATGTATTTACTATTTTAGTTGATAATTAACTATAAACCCCTTTGATAATTGACACTATTGTCACTTGATATGTTTTCATCCATAAATATCTTTTAGCTATGATTGGCTTGAACTGATTTGTACTTGACTATTAATCTTCAAACCCACTCCCTGTGGGAATGATCCCGACCCGTGGTTGGGTTACATTACTACTCGCGATCGTTGGCACTTGAACTGGAAGTAGTGTTCTGATACATGAAGTCACCTATATTAGAGAGATGGTTGATGCATAGCAGATACAGATAGTTTTATTATCGTGGAACCATGTGCCTTCTCTCATATAACCTATTCAACCATGTGACTACCCAACTCTTAGAAATCTCAATAAGGTCATACATGTTGCATAAATCATAGGTGGTTTGACCCTTGGTGTCAACTCACACTCATAGTAGCCAGCCTATCATATAAAGGACCCAGTACTCTTTAGAACAATTAGTTATTATGTGTCAATGTGATCACGATTATTAAATTAAAGCCAAATTATGTCAAAATGGAGGATAGAATTTGTTTGTTATTTTGTTTTGAAGAGTCATGGATTCTCCCGATTTTCCAAACACGCAAATGGTTGTGAGAGTGAATGATCTTCTGAAAAAAATTATAGATGAATATTAAGAAAGACCATGAGTTGGAAATCCGCAAACTACTGGGTGGATTTACTTTCCTCTTATTTGTTGTTCCCGATCACTACATGATTATGGCCTTGCTAAAATTTTGGAATCCCGCAAGATTGGTCATCAAATTTAGCGTTTTTGAGCTAACACCTACACTCAAGGAAATTTGTAGGTTTCTTGGCCTTCCTTACCAAGGGCGTCAAATGATCGTGCCACGAAAGCAATCACCGAAGAAATTCTTGAAAGTCTAGGGTTGAAGCGTAATATGAAGTTAGATTGTTTAGATTTTGGATGGATTTCAAAGGAATTTCTATACTCACATTTTTGTGATAAGAATGGGCATAAACATTTCAATAAAAAGTTTGATTGCTCTGCTAGACAGTAGCAGAAATATTGTTTGGGAGCTTTCGTTGTTGCACTATTGGGTTAATTAGTTTTTCCTATGAAGGGAGGAAAAATTAGCACTACCTTAGGTTATGTGGTTCGCATGTTAGCTCAAGGAGGATGAAATCCTACAAAGACTATAGTGTCCATGATACTTGCAGAAATGATAAGGGCATTCTCCGCATGCGCTAATGGTAAGAGATATTTTGAGGGCTGCAGTCTTTTGTTGCAACTGTCACATCCCGAGAGCATACCCTAGAAGATATGGCACACTCGGAGTGCAACCGGCGTACTTGACCTCTTGGAGATCTTGTACAAACCCTTTCGTATCGTTCATCGCATATACATAATGAAAAGTAGTGCGGAATTAAAACTTTTCACAAAACATTAGAATATCTTTAATAACATCTTTAATTAGAAATCATAGGAAATACTAAGTCTCAATCTCATCAAACCTTAGACACGAAAATACTTGAGACACGGCCCATACATCAGAATATAGAAATACTTGGTCTATTACAATACTTCAATATAAAAGAAAACTAGGATAACTATACCCTCGAATCAAGAGAGGACATACTTCAACTTCACTTGAAATGATGCTATACTCCAAGCCTTGCTTCCCAATGCTCTTCACCTACCAACCACTATAGAGATAGAAATATATATGGAATTAGTACAAACACATGTACTAAGTATGACATAATGCATAAAAATCATGATAACGGAAATTTTATGGAAACATGCTCTTTCGATTAAATATCATAATATAATTATAATAACAACATTTAACACCTTAGAAACACATAAGAAATCACATAAACCATTTATCACATTTTTAGGAACAATCTTACAGTGAACTAATTCACTGTAACAGTGAAATCCTTCACTGTTACAGTGAAGTTTCTTAATTTCACCTTAGACACCTTATAGCATGTAATTTCCTTACTAAAAGTTATCCCACGACTCACTTAAGTAAGACAAAGAGAGACCGCCCATACACCCTCTCTAGGCACACCTTAATGATCCTTAAGACCACCTATAATGAGATAAACACACTTACAATACACCAAACCTATGAACATGAGATTCTCCTACCAAAGGTGATTCTAAGTCTCACTTGAGTGAGTTGTGAAGCGACCGGCCATACAATCCCTTTCACACACACTCAAGAGATCCTTTAGATTGCCTAGGATAAGATCATTTTCACTTAAACACAATAGAACATGTAACATGACATTCTCCTTTACAAAGGTTATCAAAAGACTTACTCAAGTAAATCAAGAAGAGAATGTCCATAATTGACCTCTTCAAGATTACCTAAGTAATCCTTGAGACTACCTAAGTTTGGATCATGTCTACTTAATCAACCAACTCCCCTAACTAGCGTCATTATTAAGACTCATCTAGGTAAGATACGAAGTGACCATTCCTATGCCCCCTTCACACCTTAACTAGATAACCCTTAACTACTCTAGATAAGTACTTATTCGTTTAACATGCTTTCTTAACTTAAGTCATTACATTCCTTATTTCATTTAAGAGACATTCATCACATAAGCACATTCAAGTAATGGTCTTGGAGAAGACCTAGGGACTCTCACTAACATCTTCAAAGCCTATTGCGCAATGTCTAGATAGGGTCCCATACCACCACCTAAACTTCACAGAACTTCTCCAATACTAGTAGGTATCCCATATGATGAGAATAGATAATAACCGACATAGACCATGGTAGCAAAACATGGAATCCGGAGTTGTAACCTACTCCGATGGAGGGTGTTCTACTTGCCAATGGTAGAACTTGGACACTTCCCATGTAGGCACATGGTTCGGGAATATGAAGGGATTACTTTGTACTCTAGCCTCATCCTTTAACCAGAGCTACTTACCTTACCATACTCACTCGGTGCTAGCCTTTGTTCTCATTGAGTAATTGACATTAAAAATTCATACAAAGGGGTTCCATATCAAGTTCATAACCCAATACTTTTACCCTACCAAAGAGGTCCCCTAGGGCTACCTTACAATGAAGGCAACATAGCTCATAGTGACTTTAATAAGTATGATATGATGTTGTTCCATCCAACCAACCTTAAGTCCACCATTCATTACAAGAAGGATACCATTACGGCTTTCGACTTCAACGTTCATAACCTTACCACTAGGTTCAAGGTTTCACATAAAGGACCCTCTTAGAAACATTCAAGGTCTCATACCATTCATACATACAAGACTAAGAGTCTTTAGCATCCTAAGTCAAGACATCTCATATTCACATATCATACATGCATCAATTAAGGGACACAAGTCTACCACACAAGACACACTAAGACTTCACTTTATCACGTATAACATATCATACTAGAAGCACATAGGAATAACCATTATCATCTTTAAGTCATCTTATACACTACTATAACATCATCAATATAACCATCATAGACTCACATAGCCAAGTAGGAATAATTATACATCAACTCTAAGACTACACATATAAGGACATAGTCATAGTCTAACATGATCACCTAATATCAATAGAAGAACAAATACTTTCACATTACTTAACATATATGTTTATATGATCATACTTCACATAAATCACTACACAAAGCATCATAGTATATCAAGTAAGTGCCGACAAGGCCATGATCATCATAATACATAAAGTAACGCCGACAAGGCCACATCATTCACATAGCACTGCCACCATAAGTGGACCATACCAATCACAACATAATTCAAGAGATATATTACATAAAATAAAGAGAATTAGGGCAGCGTACCACCAATCCATTCTCTCCCCTTCAATCCTTAGCTAAATTATCCAATTCAATACCAATAGGCCCTTATCTATGGCCATGATCATCAATTCAATACAAAAACCATAATACTTAATGAAATTAGGTCCATTCAATATAGATTTATCAATCTAAGATATCCTATACATCAATTGGATACAATTATTACATCATTCAATAGCCCATAGAAAACTATACTAGAATTCATAAGCATTAAGTCAATATCAATTAACCCATAAAGTAGTCAAAATCTAGGGTTCATGAATTACATGGGTTAATAGGTCAATTGAGTTAAAATCATCTAATTAACATCAATATAATCAATATATAATGATTCAAAACCTTTAATGCAAGAACCCATGGATAGATCATAAAATTGGACAAGTTCATCTTTGAAAACTTTAGAAATCTCTTTGAATTTTGGGCTCCTTGATGAATAGAATTTCAAGGATAAAAAACCATACCTCAATGATTTTAATCCACCAATTTGATGAAGAATCATCACTCAAATCTCCAATCCAAGCTCTTCCTTGAGTCTTGGCTCCAATTGAGTTCCAGAGAATTTCTAAAATATTTTGGGTTTTAATTTTGAAGAATGAATTCTCCTAAGTGTTTAAGGCTTATAAACATGTTTAAAATACCCAAAGTACCCCTAAGTAACCGCCCAAAGTCTAATTTGGACATGGGGTGAATTTACCAATTCACTCCTAGACATTACAATGAACTGCGCAGAAACACAACTCACAGACGGCTTGCCAAACGACGGGGCGTTAGTCCACAAACGGACCATCCTGTCCTCCGTCGATGAGTTCAGAGACTAGACATTGGGAGGATCCACTCCTCCCATCGACGGGGTGTCAATTGGACAACGAGCCATTGTTTGCCTCAGTCGATTGGGCTGGTCCAAAACAGCCTTTGGCTCAAATGAAAGTCCTTCCTCAAGGACCCTTGGTTGGTCCTTGGGGATGTTTTCCCAGACGTTTCAAACTCGAATATGATCGTATACGAGTTTAGGATCTACCACATGAATTTCATCCAACACGAACACGTAAAAACATGCTTAGACACACAAGGTCATTTCAAGGCGAACCTTTCGAACGTCATAAATTTTCTTGGACGTTTGACCTCCAAACTTCATGAAACTTGACACACTGCCTATAAACACTATAATAACTCATGTAAGGACCTCATAAGCTCATGAAACACACATATACACGTAAAATACATATGAGGCACATAGATGACTTAGTCATCGAACGTCTTAGTCGTCCCTTGACGTTTGACTTCCAATGTACCTAAACTCTTAGAACATTGCCTCAATACCACATTATAGACCAATTTAGGACTTCAGACCATCATGACAACCATGTTAGGCTCTAGATTCACCTAAGTCATTTTTGAGGTACTACAACAACTATGGGCTATTGAACCGTTCTACAAGAGGGACAACTTGGTGGACATCTTGAATGGCCTGGGGAATAAGATTTTTAGTCACCCCATAAGGATGAAATTTTTTCTTGCCACTGTAGGGATAGAACATTGGTTCATGTACCTAAGAGAGATTGATGGCACTCAAATACTAAGGAAATATCAGTGGTTAAGGCCTCTTCATACTATGGTTAGAAGGCATGAGCTCTATCTCATCAATCTTATTGGCTTAAATGGGGTTCAACCATATGCACCACTTCGAGTCCCTCGCAAATTCGGGAAAGTCCAAATGATACCCTTACGATCTCATATGAGCTACAATGGGTATAACTTTGTATAAGAGATTCCACAATTGGACACCATACTACAAAGGTGGGAAGTGGTGTTAACTATCGATATACGAGGCAACGACCCTACTGCACACCCGAATATTTGAATTGTCCATTAATGTGTGTAATATATAATATTTTTTTGCAATTTATGTTATTTAAAAATTTAGAATAAAATATAATTTTATAGTAAATAAAGAATTTGAAAAGAATAAAGTTTTATATTACATGAAAATTATATAAGGTGGTGATTATTTGGAAAAAAAGAGAAAGAGATTTATATTGCTCTATGAAATAAGAAAATAAAAATAAAATAGAAATAATAAGAAAAAAATATTCTTTTTTAGAGGATAAAATAGCGAATTGAATCGACATTAATTATTTTTGAAAAATAAAAAACTCTATATCATATATTTATATAAAAGAGAAACCTAGGCCCGCCTACGTGGCACAATCACAAGAAAAAATTTTCTTTTAAATTTATTTAATTCCAAAACTAGCCTTCCTCTTTCATGAAAAGATGTGACTTTAATGAAAAGTTGTGACTTTAATGAAGAATTGTGACTTTTATCAAAAGTTGTGACTTTAATGCGAGTTGCGACTTTAATGAAGAGTTGCAATTTTACGAAAAGTTGCGACTTTTATGAAAGGTTGTGAACTTTCCGAATGATTGTAACTTTTCCAAATAATTGTAACCTTTCTAACAAGGCACAATAAATATTTGTTCACACTATCCTTTTTTGTCTATAAATAGTGGAATTTCCTGTCATTTTAAAACAACAAAAATTCTGATCTTCTTCTTCTACTTCCGCAAAATTAAATATTCGTGTACTTTGCTTCTGTTGAGTGACTTACTAACACCATTATTTTTGTATCAATAAGTTGGTGAATAAAATCGTTCCATCTTGAGAGAATGTAATTTTTTAAACCTCTTGTATTGGAAGGGAATAGTTTTCTTAAGGTGACATTGTGCATTAAGTGAACTCCATTTTTCCCTTCTATTTCATTCTATTTACATATCCTGATATATTTTTTACACTCATTAATTTATGCTTATGATATTAATTGTTGTTTTTGAGTACATATTTTAAACTCTTTTGTTTATGTTTCTGCAAAGTTATTGTCTCCGGTTATATTGAACATATACACATATAGTACATATATTTATTGTGTAGAAAATAATTCTTGTACTCAGTTTCAAGAATTCATGTTTTGATATTCTATATTAAATTCTATAACTTAAAAATACTATATATAAGCTTACATATTATCTATTTTTACATAGACATGAAATTTCTCACTTATGCAAGTTCAAAAGTTATAATTGCTTTCATGTTCAAGCGTAATATCCTTTTTGAATATGTTAACAAATTTTTGAATATGTTAACAAATTTTTGAATTTTATCCTAAGATATATATATATCACAATTGTATAATCTATGCAACTCAAGTGTTTCTTTTTCTTATGAAATGTCTTTTGTATATACATTCTTATTTTCTTCTTTATTTTCCTTTTAGGGTGTGTTTGGTACAAAGGAAAATATTTTCCCGGAAAACAAGTAGATTTATGACTTATTTTTCATGTTTTGTTAGTGAGTAGAAAATATTTTTAGGAAATGATTTTTAGTATTTCATTTTTGAATGAAAAATATTTTTTATTTTTACTATAGTAGAAAGTAATTTTTGAAATTAAAAATATTTTTTTAAAAAAATTATGTTTTTTGTTTTGGTGTTGGGCTGGCGGGGTGGGGCTGGCGGGGTGGGTGGGGTGGTGGGTAGGGAGTGAAAAGTAAAAATTTAAAGTTGAAAATGTTTTTTAAAAATAAAATTATTTTTTTGGGTGGGGGTGGTAGGGGGGTGGGGGGTGAAATAACAAAAATTTAAAGTTGAAAATATTTTTTAAAAATAAAATAAAAATTTATTTTGGGAGGTGGGGTGGGATGGGGGTGAATGTTGGGGCCGGGGGTCAAGGTAAGGGGTGAAAAAATAAAATTTTGAAGTCGAAAATATCTTTTAAAAACAAACTTTAATTTGTTTTGTTTTGGGGTGGGGTGGAGTTGGGGGGATGGATGGGAGGAGGAGTATGAGTGAAAAAAATAAAAATTTGAAGTTAAAAAATATTTTTTTAAAGACAATTTCTTTTTTTTTTTTTGGGGGGGGGGGCTGCTGGGGTGGTAGGGGGATGGGGGGTGGAGGCTAAGTGTGAAAAAATAAAAAATTGAAGTTGAAAATATTTTTTAAAAACAAACTGAAAATTTATTTTGGGAGGTGGGGTGGGTGGGGAGGTCGAGAGTGCGGGTGAAAAAAATTAAAATTTGAAGTCGAAAATATATTTTAAAAACAAACTTAATGTTTTTCGGGGGAGGGGTGTGTGTGTAAAGAGGGGTGGGTCGAGGGTAGGGGTGAAAAATGAAATTTGAAGTTGAAAATATTTTTTTAAAAATAAACTTAATTTATTTTTGGGGTGGGGGTGGGGGGTGGGGGGTGGGTCGAGGGTGGGGGAAGAGATTAAATTTTGAAGTTGAAAATATTTTTTAAAAACAAAATCTATTTTTTTGGGAGAGTGGTGGTTGCCGGGATCGTGGTGAAAAAATAAAATTTGAAACTGAAAATATTTTTTAGAGAACAAATTTAATTTTTTTGGAGGGGAATGGAAGGATGATCGGGGTCGGGGGAGGACGGAGTGAAAATATAAAATTTTAAAATTGAAAATATTTTTTAGAAGTCGATGTTGTTTTTAAAAGAAAATGTAATTTGTTGGATGAAAGTTTTGGAAAATGTTTTCTTAACTTTTTAGGGAAGTCATTTTCCTTAATTTTGAGGTTAATGAGTTTATTTTGAAAAACATTTCAAAACTTTTGTCTCAACCAAACATGAGAAAATTGAAAAAACATTTTTCAAAAAATATTTTTCTTCATACCAAACACACTCTTAATGTTGATTAAAGAACCAATGCATTATTATTTCGTGAATAGTTCAATCATTAGAGATTTTTGAGTCATGTGATAATCATAAATAATCAAATTCATGTTGAAATATTTCTAAAAGTTTTTTAAAACCAATTTTCTATTATTTTTATTGTATAGATATTATAAAAAATTATTTACATATCTAATGCAATTATTATTGATAACCGCGTGAAACCCTAACAAATCACCTAGTTTAAAGAATAAAACAAAAATTAGGATTAGGTCGGACGCCGCCGAAAGGAATGAGGGCGAAAAATGCAGATGTTGTGGCGGGAGAGAATAAGCGCGCTTTCACTAAAATTTCAAATAATTCCCTCTTTCCCCCTCAAAAATATAGAACACCTTCGCTGCTAACATTTACTATTATTCACATCTCACTCACTATTCAGCTTCTCTCACAACACAAGTCACAGTTCTTTGTAAATTACGAAGAAATCCCGGATTTATTGGGGAAAAAATGGCAGATATTTCGCACCTTGAAAGAATGGGAAGAGAGCTCAAATGCCCCATCTGGTACACTTCATCGTTTGTATTTTTTTTTCTTTTTCATTTAAAATTTTTGATTTTGTATAATCTTAATGTTTCTTTTTCGTTTTGGTCTATGTTCACAGCTTGAGTCTGTTCAATTGTGCTGTTTCACTTACATGTAATCATGTATTTTGCAAGTAAGTGAAGTCCATGACAAAATGTTTATTTATATATATTTTTTTTGATTGGGAATTTGATTTTCCCTTTTTTGCAGTTTATGTATTCAAACTAGTATGAAATCTGGATCCAATTGTCCGGTGTGCAAAGTTCCATTTCATCGCAGAGGTTTTTTTTTTCTTACCGCTTTATCAAATTTTGGTAATTTAGGGTTTGAATTTACAGAAGCATTTGTGTTACAATCAATAAAATTGCCTAAACATTGAAGACTCTATATTGCAATAATGGTAATCAGCTCAGCAGTTGTATGGTATGATGAGTGTTTATATATACTTTACAGAATAATCAATGTTGAGGTGCTAGTAGGGGTGATCAATCAGTAGTGCTGCTCTTTTCAACTAAAGAACATTCTAATTTAGCTCATAATGTGTGATTGAAAAGCCACTTTCCCCGTTTTGCATGTTCGTTTAGATTTCCATGTGCTCTTGGAGTCATTACAGTTCTATTTGCTTAAACTTATATGTCCAGTTCCACAAAAACTTAATTCAAGAGTAATGTTTTCGTTGTTGCTTTTACTGTGCAGATTATTTTTAACTTTCTTCTTTCCTTGTTTAACTTCTATAATATTTTGTGCTACAGAAATCCGACCTGCTCTCCACATGGATAACTTGGTGAGCATCTATAAGAACATGGAAATTGCTTCAGGAGTCCATATGTTTCTCACTCAATCCAATCCTTCAACAAAATTACCAGGTAATATTCAAATAGTTGTCATTCCTCAATCTTGTAAAGCATTGTATGTATAAATATTCCTACTATCATCATGGGCAGTTGTTCAACAAGGGTGTTTGGAATAGATAGTTTGATGTGCTAATCCATGCTTGAACAGGCATGTCTTTCATGTGAAAACTTGCATGCTTTTGCTGTATTTCCAATTGAAACAAGTGACATTCAGGAGTTTTTAGTTAGTTCTCATCAAGTTAATTTTATGTTGTCAATAATCAACCTCATTAAAGACATCATATATGTAATTCATGTAGAGCATTAGATGATATGGATGCCAGTGGCTCTGCTTTGCATCTGATCTTCATTGTTTAGTTTTTGAAAATAATACAAATGTATTTGTTTTGATCAAAATTATGGTTCTGGAGAAGCTAAATTGGCTTGGCCAATGGCAATAGTTATTATCACTTCTGATAATAATTTTGGTGTGGGGCATCTTTATCTTTTATACAGGGGAAGACACTCAATCTAATGGCGAAAAAGTTTGTGGATTCCAAGAGACACCTAAAACTGTAACAGAAGCTCCAGCGACAGACAATCAGAAAAGAAAAAGAGGGAAAGGATCAAAAAAATCTTCAGGGTGCAACAAAAAAAATTCCGGATCAAATCTTATTAGATCTTCTTTTCCGACAAAGAAGAGAGTACAGGTGCCACAATATCCACCTTCAGTGACTCCACCACCTACAAAGTTAGTTCGTGGAAATGGTAAATCCATCACCGATGAAGTTCAGAAACCATTGGTAATTGAGAGAGACAGGTCTATGCTAAATGAAAAAGGAGAACCTGTACTATCTCCATTCTTCTGGCTGAGAGAAGAGGATGTAGAAAGATCAAGTCAGCAAACAGATGGGGACATTATCATGGATACACCTCCAGCTGTTCCATCCTTCAGCGATATGAAAGACTTGGATGATGAGGTTCACTGCGAAATGTCTCCAAAAGTAAGTACCATAGTATCCAACTTATAACTGCTTCCCCTCCAGAATGAAGTATACCCTTAAACTGAAAAACTGGCAAGACTTGATTGTTTGGCCTGATGTGTTGGCAGGATAGGCTTCTATTCTACAGTTTGATTTTCTGAGTCCTCCTATATTGCTTTTTTGATCTTTTTTTTATCCATTTTCTGTTGGATGAGGGAGACAGGTTGCTTCCCAGTCTGCATGCTTCGTATCATTTGGTATTTATTTTTCGAACATCCTTACTGTACATAAAATATTACTATAGAAACCCTTTAATCAGGTTTTTGGTTATTCTCCTTTCCTACCCTTCCACTTAGCTTTCATGTTTTATGATCCAGAGTCAAGCTTATTGTTGATCTTATTCATGTTGACACTTTCTGTATGTATTTGATTTGAAGAAATTTCATTGATTTTCCCAATTTTTTGCTATACAGAGTGGACCCTATGATGCAGCAAATGGAGCAGATCTTTTTGACAGTGAGATGTTTGACTGGACACAAAGAGCTTGCTCCCCTGAACTTTGTTCTAGTCCCTTTAAGATGAAGGTACTTCTGTGGTATAATTATTGCCTATGGAGTCAAAACAGTTTTCTTCTATCTCATTTCCAGACTTGTTTAGTCTCTAATTTCTCTCTTATATGGTTTAGCTTAAGGATACTATTGATTCTACTGGAGCTCAGGAAAAGACTCAAGCTCGCTCAGTTGAGGAAAGTGGCATTAATGCATCAGCAACTGAAAACAGAACAGCTGTGGAAAATGAAAAGGGTACTGATAAAGGACAGCTGAGTTCACCCGCGATATTTCCTCCTGAAAATAAAACCACTAGTAGAAAAGACGTTGTTTGCAAGTCTAGCAGGAGTAAGGCATTGAGAAGTAGCCAGAAGAAACAAGGAAAAAACATAATTGGAGAATTATCAGAAGTTTATAATGCTTCACCAAAAGCAGCTGAAAAAACTATGAAGAACAATCAGGATAATGCCAATGTATTTATCTCGAATAAGAAGGATTTGAAAAACAAGAAAAAGGGAAGATCCTCTAGAAATGTCACTGGGTCAGTAGTAGAAGACATTTCCACTTCATGTGGTGCTAAAAGACTTCGCAAGGGCAATAACTCAAAGTCCTTCAACTTGTCTACTCTTGTGAATCAGGAAAAACATAGTGAAGGAAGTGTTGGGACACTTGACTTGAAGACACATAATATACTCCGCAAGGGATCATTACGTGAACAAAATAAAAACTGTTTTGGACCAAAAGGCGGACAGAAAACTGCTGCATGTAACATTCCACAAACTCAAGATGAAGCTTTGCCTTTTGAATCAGCAAATAGACTGATTCCCATGGATAACAGGAAACCTACTCCTAGTACAAAACTGAAGAAATGTGAGCTTGGTAGTGACAACAAGCTTCATGGGAAGAAAAAAGTGAAGTTTTCTGATGATGGGCAGCTTGCTGACAAGGATAATATTACGCTTCAAAAGATTCAGAATAGAGTGCTCAATTCATTGGAAACAGAGAAATCTGTTTTGAACTCGACTGATTCAGTTTTGCAGAAGTGTAAGGCAAGCCAAAACAAAATACAATGTGCTTTCTGCCGTTCAGCAGAGGAATCTGAGGTAGAAGCCATTGATTTTTGTGTTTCTTTTTCTGGTTCCCCCTTCTATTTATTCTAAGTTCTTCAAATCTGCCTTTTGATTGTATATTAATTGTATACCATTTTTCTGTTACAAAATTTCAGGTTTCAGGAGTCATGGTAAGCTACCTTAATGGAAACCCTGTCAAAGAAGATGTCAATGGAGCACCAGGTGTTATACATGTTCACAAATATTGTGCAGAATGGTAATTACTCTTCAGAAGGTCCTCTTATCTTTCCTTCATATATGTGGCAATGGTAATATATAAAAATTATCTGCAATAATAACAGAAACTTCTTGTCTTTATTGATAATTTCATCAAAAGTGTCACAAATGTCTTGTTTAATCAAGTCAATTTCGTATTTTTAAAAGGGAAGTGTAAATCTTTTATCTGCATCTAATGTGTTCAAGGTACAGTAATTTTTCCTTGTCAAAACGTTTTCGAATCTGTTGCTAGTCAAATTGTTTCTAGTGTAAAAAGCAGAAATGCACATCTACAGGGCCCCTAATGTATATTTTGGAGATGATGATGTGGTCAACCTTGATTCTGAACTGAAGAGGAGTCGAAGGATCACTTGTTTTTTCTGTGGAGTAAAGGGGGCAGCTCTTGGGTGTTATGAGACGAGTTGTCGCAAAAGCTTTCATGTTCCTTGTGCCAAATTGACACCAGAGTGTAGATGGGATTCTGTACGTCTTAATTTCAATCCCCCAGAACTATATATCATAAAAGATTCAACGCCACTTACTCCATTTTCCTTATTGTAGGATAACTTTGTTATGTTATGCCCTTTGCATGCTAACTCTAAGTTGCCATCCGAGATCCCAGGAGAACAGACAAAGATTGGAGACAGTATTAAAAGGTTGGACTAACAGATTCTTAGAACTGTTGTTAGCTGAAAGTTTTACATTTTGGCTCCAAGTACTTATTCCCTTTCTTTTTGCCTCTAATATGCAGAAATTCTCGTATCCACCAACCCAAAGTCTCAGCAACACCTGATAATGCTGCTACTTTGCAGTGGAAGTCTCAGAAGAAGAATAAGAACTTAGTGCTCTGTTGTTCAGCTCTAACCGCTGATGAAAAAGTAAGCAAACATGATAATTTTCATGGATCTTAGTTATTTGAGACAAATGAGGTTCATTAACTGGTGATAACTTAAATCCTCATCTTACAGGAGCTTGTTTCTACATTAAAGAGGTTGTCTGGCGTGACAGTAGTCGAGAACTGGGACCTAAGTGTCACCCATGTCATTGCTTCCACAGATGAGAAAGGAGCATGCCGAAGAACTCTCAAATATTTGATGGGTGTCTTGGCTGGGAAATGGATAATGAGCATCAACTGTCAGTAACCTTGTTTTCTTAACTGCAAATTAATATGTTAGAGTAACAAATGTGTTCTCTACAACCAGAGTTTAGTTTCTGTTTTTGTCCATCTTAACTTTTTTATGCCTGCAGGGATTATTGCTAGCTTGGAAGCCACAGAATTTATTGATGAGCAACAATATGAGATTAAAATAGATACTCATGGCATTGTGGATGGGCCTAAGCTTGGAAGATTGAGGATTTTAAACAAGGTTACTTCTTTCTCCAGATTTATCGTCAAACAATAAACTAATCAAGTGCATTTCAATTTGTTTGGGTAACAGTTGTTACTATTGTAATTGTTTTTCTGGAGTGGTGGCGGTTAGAGTAATGTTTAAGTCCTTTTGTGTATAAAACACTCTTTTAGGTTGTATGCATTCCCAAATAGATACCTATTCCATAAAGAGAATGGAACTTTAACTAGAATGTTTGGAGCATTAAGGTTGTCATTTCCATTGATTCATTGACCCCCACCTCACCCCCTAAATTAATCTACCAAGTAGAAGTTGATGTTCAGTTGGAATGATTGCTAATAGGTCTCAGTGCATTTTCATCTTCTGCTAGCTGCAGTTTCATCATTTGTGAAGGTCCTGTTATGCATTCATTAAATATCAAAATTTGCGTTTTGCAGCAACCAAAGCTTTTCAATGGATACAAGTTCTTTTTTATGGGCGACTTTTTACCTTCATACAAGAGCTACCTACATGACCTTGTTATTGCTGCTGGAGGTGTTGTCCTTAACAGGAAGCCTATAGCACTAGATCAGGAAATTCTTTCACCCGGATGCCCTCTACCTTTTGTAATTTATAGTCACGAACAACTTGATCAGTGTGACGGAAGTGAAAAGATTTCAATTATAGCGCGCAGAAGATCTGATGCAGAAGTTTTGGCTAGTTCAACTGGAGCTGTAGCTGCCAGCAACTCATGGATTCTAAACTGCATTGCTGGGTCTAGGTTGTTGGAGCTGGAATAGTGTAAAATTTCTACCCATGCTTTTCACATCATGCAACAAGACTTGGTCTTTTTCATCTGTCATTGTATAAAACTAAATATTTCCCAAATGACTGTTCATGTCTTTGATCATTCAGTTAATTGTACCCCAAAAAGTCATGTTTTTTTCTTCTGTTGATGTATAAGTTAAAAATTAAATGAAAATCCAGTTCAGTTAGTGTTTTGTATAGTTTGAAAGGTTTGATCAAATCTGCAGAGTCAATCCATAACTGCATGCCATCCACCCACTCCGTCCTTAAAAAAAGTAGATTCAGGATTCTGCTCTTCATTATAATTCCATAAAGAGCACTTCAAGGTCTTGTAAAAAGGGTTACATTGCAAGTTAGGACAATGAGGTAAAATTAAAAATGAACTGAAGACAAAATGGATACCTGTAACTTGCAGATGAATAAATAAACAACATTACTAGTTATTTCCTGTTGCATACCATATACTTGACTCCTTTATTACATTGACTCCATAACAGAAGAATGGGTTAATGTTTCTCCATTTTCAGTGGAACACCATGATCCTGGACCATGCCAAAGAAAACCTTGAGAACCATCTTTTCTTCCTTGTGTTTTAACGCTTGTTTCTAAGTTACTCATGCAAAAACTGTTGGCTTGCAAGCACTAATATCTACTTTTGGTTTGACACATTCCCCTTCTTTTGGACCGTGTTCTGCCACCTGCATTTTAAAGCATTCAAACATATGCTCTAATTCAACAATCTCCTCTTGGATATTTATCGAGGGCACACTTTCAGAGGCAATTCGTTCTTTAAAGCTGTGGATTCTGGCAAGTCCAGCACCAATTTTTGCTGTCATTTCCTCCATGGTTGCATGCATCGCCATGTTTTCTGCTTGTGCATCCTTCCATTTCCTCTTAATGGACTTATACCCATCCAATGATTTTAGGAGGTTCTCCGAAAGTGCCTTATTTCTCTCTTGGAGGGCAATGTATCCTTGTAATTCTCCTCCATCACTGCTATGCCTCCTTTCTTTTTGCTTGGTGGCACGTTCATGTAACCTTTCCACTAAATTCTCATTTTGTTCTTTGAGATCATTGATGAGGTCCTCCATTTCATTCAACTCGTGGACTTTCTTTGAGAGCTCTGCTGCCATAATCTCTTTTTCTTTTCCTAAGCTTGAACACATGACTTCAAGGCTCTTTCGTGCTACCAAGCTTGCATTTAGCTGTTTCCTCAGCTTTTCTTTCTCATCAATCATCACCTCGTGGTGCTTCTTGTCTATGGGAACATGACTAGTAGATTCAGCTTCTGATGGTGATTTGTTACCAAAAGATTGACATTTCTGAATTCTCGTCCTAACACTATCCAGAATGGTCATCATGGTTGCCACCCTCAACATTCTCCGCCCATCGTTCTTCTCTTTGTTACAATCATTTTTGTGCTCTTGAATCAACTTTAGCAATAACTTAATGTTGGCTGCAACCCCTGAAAATACAGATATTTGCAACATAAAATAAAAATTCAGAACATGAATATCTCATTGTTTTTTTTGTCATGAATGAATCAAGAAAACTTAATAATATCCCAAAAACAAAACAAAACATAAAATGATCAAACATTACCTTCTAAAGCAGAATCATCATAGCATTGTTCAAACGTTGAATTAGACATTAAATCAGGAGATGAATTTACGCGGAGTCTACTCATGATCAATATTATAGAAAAGAAAAATGAAGAGGAATTCGTCAAGAAAGATATTTATGAGGAATGAAATATATAGAGAAATACAAATGAATTGGGATATTGCTGAATTAAGAAGAAAAGGGTAGTTTCTAAAGTATATATTTATAATATGAAGATTGTACTAATTAGATAAATAAAATTATAATATGATTTTGAGAGATCCAAAGAAGGAGAGATTGCTTTGCAAACCCTCTTTCTTTTTTCTCTTCTTTCCTTCTATTCTCTCATTATCTGAGAAATTTTATTATAATCAAGTAGAATGAGGAAGAGGAAAAAAAATAATTTTTTTTTTTCAACTTGTCTTGTATTTCTACAATATTCAATGTTTTTGTTGGAAGTTAGCTTGTCAGAGAAAAATGGTTGGCTCATGGAAGTTATTTTATGCGTAATTATTGGCAATTGATTGATTGGCTCTTACCTGTTATTGACTTTTTTAGACACAACAGTTGGCTTCATGTGATCACTCCATACCTTATTCACTTATCACTATTTTTTCAAATTTTAGTTCTATATAACTATTGTGGATTTAATTAAAAATAATAATGAGGGCATCACCATTGATCTAGAATGTAAAAATTGGAAGAGAAGATCAGGCATTTAACCACAAGGGTGAAATAATTTTTGTTCACTTGTAGTGAGGAAGTTAGTTATTATTGTAATCAATTAGAAATGAGCTTAACAATAAATTTTGTACAAATACTGATTTTGTGACTAAGGAGAATAATTCTCTCTACTGATTCATGAATGTTGATTACAATCATTTGTTGTATTTTTCGCCATCAAATTATATCAATATTCCAACTCACAGTATGATATAGATCAGTGCGTATAGCCCGGAATAAGCTTGGTATAATTGATTGTACCTACGTAGTTGCAATGAAAAGAAAATCTTTTGACAGCTGGCTAATTACTAGGAACAAGTCTCCCTAAGAAAAAAAAACTATATGGCAAGAAATCTTTGCTACAACAGTTCAGGGTTGTATAGGATGTTTATGCTTTGTCAAGACAATATCTACTTGAAGAAGGTTCAACATCTCAACTAGCAAAAACATTTCCAGAAATTCAGGATCAAGTAGCTCTTCAGAACGATAACCACTTGACGTCATTGAATAATAACAACAATGACTGCATCCATTAGCTAACACTAGAAAATATGATAGTGAATTTGTTTCTCCCAACTTATATGACACACTTTTTAAATATACATCTTAATGAGAATCTATCACTAACATATAAAGCTTACTTGTCAGCCTTCTCGACTCTCATACAACTGGCTCACATATGAAGAGGCCGTGTTAGACCCGACAAGTGTAGATGCTGTCAAGGATGAAATAGAGGCATTACAACATAATCATACTTGAGATATAGTGTCATGGGATAGTTGGCAAACTTGCCACTTTGAAAACTTAATTGGACATTTAGTCACAAGTGTTGAGAAATTTGTTATATACCCACTATTAATGACATCACCCATGTGACCTACTTTCAACATGCAAAAGCAACTCCTAAGTTTAAATATACACACTTTGGTCCCCCTTTCCTTTCCAACAAATATGGAATAATATGTGTATTTTCATTTATTAAAATTTTATTTGAAAAAAAAAACTCTCCAACAAAAAATCAAAAAAGGCTTGTTTTTGCTATTGATTTTGTTGATTATGGCGAATTTTCCGACGGTGTTATCTATTTCACAAATAAAACCATCATCATCCTACTCATCTTTCATTTTTACTCCATTTTCTTTCAAAAATCAAACTTCAAAATTATTTTTTCCGCCATTTTAGAAGCTTGAGAAATCTTCCATAATCACTTGATAACTCATTAGTAGATACATTTCAGTAGCTTAGAAGCATTGAAAATATGTTTCTCCATTGCAGAAGCTCAGTTTTAAACCCGATCACATTCAGTCATGTTTTTGTACGGATTTCGTATTACAACGATCATTAAAGACTGATACTGTAATATCTATCTTGGTAGTCTATAATGATAGTAGTTGAATCTGTTGTTGCTAGTGGTGATTATATGGGAGTATGGGAGGAGACTCCCAAAAGCTTGAATCAGAAATCTTTTAGTAAGACGACAGTGCCCATTACGCTGCATTGCAATGATTCATATGACGATATGATTGCAAGAATAATTGAGGCTGGTTAGTTAGCCTACATGCCAAATGAGTTGGTGATTAGCTAACAAATAAACGGGAGGAAAAAAATACATCCCACATTCATAAAAAAAGATAGTCAATTGAGCTTGTACATGTTAGATATTTGTATGATGTCTCTAGGCATACATTGAGGATGAATGTGAATGCGAGGCCTGTAATTGAACCAACGAATTCATTTAACGATGACAAGATTCAATTGGAAATGAAATCTTGGGTGATCATTCAAAAGAGAAATTGGGTGATTACTCAAAGGAGAGTTCAAAAAGAGAGCTTGAGTGATCATTCAATGAATATACATGATTATCCAATGAATGTTGAAAATCAGCCAGTAGATGCGAAAAATCCCAAACCCGAATGTTGTGAAGAAATACAAGGAGAACATGAGTGAGATCACAATCCAACCATTCCTTCTCCGATGGAATTAATTTATGCATAAATCAACTTTCATTAGCAAGAATGAGTTGCATTTCTTATTAACAGAAGAGGCGGTAAAGAAGTCTTTTGATTTTGCTACTGTAAAGAGTTGTACTAAATACTTAAAGGTGGATTGTATATCTCAAAACTGTGCATGGATGTTGCGGGCAGGGAAACATGAGTGTTCGGACAAATTTCATATCTACAAGTACATTGATGAGTACGATTGTGGCATCGAACATGCCAATAGTAGCCATAGAAATATCTCAATTAAAGTCATTACTTCACTTTGTGTAAATATGTATCGTGATGGCAAAAGTCCAAATGTTAAAGAGATTCAAAGGGCTATGTTTAGTTCTTCCTGTTGTAGTCCAAGCTATTGAAAATGTTGAAAGGGAGGTGTGGTTGCCAAGAAAATGGTCCGAGGGAAAGTGGAGAATGGATATTCATGCTTACTGCCTTTTTACTACGTTACCAAAACTCTTAATGTTGGTTCTAGCTATAGAATTATGGTAAACTGTGATAGTCATAGTTTCATGTATTAATTCATGGCCTTCTCTGCTTGCATTAGGGGATTTTTCTACATGAGAAAGGTAATTGTCGTCGATGACACTCATTTACATGGTACAACGAGGGCGTGCGTTGTACAAGATGATTTAAGTACATGATTATTAAGTGGCCCATAAGATGTCAAATGAAAGGCCATGAAATCCTCTTTCCAACGCCACCAAGTTTTCTAATTTTGGAGCGTGTATGAGGGATGTCCCCGTTTGAAGTCGGACTCTCTAGTTAAGGAAAGTTATTCGGACTTAAGAGGGGTATTTTTGGCATTTTCCTTACCCAATCAGATTAAAATGAAATTCGGTAATATTTAGGGGTCTAAACTGATTTGTTTCAGTTTTACAAATCCTAAAATACGCTAGGGTTTTGAGAGGCATTCAAGAAGAGGAGAAAAGAGGAGAAATTCAAATGTTCGTCAAGTTATTGAGGTTTTTGTAGCATATTTTGCCAAGGGTTTGATTTCCAAGATGTATGTGAGTTATCATAGTGTTGGGTTCGCTCATCCACATGCTTATCATGTTAATTTCAGCGAAGTTTCGTCCTTGAAGTTGAAGAATTTGAGTTCTTGATTTGTATCCTAAAGTAATGTTTCCATTCTTGTATTAGGATGGGTTCGATGAGTTCTTGAGATAAAAGTTAGTGAAATGAGGATGGTTTGGAGTAGATTATCCTGTAAATAAGTTGAGTATTTAAATTGATGTGATTGGAGAAGAAATCATTCGATTCAAGACGAATTAGGGTGTAAAAACGAGTAAGGAAGTTCGTCGGAAAGTTCTGGACTGGGGCTGGCGCATCGCGCCAGAAGATGGGTTCTCTATTCTTTGGCTCTGGGGCACGGCGCCACTCAGTGCACCCCAACTTCCCTTATGTAGTTCAGGGTTTGGCACCCTGCGCCACTCAGTGCGCCAGGGTCGCCAAGTTCTCTACCCTTTCTCACTTCTTTCCATATAAGTTCCCTCGAATCGTACCTATGTTTTGAGTTGATCTATACACTCTAAGGTACATCTAAACATCGAGATATTTTCCATAAAATGAGATCATAACCCTTGAATCCATAATTCAAATTCAAGTTAGAGTTGAGAGTCAAATCTTGAGAGTTCTTCGAGTCATTTTAAGAGGTCTTTTACAATTGTTTTACAATTTATTTTAAATGAATTGAACACATAGTAGCTGAAGATTAGAGTGAGTTCATTTTGTTTAAAATGATATAAGGGAACTAAGTTTTCCCAAGAGCAAATGCTTTTACATTTAAGATGAGAGAAAATACTGATTTCCAAAAGAGTTTTCACGAGCAGTTCTGAGTAACCTCTCTTTTAAGAGAATTTTTTTGAATAATAATCTCATAACACAAAAGGAGCTATATTTTTTTTATAAAAATTATGAGCTAGTATACTTTTGGAGTAGTATTGAGCACCGATATGGCAGAGATTTCATACAACTCACAACATCTATAAACCATGTAGCGAACGTGGGTAGAAAGGGTAATACTTTTTAGATGATTCCTTAATACTTTTTAGCATAGACTAGTGGATCCACTTAGTAGTAGCTTCTGTACCTCGACAAAGTATAGGAGAATTCTAGCAGTGTGAGCGAGGCGCTGCATCATTACATAACTCATAGTGATGGTTGTTGGTTAGAGAATCTCCTACAGAGTTATTTTGTATCTTTATATATACAAACAAGTTTACATTGTATTTTATAATACACTGAGTTGTTATATACTGTTCAAAACTTTTATTTATACTGCATATTTGTTACTTCTTTATATTGAAATGAGTTGTGTAGAGTTGAGAGGAGGTAAGTGTTTCTTTCAGTTCTAGTTCAAGCTTATATGTTGTTTTAGATTTCCCCTAACATGTTCGTACAATCCATTTAATGATACCATTTGGCCTGAATCTATATGATGCAGATATAGGTAACCAGGATCAACATCCAGCGCTTCATTGATCCTGCCGAGTTCCAGAGTCATTGGTGAGCGTCCTTGCTTTCTGGAGGATCCCTTTATTGCGTTCTATTATTCAATTATGTTAGGATAATCAGGGGTCTTGAATCGACATCCCTTATAGTATTTAGAGGCTCCATATATTGATAGACATAGATAACGAGTCTTTTCATTTTTCATTAGTTTATGTTGAGACTTGAGTTGCCACTTTGGCTAGTTGAATGTTTTACTTTTGAGACAATTGAGTAAAGTTTGAATTTGATTTATGTTATTGATGCTTAAGTCTTCCGATGAGAGTCTCGCCACGCCAAGGGTTCGCTTGGGGCCAGTAATGGTTCTTGTGTGTGTAACACCCAAGAAATTTTTTGAACTAGGACTCGAACCATTCTTCGTAGTGATGATATTTTACAATGGAATTTAAAATTTCTTAAGTATTAAGGTCAGGTCACTAGATGTAGCACCTTGAGTTCTAAAAAGAACTAAATTGGAAATAGCAAAATCTGAAATTTTGCAAGTTAAGCTAAGTATGAGTTTTGGGTCAAATTTGAATGACCATAACTCCTACCACAGAATGATTTAGGTTCTCTACAAGATATTTTAGGAAATATCATTGAATTATCTTTCCAATTCCACCGATTTTGCTATGTTTTGAGTTCGGATGAGTGAGATATGGACTTTTGAAGTTGGCTATCCATTTAAGGAAAGTTAGCCGAAAATCGTGAGGGGTATTTTGGCCTGTTCCTTACCCAATCAGATTTAATTCATTTTTAGTAATATTTTAAGGGTGTAATCCTATTGGGTTCAGTTTTATAATCATAATATATGCCTAGGGTTTTAGTTGAGAGTTCAAGAAGAGAAAAGAGGAGAGGATCAAGCGTTCGTCAAGATTCTTGTTGTCACATCTGGGGAGCACCCCGTAGAAGTAACATGGCGTACTTGAACTCTCGAAGGTCTTATACAAGCCCATAGTTATCATTCATCGCATTGTCATAGTAAATTTAGCGGAAAAATTTAAAACTTTTCATACCACATCATATGCTAGAAACATCACCTCATATATATATAAAATATAAGTCATAATACATATTTAGACCTTAAGTATCTTTGCCATATTAGACTCAACAACATAAGAGTACATTAGGGACACGGCCCATATAACATAATACATAAGTAAACTTATACATTAGTTTACAGTAAAGACATAACATAGGAATCCTTGGACTTAAGGATCCCTTTCCTTGAGCTTGGAAATCACATATCAAGCCCTTCACCTTAGAGACCTTCTTTAAGCATCCATAACCTACACTTTGTGTAAAAAGTAGAGAAGAATTGGATTAGTACAAGAATGCACTAAGTATGTCAACCATGCAAAAACATGCATTTAAAGGGGTCATTTTGTTGAAATCATACTTCATGCCTTTTTGAATAAATCTTCATAAAACCTTTATACAATAGCATTCATATCATTCACATACTTCATATAGACATATTCAAAGGTCAAACATTATATAAAATCACATATAGAATTTAAGCCATATTTGAGGTCACTTTACAGTGAGCTCATTCTTCTTTACAGTAAACTCCTTCTTTTAACTCTTTAACCTCCCAAGTAACCCTCTAGTGATACTTGGTGCAATGCATCACTTTAGGACCACAAGGAAAGCATACATACAATCTACATAAGTCAACACATACCATCATAGAAGCATAATACATCATATTATATTCCATATACATATTATACTTTCATATACATAAGCTTAACATGCATAGTAGTAGACCCTAGTGAATATGAGACACCATGACCTATACTACTTGTACGCATGCATGAAGTGTAAGTGTGTGTATACATTGGTCAACATGATCACATAATGTCTATCAACAACACATTGAGGCAGACACCCGCTTAAGACCATATTACACTTTCAAGCATAGACCACACAACACACAATAGCATAGGAGGCAAGCTAACTTCATATTATACTTTAAGACTCCTAACTTTGGCTATTCATGTATTCACATAGGGGTACATAGGTAAGGGATTCTTAACCATTTTAAATCATCAATGGAATTACCTATACTTTACCCTAACATAGATATACACATGCTTATACAATAACCATACAACCTAGATCACAACTAGAGTAGGAAAGTAGGCATAAGTTTCACATAATATGATCATCATAACCACACACTCATATATTCATCAACTTGACTTCAAGACCATAATCAACAAATATATAGATTGACAAGAAGTAGACATCGCCACCATAAGTGGACCATATCATACAATGCCATACAAGGCTTCAACAACTATCAATACTATAAGAAAAGTAGAGAGGAAGAGCCATTCTTACCACTTCATTATCCTTTGATCATCATTGATCAATACATCCTTTCCATAATCAATACATATATAGGGCAGTAGATGTATGTGCATTTAATCATGAAGAAACCATGTACAAGTTGCTACAAAATCATGCTACCATCTAATACACTATATCACATATATGGTAGAAGGTAGAGAGTTATAGATCGTCAAGTAACTTCCGTCGTTTTGCTCATCAATCATCATGTATCAATAATATATATTTAGTGCAGTATCTAAAGAGATAGGAAATCATACTAAATCATGCTTCGCCCACCCTAGAACATAGACCACAACATATACACTACTCTATCAATGTCTATACGCTAGAAGGACTTAAATCAATCTTTACCAATTTAATTGTTATCTATTCATATTGAATCAATTATACTTAATGATCATCATGTTAAACATATAGGCAGTAGCTAAGGCAAGTCACCATAATCGAATCACATAACAACCATCCTAACATCAAGATCACAAGTTACTACTTGATAGCTTAGAAGCACCTAGATCAATTAATACCAAACCTTCTTTACTTTTATCATACCATATTTATATTCACAATTCAACCAAATTATCAACCTAAGGCAGTAGATACAAAAACCACAACATAATCGAATTCACTTTTATTCATTAAAAGGTTCATATTACAGTGATCACATAAAGGCTTATACTAGTCATCTTCAAATCTTAATACATTGATCCACATGCATCCTTCATCCTCAATTCATCATTAATTCACGTAAATAAAAGTAGGTATAAGCAATTAAACTGTCACGACTAGAATCTAGGCCCCAGACGAGACCGGCGTCGTTGACCTCTCAGAGGTCGCAGACAAGCCTACTTACGTCATTCATACTTCACCTAGGTTAATTGTAGCGGAAAAATTGAAACTTTTTGTTTCCTTAACATACTTGTTAAACATTCCTATCATTTCATAATTGTTCACCATCAACCATCTAACGTTATAAGATAAGCAACTGAAAGAAATAAATTAAGAAGTATTAAGTATATAATTGCCGAAATGGTGTCAATACAAAGTCTGAATAAAAACAGGAAAGAAACGCTAGTGGAACATGCTCCACTAGCTCAACTCTAAAACTACGCTAGAATGTAAAACAGTAGCATCCTCGAAAGCATGAGGACCTACCAAACTCCGGATGAATGTTGACGTCCGGATATCTGCAACGACGATCCTGTAGCTCTATCGTCCACCTGTGCCTGCACCTAAAATAGTAAAGTTTATAGGGGTTAGTACACACTTGTACAAAGTATGGGTATATGCAAGCACACACCACGGACATGCATGAGAAAGAATAGCTCTTTCCTAACAACATGATTTTTGGAAGTCAAGTCAGTGGACTTGCCAAATTGAGATTAGGAAAGTTAGTGAACTTTCCAAATTAGGTTAGAAAGGTCATGCCATGAGAGTAACATGCATCATTATAAATATCGTATTGCACACCGCACATAATATCTTCATATAGCACATATCATAACACATAACATATAACACATAGCTTCTTTCGTATTATTCATTCATATGCCATGAGACCTTGGAATCATGGACTTGACATTAAGACTTTCCAAAATGAGGGCTCAACATATGGGACCTCAACTAGGGAGTTTTCATTAGCAAACACAAAGTCTGCTTCATTCATTCATACGTACTTCATTTTATTTCATTCATAGGCCAGTGTGAACACCAGCTATACCTAGGTGTAGTTTAAGACTTTCATCGGGTTTGCTGTGCAATGATCAAGAATAACCTAGTGTTATTACTTGAGTCTAGCTCACCTCTTGATTATCCTATCCTAACACCTTTGGTACCATTCATTTCATTAAGTGCTTTTTATTCATTGGGAACTTTAACTTTAACCGACATAGATCATGTGAGCATCATGAAATCCAGTGTCTCCCCCACACCGAAAAGAGGTGGAATCACCAGCCAAGGTGACCCAAAAACATGCTAGCATACATGGGAATATAACCCCACCAGATCCCTATATTGGTAGTATAGGTTCAAAGACTAGGAGATATAAGGAGACCCATACCCGGCAAGCCGGACAGTCTCATCTTATGAGAGTTACGTGAACCTCCGCCCTTCCCAAAAGAAGGCATCACCGCTCATAGCTAGCCTATCGGTGCTTAGTATAAAGTTCCACTACGTTCAACTCATACGTCTCGGAAGTTGACTTCTAGTATGAGGACAGTGTATCTCATTAGATGATTTCTCATCTCATCATTAGTATTAAGTGTATTAAGCTCAATACTTTCATCAGAGTGTTCATAGAGACTGGTCTCTTTATTATCTTACACTCTCCTTGGTGAGTACGTATTGGTAACATTTATTTAGGCTCATTTGAGATTGCTCTCATCATATTCATTAGCCTCATATCATGTTGTCACCACATTCTTCATTATTGGCACCTTTGCTTTTCATAGTTACTCACCTCTTACTATGTGAATATTCATTTCAGCATATGCCAATGCACTTGGCCTTTTAGTGTATCTTACACTCATATTTAACCCTTCTAGGGTTCGTCATTTCATTACATACATCTTAGGTTTACTTACTTTTGAACGTATGTTAGACTTATGTGTCTATACATACAATCCATGGGGCTTCATTCATAATTCGTTAAGTGATTCTTACTTTCCTAAGATCATGTAGTACAAGACTTATGTATCTTATATATATGCCAAGATCTTAACTTTTTTGAACTAAGTAGATGGCATTATTCTTGGATATTTTACTCACGTATGACTTATGCATCAGTACGGAATTTTTGGGCAAGGGAACCCAAATATTGAATCACTTGGATATCATTTATATTTTTCATTAATTTTATTTCTAATATTCATAACACTAGACTCTAAACTAAATCTCAACATTTATATTGAAGGATAAATTTTCTATTTTAATTTCAATCTTTAATTTACCAATGGGTTGGGGGTTCGAGCCCCCACAACTTCTTTGATTCTAATTTAATTAACTTCACTGCTATGGGGAGGTTGTGGGTTCTAACCCCCACAGCCCCCCTCATTTTTTCTATTAAAATTCGCTGAGGAGGCTGTGAGGTGGTGGGTTCGAACCCCACAGCCCCTCTATTTTTATTTCAATTAAAAGGGCGAGTGATATTGAGGTTGTGGGATCGAATCCCCACAGCCTCACTTTATTTTCTTTGTTATTTCGCTTCTACCTTCGGCTCTGAGGTCGTGGGTTCAATCCCCACGCCTCGTATTTTTTTCCCATTAATTCTTCCCTTTTCGCGCGTACTGGGAGGTCGTGGGTTCGAATCCCACGCCTCCCATTTAATTGTTTATTTTACTTCTCATCTTCTCCTCCCCATAGGTCGCGAGTTTGATTCCCCCAGCCCCCCTTTATTTTTCTTTTCTTTTCACGAAAGCAGGAGCTGGGTCGCGAGTTCGATCCCCCAGCCCCCCTTTATTTTTTATTTTTCCTTTTCTCTTTCTCGCGACAACAGTAGCTAAGGGGTTCGATTCCCCTTAGCCCCTTACGATTTTGTTTTTAATTTTTTTCAGCTTCTTTCACAGGTGAGGTCTTGGGTTCGATTCCCATTGACCTCACTTATTTTATTTTATTTTAAAAACCCAGAATTTGACACTTTTGAAGGGTACAAAAATCTGGAAATTTAGTCCTTCTCCAACCATTTTTAACTGCATTTTTTTCATAAGTTTAGATAAATATAAGATGGTTATTCAATTCACTATACTTCATTATAATGAACATCACATTGTACACTCATTACACACATAAAATACACAATAAATACACAACTTATACACCCTAAAACAGTGACTAAAACACTGCCCTATACACGCCTATACATCAACTTTTTTGGTTGTATTTTAATGATTATTATCGTGATTTTCCACACATAAACACGTTCGTATTTAATTTAAACACATTATTCATGCAAAAATCTAGCAGCACAACATACCCATCCTATAAATTCGTTTGGGAGCTAAGGACAAGGACATACGAAGGGGAACAACCTTAGTTTCAAGAGTTTAAGAAACGTTCGAAAGAAAGTACTCTTGGAGAAAGAATTCCATGAGAGAAACCCATACCTTTTGACGTTGTTCAAGCTTGAAGCTGCTGCCCGGAAACTCCTCCAAACCATGCCCTGTAAGACCTCGAAAATGAGATAAGGTGTCTAGAGCCTAACATGTTCGTCTTAATGTTATAAGGTCCTAAAATGACTTATTATGTTATATATAGGCAGTGTGCAAAGTTTGAAGTGATTTGGAAGTCGGACGTCAAGGGACGTCCAAGACGTTCGACGAATAGTCGCTTATGTTCCTCATGTGTGTATGCATGCATAAATTGTATGAACTGAGTCTCATAAGTCTTGAAATGGTTTTAAATGATGTTTAATGTTATTTTATGAAGTTTCGTGAAGTTTGGAGGTCAAACGCCCAAGAATGTCCAAGGCGTTCGAAAGATAGCCCCTAAGACGTTCATCGTATGTCATGTTGGGGTCAAGGCTGTTTGGACGTCTTGTAGGTGTTTGTTTTGGATGAAACTTATGTGCAAGGTCTATAACATGCTAAGGGTATGACTTCTAAAGGTCCCCACAGGAGGCCCCAAAAGAAGGACCTCAAAGCTGCCTAAACACTGCCTGGGCAATGTCCCTTGACAGACCCAACGACGGATCGTTGGTCCCCCAACGGCCCGTCGAGCAGGTCTCGTCGAAGGGCACTTGCCTTGGGCAGGACTTAAGCCAAGATTTTGGCTAAGTCATGGGCGACGGAGGGCATGACGCCCCGTTATGCCCATGACGCCCCGTCGAGGCCCACGTCGCGAGTGCCTGCAGGTTTGGCTGCCTGCGTGCTGCCACTTAAAGGGGTGAATGGGAAATTCACCCCACATCCTAACATTATTATTAAGGGTTTATTTAAGTAATTTTGGGTGTATATAAGTCTTCTAAAACGTGATCAACTCATTCATAAATCCTCTCACATGTTTAAAGCCTTTCCTCTCCAAAATATTCTCTCTAGAACCTCCATGGTTTTTGAAGCTCAAGAACAGCTTGTAGATTGGATTCTCATGGGTTATTCATCAAGTTTTATAGGTCTTGATGAATATTAAGGGATGGTGATCTTCATCTCTAGTTATCTTTTCATCTAGAGAGCCATTCTCACTGTTTTTCAAAGAAATCTTATGATCAAGTTTCCAATCTTCCAATCTAGCCATAAGTTCTTTCTCAAAATGTTTTTAATGATTAAATCATGATGAATTGAAGTTAATACAGTGATTTAAATGTGGTTTCACTCCAATTGCATGATGAACCCATGTTCCTTCCAAAATTGGTTTAGCTCTTGCATGGGCTTTGTGATTATGGCTTGTTCTTGATGAATTGGTGATTCTCTTACGTTGAATTGCTTGTGGTTACTGTTATTTACATTAATTGATGCTGAATTGATTATGACCAGTCCATGATGATAAATATATGAGGTTTTGAGCATGAATAGCCTATGTTTCTACATGTTGTCTTGAAGTCGATTGTGAGATCGATTGGGTATACTCTTGATTTTGTATGAACTGCTGTAGCTATTGTTTTAGGGTGATGTAATGGATGAATTTTGTAGGTATAAATCCTTAATGTACAAATTAAGAAGGGCTTGCATGAATTGATATAGATTCCTTTAGGCTATGAAGTCAAGAGGCTAAGTGTGTGATGTATCTTGAATTATGATTAGATGAAGCATGATTTAGTCTTGATTTCTTATCTAATTAGCTACTGCCTAATGAGTATATTATTGATGAAATATGAATGATGATCAAAGCCTTAGATAGTTCATAGTATTGGTAAAGTCTTTTATACTCTAGCAAATTGATAAGCTTAAATGCCTATGTTGTAACCTTAATCTTGAGAGTATGTAATCATGATTTCAATATGGTTAAATGTAGGTTTAGCTACTGCATAAGACTTATATATGTATGAACTATGATATAAAATCAATGTAAGGGAAGTTAGCTAATGATCTATATTATCCTACTTTCCTAGTATGTTGATATGTTGTATTATGTTATGGTATAATCTTGTAACGACTTGTACATGGTTTCTTATATGTTTAAA
Source organism: Solanum sitiens (assembly GCA_016801875.1). Lineage (NCBI taxonomy): Eukaryota > Viridiplantae > Streptophyta > Magnoliopsida > Solanales > Solanaceae > Solanum > Solanum sitiens. The sequence goes on along the minus strand of JABWTJ010000122.1, from coordinate 3,075,089 downwards.
GTACGTTTAGCTACTTCCATATATGTGACTTATTGATGAATAGGTGTATTGATCAATGATGATCAAAGGGTGAGAAATTGGTAAGAATGCTTAATTCCTTTACTTTTCTACTTCTCTATTCTTTTATAGTAATGTTGATGAAGCCTTGTATGGCATTGTGTGGTATGGACCACTTATGGTGGTGGTGTTTACTTTATTGTCATTATATATATGTTGACTATGGCCTTGAAGGCAAATTGATGAACTTATGAACATGTGCTTAAGATGATACTATGAGAAGCTTATGCCTACTTTCCTATTGTAGTTGTGAATTAGGTTATATGACTATTGTATGAGCATGTGTAGATTCATGTTAGGGTATTGTATAGGTGCTGCCGTTGATGTGTTAAAGTGGTTAACAACCTCTACCCATGTATCCCTTATATGAAAGTGTAAATAGCTAAAGTTAGGAGTCTTGATTATAAGGTATATATTGTCTTGTCTCCTATGCTATCATGTGTTGTGTGTTATGTGCTTAGAAGTGTAATGTGGTCTAATAGGGTGGCTGACTTTAGAAGTTATTGATAGTCATTATGTGATCATGTTGGTCAATGTACACACACTCTCACTTACATGCATATTATAAGTAGTATAAATCATTGTGTCTAAATGAAAGGTAGTTCTCATATTCACTAGTGTCTACTACTATGCATATTAAGGTGATGTTTATGAATGTATGATTTGTATTCCCTTACTAGGATGACTTGATAGGTGTACTAGTATGGGCAAGGGTATGGGACCTTGTCTACGCATTGCACATGTGTATCTTGATAGGATAGTTCCTAGGTTTGGTTCTTATGCATATGAATGATGATTATATGAACATGTTATGAATATGATATAATGAAGTATGAATGCGTATATTGTCTTAGTAGGTTTATATGAAAGTATTGCTCATATAGTTATGCCTATAGACTTATGGATTGATATATGAATATGTGTGACCTTATATGTTATGTGAAAGGTTTGCTCACATCTAAGTATACACTCACACACATGGATGATCTAGTTAGTGAGAGGGGCCTTGTTAGGGGTGACCAAGAATACTCCAAATCTTGATAGGTGCTTGAATATGCTATAAACATATGAATGATGAATATACTAAGCTTATGTTTTTATAAACAAACGTAATAAAGGCTTTTCAATAAAGGGAACTTAGCCTAGCACCGAGTGAACTTGTAGATGAGGGAGTGACAGTTTCCAACATAGGAGAGGTAGGGTTCACTACGGTCCTCATGTGAGGGGTGTCACTTTCTTACATAAGAAAGGTAGGGTTCATTACGGTCCTCACGAGGTGGATAGACTCATGACCCAACATAGGGTGTAGAGTTGATATTTCCATGAATTCCCCAAGTTCCATAAACTATGTTGCCACCATAGGATACTAGCTAGTGGATTTCCACCTAGATAGCTATGTCATGTTCGGTTCTACTTTGGCCAGTAGATCCACATTCCATCGGTGTAAGGTTTTATGACATTGGATTCCATGATTAGCACCCATGGTCTATGTCGGTTAAGGTTATGGTTTCCCTAAATGTAAAATGGACAATGAAAGTAATTGAATAGGATCCTAACTAGGAGGACTTAAGGTAAGTTACTTAGGATAGGTAGAAGTAATGAACCCATCTAGACATTGCACAAGTGACTCCTTAGGAAGTCCCTTGGAAGGTACCTTAATAGATATGATTATGTATGTGTCCTTTATGTATGATATTGTAGTCTTGGTTTGACTATGATTATATTGTACTATACTTCTATGATGGCATGTGTTGTCTTGTGTAGATGCTATGTATGGTATTCTCTTATATTCCTAAGGTGATGCATTGCACCAAGTATCCCTAAAGGATTACTTAGTAAGCAAATGAATTGAAAGAAAGAGTTAATGTTAAGAAGAGTGAGTTCACTGTAAAGTGACCTCTATTTGTACTTAAATTCTATATGTGCTTTTCTATGATGTTTGGCCTTTGATTGTGTTTCTATGAAGTATGTGGATGATATAAATGCTATTGATAAAGGTTTTATGATGAGTTACTCAAAATGGCATGAAGTATGATTTCAAAGGAAATGTCCCTTTTAAATGCATGTTTTTGCATGGTTGCCATACTTAGTACATTCTTGTGCTAATCCCATTCTTCTTTACTTTTTACACAAAGTGTAGGTTATGGAATGCTTAAAGGAGATCTATGATTGAGGAGCTTGATAGGTGATTTCTCAAGCTCAAGGAAAGGAATCCTTAAGTTCAAGGATGTCCTACTAATGTCTTTAATGTAAAGTCTTTAAATATTGTATAGTTACGTAAGGTGTCGTATGGGCCGTGTCCCTAATGTATTATAAAGTTATTGAGTCTAAGATGGCAAAGAGACTTAGAGTCTAAATATGTATTATGACTTATGTTTTATATATATATGATGGGATGTTTCTAGCATATGATGTGCTATGAAAAGTTTTAAATTTTCCGCTAAATTTACTATGTCAATGCAATGAATGATATGAGAGGCTTGTCTTAGACCTCCGAGAGGTCGACGACGCTGGTTACAATCCAAGATTGTACTGTATCTTCTAGGGTATGCTTTTGGGTTGTGACAAGCCCAATTCACTTCAACGTACACCCTACTCGACGAACCTCTCTTAGCCTTGACGTTTTGATTACTTTGTCTTTTACTAAAAAAATTCTTGTGAGTTCTTCAAGTGTGAAGAACTCTTGATCTTTTTTTTTGGGTTTTTGTGGTGTTTTGGTAGAATAACGTGAGAGAGAGATTGAGAACATGAGAGAGAGTTGAGAAACGTGAGGGAGAGAGTTATTAGGATTTAAGAGACTAACTTCAAGACTTAGTCAAAATAGGATTTAATTAACTTAATGAAAACTATGATTTTCCTTTTTATTAAATCAGCTAATAAATATTAATTAATTAAATTAATTTATCAATCTTAAATAAAAGCAATTTAAATCATTGCTTCCACCTAGGTTCGAACCCGGGTGGAGCAAGACTCTACTCCAATAGCTCAATTTCGGCTCTCTCTCCCAAAATTGCCCGTCCATCTTATTAAATAATTAATTAATTATATATTTAGGGTAATTACGATATTACCCTTAGCCTGGTAAAAGACCACTTTACCCCTGGACCCTCAAAACTTAAAATTTCTTCTTTTAAGTTCGGTAAAGACTCCTTCGATTAAATCTTAGTTTTCGAGAGCCTTACTTGGTTGGTTCCAACCTTTCCAAGTCCAACTAACTCCCCAAGTCAGTTGACTTGGTCGTAGTAAGGGTTCTAAGGTCTGGTTCTACACGTATCGATCCGTGTGAACCTTGGTTTAATCGCAAGCATTAATGACACCCTAAGTCTTGATCCTATTCATTTTTAGGGTTGTTACATTATCCCACCCTTAGGAACATTCGTCCCTGAATGACACTACCCCTTCACATCGTAATGCCAGTCAGATCATAATAAAATCACTATACATAGCCAATCAATAGCAACAAAACACGGAGAGATAAGGAAACATAGGTTTAAGAGTAGAAAGTCTAACCTTAAGAGCTGAAACGGTGATGGTAGCGGGCTCTCATGTCGGCCTCAGCCTCCCACGTAGCACCCTCAACAAGATGATTTCTCCACAATACCTTAACTGTGGCAATCTCCTTGATCCTCAGCCGTTTGACCTGTCTGTCTAAGATCTCAACAGGTACCTCCTCATAAGACAAGTCTTCACCAACCCCAAACCTTCAATAGGTAAAATTGATGTTGGATCACCTAGGCACTTCTTCAACATAGAGACATGAAGGACTGGATGGACAAAAGCTAGCTCTGCAGGCAATGCTAACTCATAGGCCACCTCACCCACACACTGTAGGATCTCATATGGACCAACATACCTCGGACTCAACTTCTCTTTTCTACCAAATCTCATCACCCCTTTCATAGGTGATATTTTCAAGTAAACCTGGTCACCAACATCGAACAATAAGGGCCATTTTCTGTTATCAGCATATGACTTCTGCCGACTGTAAGCAGTAGTCAACCTGTCCCTAATCACTCTGACCTTCTCTAAGACCTCATGAATGATCACCGGACCCAAAATGGATGACTCTCCAACCTCAAACTACCCAACTGGAGATCTACACCTCCTACCATACAGTGCCTCAAACGGTGCCATCCCAATGCTGGAGTGATAGCTATTATTATACGAGAATTCTATCAAAGGCAGATGGTCATCCCAGTTACCTATGAATTCAATCACACACGCTCTCAACATGTCCTCCAATGTCTGAATGGTGCGCTCCGCCTGCCCATCTGTCTGAGGATGAAAGGCAGTGCTAAGCTTTACCTGCGTGCCCAAACTCTTCTAGAAAGATCTCCAGAAATGTGAAGTAAACTGAGCTCTTCTATCGGAAATAATAGACAAGGGAATCCCATGCCATCTCATAATCTCATCAATGTAGAGTCTCGCATAATCCTCGGCTCTGTAAGTAGACTTCACAGGGATAAAGTCGGCAGACTTAGTCAATCTGTCCACAATAACCCATATGGAGTCATGCTGCCTCCTAGTCCTCGGAAGACCAACCACGAAGTCCATATTAATGGCCTCCCACTTCCAAGTCGGAACCTCAATAATCTGAGTCAGACCACCAGGCTTAAGATGCTCTGCCTTAACCTGCTGACAATTAGGACACTTGGACACATATTCTGCAATGTCCTTCTTCGTGACATCCCACTAATAAATCTACTTAAGATCATGATACATCTTGGTGGAACCTGGATGTATGGAATATTTGGAACCATGGGCCTCTGCAACAATCCTGGTCTGCAAATCATCCACATCTGTCACACACAGCCTGTCCTGGTACCTAAGTATGCCATCACCTCCCAAAGTGAAAGACTCATTCATCTTCATCAGCACTGAGTCCTTCAGCTCCATCAACACAGGATCTAGATGCTGACCTTTCTTGACTTCAACTACCAAGGATGATTCAGAACTAGGATGAACTGAAATATCCCCACTAGTGGAGTCAACCAAACGCACACCCAGTCTGGCCAGTCTGTGTACATCTTTCACCAGCTCCTTCTTCTTATCCTCAACGTGGGTTGTACTTCCCATGCTCATCCTGCTCAAAGCATCAGCTACAACATTAGCCTTACCTGGATGGTAGTGCACATTCATGTCATAATCCTTCAACAGCTCCAACCATCTCCGCTGACGTAGATTCAACTCCCTCTGTGTGAACACGTACTGGAGACTCTTATGGTTTGTGAACACATCCAGATGCACTCCATATAGATAATGCCTCCACAGCTTCAGTGCAAATACCACAGCTGCCAACTCCAGGTCATGAGTGAGATAATTCTTCTCATGAACCTTGAGCTGTCTGGACGCATAGGCTATCACCTTACCAACCTGGATAAGAACACAACCCAAACCAACCCTAGATGCATCACAATAAACAATGTAATTCTCACCACACTTAGGCAAAGTAAGCACCGGGGCTGAAGTGAGTCTGTCCTTGAGCTCTTGGAAACTCTTCTCACAAGTCTCCGTCCATTCAAACTTGGCTTTCTTCTTAGTCAAAGCTGTCAATGGGGCAGCAATGGAAGAAAAGCCCTCCACAAACCTGCGGTAGTAACCAGCCAATCCCAAAAAGCTATGGATGTCAGTGGGAGTAAGAGGCATTGGCCAGTTCTTCACAGCCTCAGTCTTCCTGGGATCCACCTCCACGCCCTGATCGGACACAACATGACCCAGGAAGGTCACTGATCTCAGCCAGAATTCACATTTGCTGAATTTGGCATACAACTGATGCTGTCTTAGTACCTGCAAGGTTAGTCTCAAATGCTGTTCATGCTCTTCCTTGGTCTTAGAGTAGATGAGAATGTCATTAATGAATACTATGACGAAAGAGTCAAGGTATTCATGGAAGACCCTGTTCATGAGATCTATAAATGCAGCAGGTGCATTCGTGAGACCAAATGACATGACTAGAAACTCATAGTGACCATAGCGGGTATGAAAGGCTGTCTTTGGGATATCTCCATCCCTAACCCTAAGCTGATGATTCCCTGAACGAAGATCAATCTTAGAGAAGAAACTAGACCATTGGAGCTGATCGAACAAATCATCTATTCTGGGGAGTGGATACTTATTCTTTATAGTGACTTTGTTGAGCTGCCGATAATCGATACACATTCTAAGGGTTCCATCTTTCTTCTTTATAAACAACGGTGAAGCGCCCCAAGGGGATATGCTCGGCTGAATGAAACCCTTGTCAGTGAGATCTTTTAACTGCAGTTTCAACTCTTTGAGTTCAGCTGGACCCATTCTGTAAGGAGGAATTGAGATTGGTTTAGTATCGGGTTCTAAATCGATACCAAAGTCAATCTCTCGAAGGGGAGGGACTCTAGGCAAATCATCAGGAAACACATCTAAGAACTCATTCACTACAGGCACCGAGTCTATGGAAGAAATGTCATGATCTAAATCATTAACACTCACAAGATGACACAATAACCCCTTGGACATCATTTTATTGGCCTTAAGGTTAGAAATCAAGGGATTAGAATGACTCGAATTGTACCCCTCCCAGACTAACTCTTCTTCATTAGGAAAGCAAAATCTCACCACTCTACTACGACAGTCCAAGCAAGCATAACAACTGTGAAGCCAATCCATGCCAAGAATAACATCAAAATCATGCATGGGTAACTCAACCAAGTTTGCACACATAGTTTTTCCATTCACAACTATTGGGCAATCCTTGTATACTCTATCAGTTCTTACATTCTCTCCTAAAGGTGTACTAACCACTATAGGATCATGCAGAACTTCAAGCAATATCTCAAAAGTAAGAGCAAGCAGAGGAGTTACAAAGGAAAGTGTAGACCCTGGATCAAGTAAAGCATAAACAGAAGTTGAGAACACTTGCAGCATACCTGTGACCACATCAGTGGACTTCTCCTGCTCCTCCATGCCCTTCAGGGCATAAAACCTGTTCCTCTTAGGAGGCTCGGCTGCTGCTGCACCCTGTGGATTAGGCCTAGGCTGAGCATTACCTCCAGCCTGACCTCTGTTCTGTGGACAGTCTCTGACCATGTGTCCACTCTTACCACAACCGAAGCAGGCATTAGTGCCTTGTCTGCACTCTCCACTGTGAGCTCGGCCACACTTGGCACAATTCTTCTTAGGACGTTGCATCTCACCTCCATTGCCTTTCTTGGGCTCAAGTCTTCCTCCTCTAGGTGTAGCACTCCTCTGAGGATTAGAATTCCCAGAACTCTGTTGCCCCTTTTTGAACCTTGGCTGCTCACGGACGCCAAAGTTGTTTCTGTGGCCTCCATGACTGGGACCTGCCTAATCTTGAGGCCTAGGCCTCCTAGCATCACGAATACCTCTCTTTCTACGGCTGTCCTCTACCTGTTGGACATGCACCATCAACCTGGAAAGGTCTATGTTATCATCGAGCATCGCAGATCGACACTCCTCCTCCAGATCTCCATTGATTCCTGTGAGGAACATGCTCATCTCATCCCTGCTGTTAGAAACCAGGGAAGTAGCATACCTGGATGATTTCAACAACACTTAGTATTCTCCTCATTCATGCTATTAAATACTAGAGAAAGTAACATACCTTGATAGCTTAACGAACTTCAGGGAATACTCCCTGACTGTCATAGAGCCTTGCTTAAGGTTGATGAACTCCTCAACCTTGGCCTCCATCATCTCTCAGGGGAAGAATCTCTCCAGAAATGCTATCTTGAATAGTTCCCATGTGACTGGCACTCCACCTAAGACACGACTATCTTGCCATATCTTGCACCAAGTCTGTGCAACATCCTTGAGCTGATTAGAAGCCAGCTCAGCCTTCTCAATATCAGTGCCCCCCATAGCCACCAGGATCTTATGCACCTCATCCACAAACTCCTGGGGATCCTCTGCAGTCCTAGACCCTGTGAAAATAGGAGGATTCATCCTCGTGAAATCCCTCAGCCTGTCAGCCATGCTACGAACTGGTGGGTTCTCCCTCAGAACATCCTGCCGGTTGACCTGGGCAGTCATAGCCTGGGCCTGCATAGTAATGGCCTGTGCCATCTGGGCCAGAGATGCCCTCACCTCAGCATCGTCAACCCAGCTGGGTTAACTGGCACAGCCACTCCTTCAGCTGGAGCCTGGGGTGGAACTCAGTTGCCCTCAGCAGCTGCTCCTCCTCTCCTCTGACCAATAGCCCTCCTAGGGTTCATTCTCTGAAAACAACAAAAATTGATGTTAGATACGCTCATAACACTAATAAATCAGACATTCGAAAAAGCACGATAAGATCAGAAGAAGGGAAATTTTCCTACGCATCATGCAGTCTCTAATTCAGGATAATGGTGCACTTCACTACCATGACTTAGAAACTACTCAATGTGGTTGATGTGAACTTATTATTTTCGAAATTTAACCTAGTGTTCTAATACCAACTTTGTCACGACTGGAATCTAGGCCCCAGACGAGACCGGCGTCGTTGACCTCTCAGAGGTCGCAGACAAGCCTACTTACGTCATTCATACTTCATCTAGGTTAATTGTAGCAGAAAAATTGAAACTTTTTGTTTCCTTAACATACTTGTTAAACATTCCTATCATTTCATAATTGATCACCATCAACCATCTAACGTTATAAGATAAGCAACTGAAATAAATAAATTTAGAAGTATTAAGTATATAATTGCCGAAATGACATCAATACAAAGTCTGAATAAAAACAGGAAAGAAACGCTAGTGGAACATGCTCCACTAGCTCAACTCTAAAACTACGCTAGAATGTAAAATAGTAGCATCCTCGAAAGCATGAGGACCTACCAAACTCCGGATGAATGCTGACGTATCCGGATATCTGCAACGACGATCCTGTAGCTCTATCGTCCACCTGTGCCTGCACCTAAAAAAGTTTATAGGGGTTAGTACACACTTGTACTAAGTATGGGTATATGCAAGCACACACCACGGACATGCATGAGAAAGAATAGCTCTTTCCTAACAACATGATTTTTGGAAGTCAAGTCAGTGGACTTGCCAAATTGAGATTAGGAAAGTTAGTGAACTTTCCAAATTGGGTTAGAAAGGTCATGCCATGAGAGTAACATGCATCATTATAAATATCGTATTGCACACAACACATAATATCTTCATATAACACATATCATAACACATAACATATAACACATAGCTTCTTTCGTATTATTCATTCATATGCCATGAGACCTTGGAATCATGGACTTGACATTAAGACTTTCCAAAATAAGGGCTCAACATATGGGACCTCAACTAGGGAGTCTTCATTAGCAAACACAGAGCCTGCTTTATTCATTCATACGTACTTCATTTCATTTCATTCATAGGCCAGTGTGAACACCAGCTATACCTAGGGTATAGCTTAAGACTTTCATCGGGTTTGCTGTGCAATGATCAAGAATAACCTAGTGTTATTACTTGAGTCTAGCTCACCTCTTGATTATCCTATCCTAACACCTTTGGTACCATTCATTTCATTATGTGCTTTTTATTCATTGGGAACTTTAACTTTAACCGACATAAATCATGTGAGCACATGAAATCCAGTGTCTCCCCCACACCGAAAAGAGGTGGAATCACTGGCCAAGGTGACCCAAAAACATGCTATAGTACATGGGAATTTAACCCCGCCAGATCCCTATATTGACAGTATAGGTTCGAAGACTAAGAGATATAAGGAGACCGATACCCGGCAAGCCAAACAGACTCATCTCATGAGAGTTACGTGAACCTCCGTCCTTCCCAAAAGAAGGCATCACCGCTTATAGCTAGCCTATCGGTGCTTAGTATAAAGTTCCACTACGTTCAACTCATACGTCTCGGAAGTTGACTTCTAGTATGAGGACAGTGTATCTCATTAGATGATTTCTCATCTCATCATTAGTATTAAGTGTATTAAGCTCAATAGTTTCATCAGAGTGTTCATAGAGACTGGTCTCTTCATTATCTTACACTCTCCTTGGTGAGTACGTATTGGTAACATTTATTTAGGCTCATTTGAGATTGCTCTCATCATATTCATTAGCCTCATATCATGTTATCACCACATTCTTCATTATTGGCACCTTTGCTTTTCATAGTTACTCACCTCTTAATACGTGAATGTTCATTTCATCATATGCCAATGCACTTGGCCTTTTAGTGTATCTTACACTCATATTTAACCCTTCTAGGGTTCGTCATTTCATTACATACATCTTAGGTTTACTTACTTTTGAACGTATGTTAGACTTATGTGTCTATACATACAAGCCATGGGGCTTCATTCATAATTCGTTAACTGATTCTTACTTTCCTAAGATCATGTAGTACAAGACTTATGTATCTTATATATATGCCAAGATCTTAACTTTTTTGATCTAAGTAGATGGCATTATTCTTCGATATTTTACTCTCGTATGACTTATGCATCACTACGAAATTTTTGGGCAAGGGAACCCAAATCTTGAATCACTTGGATATCATTTATATTTTTCATTAATTTTATTTCTAATATTCATAACACTAGACTCTAAACTAAATCTCAACATTTATATTGAAGGATAAATTTTCTATTTTAATTTCACTCTTTAATTTACCAAAGGGTTGGGGGTTCGAGCCCCCACAACCTCTTTGATTCTAATTTAATTAACTTCACTGCTATGGGGAGGTTGTGGGTTCGAACCCCCACAGCCCCCCTCATTTTTTGTATTAAAATTCGCTGAGGAGGTTGTGAGGTGGTGGGTTCGAACCCCCACAGCCCCTCTATTTTTATTTCAATTAAAAGGGCGAGTGACAGTGAGGTTGTGGGATCGAATCCCCACAGCCTCACTTTATTTTCCTTGTTATTTTGCCTCTACCTTCGGCTCTGAGGTCGTGGGTTCGATCCCCACGCCTCATATTTTTTCCCCATTAATTCTTCCCCTTTCGCGCGTACTAGGAGGTCGTGGGTTCGAATCCCATGCCTCCCATTTAATTGTTTATTTAACTTCTCGCCTTCTCCTCCCTACAGGTCGCGAGTTCGATTCCCCCAGGCCCCCTTTATTTTTCTTTTCTTTTCGCGAAAGCAGGAGCTGGGTCACGAGTTCGATCCTCCAGCCCCCCTTAATTTTTTATTTTTCCTTTTCTCTTTCTCGCGACAACAGTAGCTAAGGGGTTCGATTCCCCTTAACCCCTTACATTTTTGTTTTTAATTTTTTTCAGCTTCTTTCACAGGTGAGGTCTTGGGTTTGATTCCCATTGACCTCACTTATTTTATTTTATTTTAAAAACCCAGAATTTGACACTTTTGAAGGGTACAAAAATCTGGAAATTTTAGTCCTTCTCCAACCATTTTTAAGTGCATTTCTTCATAAGTTTAGATAGCTATAAGATGGTTATTCAATTCACTATACTTCATTATAATGAACATCACATTGTACACCCATTACACATATAAAATACACAATAAATATACAACTTATACACCCCAAAACAGTGACTAAAACACTGCCCTATACACGCCTATACATCAACTTTTCCGATCATATTTTGATGACATTATCGTGATTTTCCGCACATAAACACGTTCGTATTTAATTTAGACACATCATTCATGAAAAATCTAGCAGCACAACATACCCATCCTACAAATTCGTTTGGGAGCTAAGGACAAGGACATACGAAGGGGAACAACCTTAGTTTCAAGAGTTTAAGAAACGTTCAAAAGAAAGTACTCTTGGAGAAAGAATTCCATGAGAGAAACCCATACCTTTTGACGTTGTTCAAGCTTGAAGCTGCTACCCGGAAACTTCTCGAAACCACGCCCAATTCACTTCAACGTACACCCTACTCGACGAACCTCTCTTAGCCTTGACGTTTTGATTACTTTGTCTTTTACTAAAACAATTCTTGTGAGTTCTTCAAGTGTGAAGAACTCTTGATCTTTTCTTTCTGGTTTTTGTGGTGTTTTGGCAGAATAACATGAGAGAGAGATTGAGAACGTGAGAGAGAGTTGAGAAACGTGAGGGAGAGAGTTATTAGGATTTAGGAGACTAACTTCAAGACTTAGTCAAAATAGGATTTAATTAACTTAATGAAAAATATGATTTTCCTTTTTATTAAATCAGCTAATAAATATTAATTAATTAAATTATTTATCAATCTTAAATAAAAGCAATTTAAATCATTGCTTCCACCTAGGTTCGAACCCGGGTGGAGCAAGACTCTACTCCAATAGCTCAATTTCGGCTCTCTCTCCCAAAATTGCACCTCCATCTTATTAAATAATTAATTAATTATATATTTAGGGTAATTACGATATTACCCTTAGCCTGGTTAAAGACCATTTTACCCCTGGACCCTTAAAACTTAAAATTTCTTCTTTTAAGTCCGATAAAGACTCCTTTGATTAAATCTTAGATTTGGAGAGCCTTACTTGGTTGGTTCCAACCTTTCCAAGTCCAACTAACACCCCAAGTCAGTTGACTTGGTCGTAGTAAGGGTTCTAAGGTCTGGTTCTACGCGTATCGATCCGAGTTAACCTTGGTTTAATCGCAAGCATTCTTGACACCCTAAGTCTTGATCCTATTCATTTTTAGGGTTATTACATCAAAGTAAGAGAATCACAATTTAATCAATACCAAGCCATGATCACAATGCCCATGCAAGGGCTAAATCGATTTTGGGAAGGGACATGGGTTCATAATGCAATTGGATTGAAATAACGTTAAAACCAATACATTATCATCAATTCATCATGATTTAGTCATTAAAAATGTTTTTATAAAGAACCCATGACTAGATTGAAGAAGAAGAAGTTTGATCATGAAATCTCTTTCGAAACTTTGAGATTAACTCTCCAAGTGAAAGGTTACTTAGAGATGAAGTATCACCATACCTTTGTCTAGTTGAAAACCTCTAAAACTTGATGAATAATCCATAGGAATCCAAGATCCAAGCTGTTCTTGAGCTTCACCAACAATGGAGGTTTCTAGGGAGAATTAGTTTTGGAGGGAAAGTTTATTTGGTGTGAATTGGATTGGGAATGGGTTGGTCACGTTATAGATCACTTATATACACACAAAATTATCTAAATAAATCAATTAGGGTCAGGTTAGGACTTGAGGTAAATTTCGCATTCACCCCTTAATAAAACAGTGCGCATGGCAGCAGTTGTAGGCCACCATCGACGGCCACTAGGTCCATCGACTGGCCGTCTGTGGTTTCAGTCGATTGGACCTTAGGCTGTTATTTGTCTTAGACTTGAATAGGATAAGTGTACATCTATTACAACTCACCAACGGTCCATTGGTCAACCAACCGAGTGTCGTTTGGTTCAGTCGATTGACACTGCCAAGGCAGTGTCTCGACAGCCCTTGGGTCTTTCTTATGGGCCCTTTTGCGAGGCCCTTGGGAGGACGTACCCGGGCATTTCCAATGTAAATACAAACCTTAACAAGTTGTAGACCTTCCAAATCAGTTTCACCAAAAACAATTACACATAACACGTATAAATATGCTAGGCCCCATCAAGATACACACATGCATGTCTCAAGGCTATCTTTCGAACATCTTAGACGTTCTTGGACGTTTGACCTCCAAACTTCACGAAACTACATATAATGACTATAAACATCATTATAACTCATTTTAAGACTTCATAATCTCATGAAATACAAATATAATCACGTATAGACACATGAGGCACATAGGTGACTAGTCGTTAAACGTCTTGGTCGTCCCTTGACGTTTTACTTCCAATTCACCTCAAACTTTACTCACTGCCTCAATACCATATCATAAGCCGTTTTAGGACCTTAGACCCTTATGAATAAAGTAGGTTCTAGACACCCTAACTCATTTTGGAGGTCTTACAATATCCCATACTTGGGAACATTCGTCCTCGAATAACACTTAAAACACTTAATCACCACAAGGACTTCAATGCATCATAAAGAATTTCATCACATTCATAACATCATCACATAGAATTTAATGCACCAAACTTACAAGGAACACCCCTTCAAATCATTCTAGAACTCAATGCACACAAGCAAGCAAAACTTTTATTCACTCACTCTTTAATGCATCAAACACAAAGGCTCTTAACATGTTCATAGGAGGAACATCCTTTTCCTAATCATAACATGGTCATTACACTTCCTTTTATTTAAGAGCTCATCATGTAAGGCTACACATAGGTAGATTACAACAATACTCAAAAGCCATTTAAGCACTCATACTTCAATGCACATAGACTTGAGTTAATTGAATCAACAAAGATCTTTATTATTTAGACCTAGTGCTATGAGGGTCATACTCAACCATACCATGCTTAGTTGTGTCCATGGAGGAAGTTCCTTCTCCTCAACACACTTACATGTATCATGAGCTCACACCCAAGCAAAAGTACAAGGTCAAATCCCTTTTAAAATGAGAAATTCTCAACTTTTAAACCAAAGCATGCTCATGTTTCCTCCCTTGTGAAGTCTGAATGGTAAGTCACAACAAGTACATCACAACAATTAGGAAGCCATTTCACAAAATGTCAATTTCTAACATAGTACTCACTTTCACAGTAAGCATGATTTGGGAAAAACAATACAAATCATAGGCACACCCATGCATATTTAGCTAAACATGCTTTCACTTTTCAAGAGTGAGCCTACAATCATGCTTTCCAAACCATACAAGTCACATAGTTTTCAAGAGACTCTACACTTTTTATTTAAAAGAGACTCAACTTTCCATTATAATGCTAAACATTACACCTCACAAGTGACTACAACCATGTTTCTTATCTTATCTCATGAAGTCAAATGCACATCTAGCATGTTAAGATGCACAATGCACATGAGAAAACATGGATTTTATCAAAATTTCCATTCATACACTTTGTAATCTTCCCAATATCCTGAAGGTAATGTCAATCAATACATACCAAATATATAAAGTTCATGCAATTCATACTTTATGCAAAACTCTATTCATGAACAAACTTACTAAGAATTCCTTAGTTTCAAGTTCAAGCAAAAATAGAAGTACAATGTAGAAAATATCTACAACCTTACTATTCCATCACCATCCCCCACTTAGGGTAAACCCAATGAAGAGCAACTCAACCCAATTTTCAAGAGGATATTAGTTATCAATCAATAAAAGAATTACAGTAACTTACCACAAGGGCTTCAAAGGCATTCTAAACTTTATCACCTATGCAAATTATCCCCTAACTTTCAAGTTAAGTCATGTTATTCAACCACATATGGTTTTGAACAATACAATAGACACTAAGGTCATACAACATTAGGGGAAAACAACAAGGAGACTTAGCCATAAAAATCTTCTTTTTATTTGGTCATTACAGTAAGGTGACTTCTAGGTCACTAAACCCACATCATCAACCTACCAAGACAAGCATACTACCTTCACACTTAGGATCAAGTCTATACAAAGGACTCCAATCCATACTAGGCAACTTATCAAGCACCACATATATACAAAAGGAAACATTGAACACTTTAAGCACATATTCTTAGGGTAGCATGCTTTCATATGTAGTCACTTAGAATTTCAAGCTCAAATCATAATATTAGACTACCATCATATAAAACCATGTAGCAACACCTCATTCCAAAAAGAAACTCATTTTAACCATAATAACTTCTAACATGCTTTAACTATATCATGACATACATTTATCAACATAACATGCTATTTCACATAAGTCTCATACTTAGCCATAAATAGAATCACATCATCAAAACATGACAATAATTCACCTTCACACATGCTCATCAAACCATAAAACCAATATTGGCATTAACTTACCTTTTCTCCCTCAAGCATATAAGATACCATCTCATCCAAGAAATCACATCTAAAATACCACCGGACAATAAACCATAAGAGAGAGATCTTGTAGAGTTAAGTTCTATGGCACGATAGGAGAATGATGAATAAGGGAAACTCTATCGTCTTATAGCCTCTCATATCATTTGATGATGTTGCGACTCACCACCAATGAACACGAGACTCTGTTAGACGTGGCAATATGAGAATTAAGAACCTAAAACAAATTTATAAACCTCATGCTCTGATGCCACATTTTTCACATCCAGGGAGCACCCCCTAGAAATAACATGGCGTACTTGACCTCTCGGAGGTCTTATACAAGCCCATAGTTGACACACCCTCAAAATGAACCAAGGTATATAGAGACTCACATGCGCCTAAAAAGGTTAATAACATGTTAATAAAGTGTTTTATATCTTGTATAATTGATTTGAAGAGGTTTGAAGGTCAAACGTCCAAGACGTTCAAAAGTTGGTCTTTAGACGTGCTAGCGAGTCCTTGTATGTTTGCCCTGTTTTTATGTGTTTTTTGGAGTTAAGATGCAGTATAGTTGACCCAAGTACCTTAATAGACATGTAAAGGGTCCAAACGTCCGGGTACGACTCGCCGGGGACCACCCGAAGGCCCCCAAAGGAGGACCCAAACCTTGGACAAGAGGCTGCCCAAGGCAGCGTGCAGGAGCAAGAATAAGACCTTGCCCTCGCGAAGAGCGCCTATAATGCACCTAACTGCCTCAAATTTTATTTGGGGAAGAATTGGGAGTCTTCTCCATGACGCGCAGCCCGCTCCCAGATCCGGTTGCGTCGTTTTTAAGTCAATTTTGACATGTCTAAGAGCCCCAATTCATATGGGGGTGTTTTGGTAACTTGGGGGATGCTTTATTAACTAATGTAGGAACTTTTAAACCTTTTTCCAAGCCAAAACCCCTACATCCATTAAGAAATCAAATTCTCAAAGTCTCTTCTCTTCCAAACCCCCCAAACCCCCCATTAAAGACCAAACTCAAGAACAAGCTATGGAGTTGGATTCTTGGAGCTTTCTTCTCAGATTTTCATGTTTTTTTTAATGTATAATGTATGGTGATCCTTCAGATAACCATTCATCTATGGAGTCCTTTCAAAGGTTTTCTAAACATGAATTCTAAGTCAAAAATCCTATTTTTCAATCTAGCCATGAGTTCATTCTCAAATTGATTTCAAAAGCATTGTAATGATGAATATATGTTTATATACTGATATTATGATTAATTTCTATCCAATTTTAAGAAGAACCCATGATCATCCTAATTTCTCAAATTAGCCTATAATGTGGGTCTTGTGATCTTGACTTGATATTTATATAATTGTGATTAGATTGTATTGAGTTGGTTATTGATATTACTTTCTATATCAATTGAATGTGAATTGTGGAGGAATGATCAAAGATGATCATTAGCTTGGAGATTTGGTAAGTTGACTTATTTCTTCTAATTAGCCTAGAATTTACATTGAATTGTGTTGAGTGGTATGGTCCACCTATGGTGGCGGTGTTTACATTCTTGTACATATTTATGTGTTATGATCATGGCCTTGAAGGCATTAGATGCAATATGAATTGATATGATGATTTCTATGTTAGGAAGTTGAAGGATTTATCCTTGATTCTAATATCATGTCTAAGTGAATTGATGTTATGTGAAGTTATGTGTATAGTCTTCTACACCACTTGCTTAATCTAGGTGTTGGGATAATGTTATATGTGTATGTGTGATGATCCTTTTAGGGTTAGGTACGGTCTATACGGCTAATGATAATGAATATCCTTGTAGCATGACCCCTACCCATATGAACCCTATATGAACATGTGATCAAAGTATGCTAGGAGTCTTATATTCTATTGTTGAATATGTACTTGCCTTCTATGATGTAGTGTGAGTGTGTGTAGTCTATAGTCCTTAATACTCTATATTTTTGTATGACTTTGAGACTTGAAGAATGTTGTACATGTGTTGTGATCTTTAAAGGGTGGATTCCTCAATACTATGTGATAGCCATTATGTGATCATGTTTACCAATGTACACACACTTCATGCATATCTATGAGTAGGATAGATTTATGATGACTAAGGAAATGATAGTTCTCCTATGCATCATTACCTATTTCTATGCATGTAAAGTATATGATTAATGAAGTTATGAACATGTGTTTCTAAAGGTGTTTATGTGAAGGTATATCTCACATATATGTACACACACATGCATGTATGAATATGATATGATTATGTGAAAGGAACTTCTCACATAATGTAGGTTCTATGATGAATGTAGAATTCTCATCCTAGATACCTTTGAGCTATATAATGTATGAGGGAGTAAGTCCCTAAGGCCTAATCTATATTAATTAATGTACTAAATTCTTAAATATGTTTAAAAAGGGAGTTAGAGCCTAGCACCGAGTGAACATGACAAATAAGAGTGGGAGCTTCACGTTAGTAAGTCCGGCTTCCCACAAAGAGAAACTTCACGTTTAGCAAGTCCGGGTTCCCAACGTAGATGTTATCTCATAAGATGGAAACCTCCACGTTAGAAAGTCAATGTTTCTATAATCAATCTCCATGTTCCATAACTACGTGCCCCCATAGATTATTGCTTGTGGTTTCCACCTAGAATAGCTATGTACGAATGGTTGTACCTTCGGCAAGTGTTAACCCTCTATTTTTGGTATGGGAGTAGAACACCGGATTCCATGTAGTTCACATGGTCTATGTCAGTTATATGTCTCCCGAAGGTTAATAAATTAACTAAGATAAGAATATGAACTCTAATCTAAATTCCTTGAGAAATGTACTTTGTATGGGAGGACTATGGACCCTACCTATACATTGCACTAGATGACTTCAAGAAAGGATAGGATTGGAGACTCTTATGAAGTAAATACTTATGTTATGTATGACTTGTATGAATACATGTTAAGTGACCTTGTTATGTTAAGATACGAATTATGACTATGCATGTGGATTACACTTATGGCTTCTAAATGGTGTACTTAGTATATGTGGGGGTATGAGACTCCATGTGTATATTGCACAAGTAATCTTGTAAAGGGGTTATGAGGGTGGTTTGCCTATGATATGAACTAAGTCAGTCTATGACTAAAGTGTATGAAGTATGATGAGTCTTCCTATGATGTTATATGAAGTATGATCAGTCCTTATATGATGCTATGAAGTATGTGGCCTAATGTCTAGTTGTAAATGAAAGTGTTATGACTTGTTGAACATGTTGTGACTTGTTGAATATGTTATGCCTAGTCTAGGGTGACTTCTTAGGTACACTTGGTGGAAGTAGTATTATGGGATGCTACCTACACATTGCACTAGTGTGACTTAGGAGTTGTCTTAGGTGATGGTCTTAATGTGAAGTTGATGTCTTTGATGTGATTATTACTTGTGAATATATGTGGTTGTGTTTATGAAGCATATTATGAAAGACTATTGTAAGGTGACCTCAAAGTGATACATTGTACTAGGTGCACTTGAGGGTTACTTAAGAAAAGTAGTAAAATAAAATAGAGCTAATGTATGTTATGTATTCAATATGTTTCAAAGTATGATAAATAACTTTATGTGCTATTATGAGTATTATCCATGTCTATAATATGTATGTGAACTATATTGAGCTTATATGTGCCTATGATCATGAAGTTACTAAAAAGACATGTTGCATGGTTTCAAATGAAATGTCCTCTTTAAATGCATATTTTTGCATGGTTGCCATACTTAGTGCATTCTTGTACTAATACGATTCTTCTTCATCTTTTCACACAAAGTTTAGGTGGTGATGTCTAGAGGATTTCTCCTAAGTGAAGAGCTTGGATAGATCTCCCAAGTTCAAGTAAAGGAGACCTTATGATTCAAGGGTTGCCTATGTCAAGATGTTTCTTTAAGTTAATGTAATAATAGCTTAGATTTATAATATATGTTGTTAAGGTCAGTGTTCCTATTCTATTTTATTGAGTTATGTCTTAAGATGGCAAAGAGACATTAGAGTCTAACTATGTATTATGATATTTTATATATTTGTATATGAAGCAATGTTCTAGCATACGATGTGCTATGAAAAGTTTTTTTTCCCCGCTATTTTTATGATTATGCAATGAAGGTATGCTAAGAGGCTTGTCTTAGACCTCTGAGAGGTCGACGACGCCGTGTTAAGATTTGAGAATACTAGAACTTCTAGGGTATACCCTAGGGTCATAACAAAATTGGTATCAGAGCATAAGGTTTTGTGTTTTCTTTAGGTTTCAAAGTCTCGTGTTGCCACGTCTAGTAGAGTCTCGTATCATTGGTGGTGAGTCGCGATTCATCAAATGATACGGGAGGCTATAGGACGATAGAGTTTCCCTTCTTCACTATTCTCATGCCGTGCCATAGAATTGAACGCTATAAAATTTCTCTCTTATGTTTCCTTGTCCGGTGGTCTTTTAGATGTGATTGCTTGGAAGGGATGATTTCTCAATGCTTGAGGGAGGGAAGGTGAGTTTTTTTTATACTTACTTTGGTTTTATGGTTTGGTGAGTATATGTGAAGGTGAATTTAGTATATGTGGATGTGGTGCCATTTATGGCTATAGGTGACTTATGGGCAATGAAATGTTATATTAAGAAGTTATATTAAGATATGGTTATAGCTTGTTAATAGTTGTTATGGTTAAATGAAGTTCCCCATGGAATGATAGAATGCCTTATGATTATGTAGGATGGTAGCATGATGTTATAGTGTAGGCTTGAAAAGTCTTGGAGAATGTGGTAAATACTGAGAAAGATGAATGTTGCCTTGATACATAAAAAATGCTTCACAGTTGTCCTTTTGTGGATTGGGACCTTTTGTATAGGCTTGCTCCTAAGGAGGGGCGATAGTGTGTGAGCCTTGTAAGGTGATTGTGAAGTGTGCTAGTTAATGGTAGAAACCTTATGACTAGTAAATGACTCTCTTAATGAACCTATTTTAAGAATGGGAAAAAGGGTTTTATTCCATAAGTGGGAAGTATGATTACCCTAAGGTGACTTAGGGGGATGTATGGTAAGTACCCTATAGCTCCTCAAAAAAAGGAGAGAATTGAGGTTGACCTACTTTGAAGTGGTTAGTTGTCTTTTAATCTTGAATTTAAATATGGTCAATTGAGGAAGTGCTTAGATTGTACCTAGGCATGGTTGGTTGAAAAGTTCCACCAAAAGTGATAACCCTTGTAGGTTTGTGTTGACTTGCCTCGACCTTTGTGTTTAAGGGCATGATGTGATTAGGATTACCACAAGAGGGGGATAATGTGCATAGATGGTAAGATTTTAAGTGCCCTTGATGTCCCTATGTTGAGTTCCCTTGAAGTTCTCTAGGTTGAAAAACACTTTGTAGTGATGGTAAGAAGGGTGTTCATAAGCTTAGATCCCAAAAGAGGGAGGATGTGCTTTGTTAATAGGGTTTGTAGGCTATGATTCTCCTAGAGTTGAGATGAGTTGCCCTTAAATGGGTTTATCCTATGTGGGGAAGGATGATTTGAGTAGTAAGGGTTTAGATATTCCTATCTTTTCTTTCTATTCTTACTCAAGCTTGAAACCAAAGTGTTCTTAAGTAGCTTGCTCATGATAGGAGTCTTGCATAAGGTGATAAGTTGCATGTTCTCCATATGTTATGAATGTCTTAAATGACACTATGTTATGCATATTATGAAAGGTCATTATTGCATGAAAAAGAATTTTTATAAATTTGCATGTTGCTCATGTTGTTGTGCATCCTTATATGAAAAATGTGCAATTTTATTTCATGAGATATCTTAATGAGCATGCTTGATGTCACTTATTATGTGTGGTGTTTGGCCCCACAATGAGAAATTGGGTCTCCTTTAAGTGAGATAAGATGAGTCTCTGGGTGACTTTTGAGATTTGGAAAGTGTTATTATAGTCTCACCTTTGAGAAGTGAATGTTGGTCTAGACTATGTTTATTGATGTGCCTATAAATTGTGATAAATTTCGCTAAATGATGTATGCTTATGAAATCTAGTGATGTGCTAGAAATAGAAAGCTGTAAATTTACTTCCTAACATTGTGATGTGCTTGGTGTGACCTACCATGTTGATTTCATAAGTAAGGGAGTATAAGCATCATATGGTTTGGAGTAAGGAAATCCTCCTAAGTATGAATTAACCTCTATGCATTGCTTTTAGGTTAACTCTGTGATGCCATGTGTGTATGTTGTGACTAGGAGAAAGTAGTTCCTCCTTGAAAAAACCTAAGCATGGTATTGTCATATACGACCTTGATGGTATTATGTCTAGTTTATATGATTGTAGTTGATCTACTTTATTTATGATTCTTGTGCAACTATATGAAATGTTCAAATTTTCGCATGAGTTGAAGTGTAGATTATGCCTAAGTGTGCAATTGGAATCCATAGTATGTTTACCTTTGTGATGAAATATTGAACATGCCTAAAGTTGAAGAAGGTAGTTCCTCCAAATGGCAATGAATATGAAGAAGTATGTGTGCATGGAATGAATTATAGAAGTACTCCATGTTTGACTATGTTGCTTTGAATGCATGCTAGAATGAAGTTGGTGTTCCTTGTAAGTTTTGTGCATTGACTTTTATGTGATAACATGTTGAAGTGTTGTGAGATTCTATGGAAGTCATGGAGTCCTTGAAAGTGTTTAAAATGTTTTAGTGTCATTCGAGAACGAATGTTGTTCTAAGTGGGGGAGTATTGACACACCCTCAAAATGAACTAAGGTATCTAGAGCCTAACATGAGCCTAAAAAGGTTAATAACATGTTAATAAAGTGTTTTATAGCTTGTATAATTGATTTGAAGAGGTTTGAAGGTCAAACGTCCAAGAACGTCCAAGACGTTCGAAAGTTGGTCTTCAGACGTGCTAGCGAGTCCTTGTATGTTTGCCTTGTTTTTGTGCTTTGTTAGGAGTTGAGAATCAGTGTAGTTGACCCAAGTATCTTAATAGATATGTAAAGGGTCAAAACGTCAGGGTACGATTCCCCGGGGACCACCCGAAGGGCCCCCAAAGAGTACCCAA
The DNA here is from genome assembly GCA_016801875.1 of Solanum sitiens. Classification (NCBI taxonomy): domain Eukaryota; kingdom Viridiplantae; phylum Streptophyta; class Magnoliopsida; order Solanales; family Solanaceae; genus Solanum; species Solanum sitiens. The sequence goes on along the minus strand of JABWTJ010000122.1, from coordinate 3,052,138 downwards.
TCCTTGGACAAGAGGCTGCCACAGGCTGTGTGCAGGAGCAAGAATAAGACCTTGACCTCGCGACGCTCGCCTAGAACGCACCTCACTGCCTCAAATTTTATTTGGGGTAGAATTGGGAGGCTGCTCCGCGACGCGCAGCCCACTCCTTGATCCGGTTACATCGTTTTAAGTCATTCTTGACATGTCTAAGAGCCCCAATTCGTGTGGGGGTGTTTTGGTAACTTGGGTGACGTTTTATTAACTAACTTTAGGACTTTTTTAAACCCTTTCCCAATCCAAAACCCCAACATCCATTAAGAAATCAAATTCTCAAAGTCTCTTCTCTTCCAAAACCCCCATAGAAGATCAAGCTCAAGAACAAGCTATGGAGTTCGATTCTTGGAGATTTCTTCTCAGATTTTCATGATATTTTTAATGTATAATGTATGGTGATCCTTCAGATAACCATTCATCTATGTAGTCCTTTCAAAGGTTTTCTAAACATGAATTCTAAGTCAAAAATCCTATTTTTCAATCTAGCCACGGGTTCATTCTGAAACTGATTTCAAAAGCATTCTAATGGTGAATATATGTTTATCTACTGATCTTATTATGAGTTTCTATCCAATTTTATGAAGAACCCATGATCCTCCTAATTTCTCAAAATAACCTATAATGTGGGTCTTGTGATCTTGACTTGATATTTATAGAATTGTGATTAGATTGTATTGAATTGCTTATTGCTATTACTTTCTATATCAATTGAATGTGAATTGTGGAGGAATGATCAAAGATGATCATTAGCTTGGAGATTTGGTAAGTTGACTTATTTCTTCTAATTAGCCTAGAATGTACATTGAATTGTGTTGAATGGTATGGCCCACCTATGGTGGCGGTGTTTACATTCTTATACATATTTATGTGTTATGATCATGACCTTGAAGGCATTAGATGCAATATGAATTGATATGATGATTTCTATGTTAGGAAGTTGAAGGATTTATCCTTGATTCAAATATCATGTCTAAGTGAATTGATGTTATGTGAAGTTATGTGTATAGTCTTCTACACCAGTTGCTTAATCTAGGTGTTGGGATAATGTTATATATGTATGTGTAATGATCATGTTAGGGTTAGGTATGGTCTATATGGCTAATGATAATGAATATCCTTGTAGCATGACCCCTACCCGTATGAACCCTATATGAATGTGTGATCAAAGTATGCTAGGAGTCTTATATTCTATTGTTGAATATGCACTTGCCTTCTATGATGTAGTGTGAGTGTGTGTAGTCTATAGTACTTAATACTCTATATGTTTGTATGACTTGAGACTTGAAGAATGTTGTACATGTGTTGTAATCTTTAGAGGGTGGCTTCCTCAATACTATGTGATAGCCATTATGTGATCATATTGACCAATGTACACACACTTCATGCATATCTATGAGTAGTATAGATTTATGATGACTAAGAAAAGGATAGTTCTACTATGCATCATTACCTATTTCTATGCATGTAAAGTATATGATTAATGAAGTTAGGAACATGTGTTCCTAAAGGTGTTTATGTGAAGGTAGATCTCACATATATGTACACACACATGCATGTATGAATATGATATGATTATGTGAAAGTACATTCTCACATAATGTAGGTTCTATGATGAATGTAGAATTCTCATCCTAGATACCTTTGAGCTATATGATGTGTGAGGGAGTAAGTCCCTAAGGCCTAATCTATATGAATTAATGTACTAAAGGCTTAAATATGTTTAAAAAGGGAGTTAGAGCCTAGCACCGAGTGAACATGACAAATGAGAGTGGGAGCTTCACGTTAGTAAGTCCGGCTTCCCACAAAGAGAACCTTCACGTTAAGCAAGTCCGGGTTCCCAACATAGATGTTGTCTCATGAGATGGAAACCTCCATATTATAAAGTCAAGGTTTCTAGAAGCAATCTTTATGTTTCATAACTAGGTGTCCCCGTAGGTTATAGCTTGTGGTTTCCAACTTGAATAGCTATGTACGAATGGTTGCACCTTAGGCAAGTGTTAACCCTCTCTTTTCGATGTGGAATTAGAACACCGGATTCCATGTAGCTCACATGGTCTATGTCGGTTATGTCTATGTCTCCCGAAGGTTAATAAATTAACTAAGATAAAAATATGAACTCTAAATCTAAATTCCTTGAGGAGTGTACTTTGTATGGGAGGACTATGGACCCTACCTATACATTGCACTAGATGACTTCAAGAAAGGATAGGATTGGAGACCCTTATGAAGTAAAGACTTATGTTATGTATGACTTATACAAATACATGTTTAGTGACCTTGTTATGTTAAGATACGAACTATGACTATGCATGTGGATTACACTTATGGCTTCTAAATGATTTACTTAGTATATGTGGGGGTATGGGACTCCATGTGTACATTTCACAAGTAATCTTGTAAAGGGGTTATGAGGGTGGTTTGCCTATGATATGAACTAAGTAAGTCTATGACTAAAGTGTATGAAGTATGATGAGTCTTCCTATGATGTTATATGAAGTATGATCAGTCCTTATATGATGCTATGAAGTGTGTGGCCTTACGTTTAGTGGTAAATGAAAGTGTTATGACTTGTTGAACATGTTGTGACATGTTGAATATGTTATGCCTAGTCTAGGGTGACTTCTTAGGTACACTTGGTGGAAGTAGTATTATGGGATGCTACCTACACATTGCACTAGTGTGACTTAGGAGTTTTCTTAGGTTATGGTCTTAATGTGAAGTTGATGTCTTTGATGTGCTTATGACTTGTGAATATATGTGGTTGTGTGTATGAAGAATATTATTAAAGACTATTGTAAGGTGACCTCAACGTGATACATTGTACTAGGTGCACTTGAGGGTTACTTGAGAAAAGAAGTAAAATAAAAGAGAGGTAATGTATGGTATGTATTGAATATGTTTCAAAGTATGATAAATTACTTTATTTGCTATTATGAGTATTATCCATGTCTATAATATGTATGTGAACTATATTGGCTTATATGTGCCTATGATCATGAAGTTACTAAAAAGACATGTTGCATGGTTTCAAATGAAATGTCCTCTTTAAATGCATGTTTTTGCATTGTTGCCATACTTAGTGCATTCTTGTACTAATACCATTCTTCTTCATCTTTTTACACAAAGTGTAGGTGGTGATGGCTAGAGGATGTCTCCTAAGTGAAGAGCTTGGATAGATCTCCCAAGTTCAAGTAAAGGAGCCCTTATGATTCAAGGGTTGCCTATGTCAATATGTTTCTTTAAGTTGATGTAATAATCGCTTAGATTTATATTATATGTTGTTAAGGGTCGTGTCCCTATTATATTATATTGAGTTGTGTCTTAAGATGTCAAAGAGACATTAGAGTCTAACTATGTATTATGATATTTTTAATATATATATATGAAGTAATGTTCTAGCATACGATGTGCTATGAAAAGTTTTAAAAATTTTCCGCTTTATGATTATGCAATGAAGGTACGCTAAGAGGCTTGTCTTAGACCTCCGATAGGTCGACGACGCCGTGTTAAGATTTGAGAATACCATAACTTCTAAGGTATACCCTCAGGTTGTAACAATAGTTATCATTCATCGCATTAAATTTAGCGGAAAATTTAAAACTTTTCATAGCACATCATATGATAGAAACAACATCTCATATATACATAAAATGCAAGTCATAATACATATTTAGACCTTAAGTCTCTTTGCCATCTTAGACTCAATTATATTAGAGTACATTAGGGAAACGACCCATATAACATAATACATAAGTAAACTTATACATAACTTTACAGTAAAGACATAATATAGGAATCCTTGGACTTACGGAGCCCTTTCCTTAAGCTTGGGAATCACATTTCAAGACCATCACCTTAGAGACCTTATTTAAGCATCCATAACCTACACTTTGTGTAAAAAGTAGAGAAGAATTGGATTAGTAAAAGAATGCACTATGTATGGCAACCATGCAAAAACATGCATTTAAAAGGGACATTTGCTTGAAATCATACTTCATGCCTTTTTGAATAAATCTTCATAAAACCTTTATACAATAGCATTCATATCATTCACATACTTCATATAGACATATTCAAAGGCCAAACATTATATAAAATCACATATAAAATTTAAGCCATATTTGAGGTCACTTTACAGTGAGCTCATTCTTCTTTACAGTGAACTCCTTCTTTTAACTCTTTAACCTCCCAAGTAACCCTCTAGTGATACTTGGTTTAATTCATCACTTTAGGACCACAAGAAAAGCATACATACAATCTACATAAGTCAACACATACCATCATAGAAGCATAATACATCATAGACACATTTAAGTCAAGACCCTGAGAATCTTACAGTAAACTCTTAGTCATTATGCACATATACTTATTTTACTTCACATAGATCCTTATGGGACCTTACTCATAAACCCCAATCTAAATCTACTAGTGCTATGTACATGTGAAGACCCATAACCTCCCACATACTTAGTCGACCTATCATGAGACCACAAGCCTTATCACCCAATTCATACATCAACAAGTAAGTGAAGACAACTTCATTCATGTCTATACAAGACCTTCATCATATAGTCATTTAGACCAACATAGTGCATATAAGGATAAGATCACATCATATATGCTCATACCATGCACATCTTCATAACAAGTAGACAAATACTACAATGTCAAGCATAAAGACATAAGCAAAATCATACACATTAGGCCACCTCTCTAGGACTTCCTAAGGAGATACTTGTGCAATGTATAGATGGGTTCATTATTTACACCTATCCTAAGTAACCTCCCTTAATTCATCCTAGTTATGATCCTAGTTATTTACTTCCATTGTCCATTTTACTTTAGGGAAACTATAGCCTTAGCCAACACTAAGACCATGGGTGCTAAACATGGAATTTGGTGTTGTAGAGACTTACACCAATGGAAGGTGTTCCTACCTAGCCAAGGTAGAACATTAACACCCATCCTAGCATCCTATGTGAATTCACTTAGCTAGATCCTATGTGGCAAGCATAGTTTATGGAACTAAGAGATAGTTATAATCCCTCTACATTCCATTTGGCAATAGGGGCCTCCTCTCATGATAAAACATGGGTGAACCTTCCTCAAAGGGAAGTCACCACCTCATGTGGATCCATAGGTAAGTATTCCTCTAAGCGAAGTCAACACTCTATAAGGAACAAATGGTGAATCTTCCTCCAAGGGAAGTCAACACCTCTCATTGTCAAGTTCACTCGGTGCTAATAAGTTCCCTTTATTGAAAATCCTTTATTACATTTTTCATAAAACATAGGCTTAGGATATTTGTTCCTCGTATGCTTATAGCATATTCAAGCACCTATCTAGTTTTAGAGTATTCTTGAGCACACCTTTGAAGACCCCTCTATTAACTAGATCTTCATACATGTGTGTGTACTTATATGTGAGCAAATCTTTCACATAACACATAATGTCACACATGCTCTATATCAATGCATAAGTCTATAAGTATAACTATATGATCAATCCTTTCATATAAACCCAATAAGACACTATGCACATTCATACTTCATCATATCATATAAATCATATTCATAACATGCCCATACATTCACTTTCATATATATAGAAACCAAACCTAGGAACTATCCTATCAAGGTACACATGTGCAATGCATAGAAAAGGTCCCATAACCTTGACCATACTAGTACACCTATCAAGTCATCCTAGTTAAGGAAACACATATCATACTTTCATATACATAAGCTTAACATGCATAGTAGTAGACACTAGTGAATATGAGAACTACCTTTTATTTAGACACCATGACCTATACTACCTGTAAGCTGCATGAAGTGTAAGTGTGTGTACATTGGTCAACATGATCACATAATGGCTATCAACAACACATTAAGGGAGCCAACCTCTTAAGACCATATTACACTTTCAAGCATAGACCACACAACACACAATAGCATAGGAGGCAAGCTAACTTCATTATACTTTAAGACTCCTAACTTTGGCTATTCATGCATTCACATAGGGGTACATAGGTAAGGGATTCTTAACCATTTTAACTCATCAATGGAAGCACCTATACTTTACCCTAACATAGATATACACATGCTTATACAATAACCATACAACCTAGATCACAACTAGAATTGGAAAGTAGGCATAAGCTTCACATAATATGATCATCATAACCACACACTCATTTATTCATCAACTTGACTTCAAGATCATAATCAACACATATATAGATTGACAATAAGTAAACACCGCCACCATAAGTGACCATACCACACAATGCCATACAAGGCTTCATCAACTATCAATACTATAGGAAAAGTATAGAGGAAGAACCATTCTTACCACTTCATTATCCTTTGATCATCATTGATCAATACATCCTTTCCATAATCAATACATATATAGCAAAGTAGATATATGTACATTTAATCATGAATAAACTATGTACAAGCTGCTACAAAGTCATGCTACCATCTAATACACTATATCACATATATGGTAGAAGGTAGAGAGTTATAGATCATCAAGTAACTTCCTTAGTTTTGCTCATCAATCATCATGAATCAATAATATATATTTAGGGCAGTATCTAAAGAGATAGAATATCATACTAAATCATGCTTCGCCCAGCCTAGAATATAGACCACAACATATACACTACTCTATCAATGTCTATAGGCTAGAAGGAATTAAATCAATCTTTACCAATTTAATTGTTATCTATTCATATTGAATCAATTATACTTAATGATCATCATATTACACATATAGGCAGTATCTAAGTCAATTCACCATAATTGAATCACATAACAACCATCCTAATGTCAACATCACAAGTTACTACTTGATAGCTTAGAAGCACCTAGATAAATTAATACCAAGCCATCTTTACTTTGATCATACAATATTTATATTCACAGTTCAACCAAATTATCAACCTAAGGCTGTATCTACAAAAATCACAACATAATCGAAGTCCACTTTTATTCATTAAAAGGTTCATATTACAGTGATCACATAAAGGTATATGCTAGTCATGTTCAAATCTTTTTACATTGATCCTGTAAGACCTCGAAAATGACATAGGTTAACTAGAGCCTAATATGTTGGTCTTAGTGTTATAAGGTCCTAAATATGTTTAATATGTTGTATAGAGGCAGTAGCTAAAATATTAGAGGTGTTGGAAGTCAAACGTCAAGGGACGACTAAGACGTTTGACGACTAAGTCACCTAATTGTCTCTTATGTGGTTCTATGTGTTTATGTGTGTTTAATGGTGTTTTAAGGTTCTTAATAGAGTTAGTATAGCATGTATAGTAAGTGGTTAAAGTTTCGTGAAGTTTGGAGGTCAAACGACTAAGAACGTCCAAGGCATTCAAAAGATATGCCTTGAGTCGACCTTGTGAGTCTAGGCGAGTTTCGTCGCGTTTTACGTGTTCGTTTTGGATTAAATTCATGTGAGAGATGTTAAACTTATAGATGATCATATTTGGGTTGGAAACGTCCAGTAAATAATACCCAAGGACCATCAAAGGGTCCTTGAGGAAAGGACCCAAAACCTGATGGCAGGCTGTCCCACGCAGCCTAGGCGACGGAGCAGTCAACGGCCAGTCATGGCTGTGACGCCCCGTCACAAGGGATTCGTCATGGGGGCCTTGTCCAAGGGTGTAGGGGGAACCCTTGGCAAGCCACTGGAGCTTGCAACGGAGGGTCATGACGGGCCGTTGCACCCGTGATGCCCCGTCACAAGCAAGTCGTCGCAGCCAAGTTCTTCACAGATTTTCTGCCAAGTTAGGGGTGAATTGGTAAATTCACCCCACGTCCAAATAATAGTTTAGGCGGTTTATTAAGGGTCTTATGGGTATTTTAGATGAGTATATAAGTGTTTAACACTTAGAATAATTCATTCTTCTAAAATCAAAACCCCAAAGTCCCTTAGAAATCCCAAAACCTCCATTGAAGACTCCATTGAAGAGGCAGCTTGGTGAGGGGTTCTTGAGTGGAAATTCTTCATCAAAGTGAAGTATTACCATCCTTGAGGTATGGCTTTTGATCCTTGAAACTTATTTCATCAAGGAGCCCAATCCTCAAAGTGTTTTACAAAGTTTTCTAAAGTGAATTGTTCAATTTCGGGATTCTACCATGGTTTCTTGCATAAATGATTTCTAAACATTGAAGTATGATCTAATTGATATTGTATTGATGATTTCAACATAAATTACCTATGAACCCATGTGAATTGATGAACCCTAGTTTTGACTACTTATTGGGTTACTTGATATTAAGCTAATGTTGATGATTGTTGTGTAGTTTCTTATGGGCTTTCTATTGATGTAAGAATTGTATTCAATTGATATAGAATTGATCTTAGATTGTTAAACCTAGACTTAATTGATGTAGATTCATTGAGTTTTATGGTTATTACTTGGAATTATTGTTCATGGCCATGGGTAAGTCCTTGTGATGTTGAATTGGTTGATTTGGCATTGAATTGAAGTGTGGATATGGGGATGAAGGTATGCTGCCCCATTTTTCTTAATTTGATATTAATTATACTTCGATTCTATTGTGTTTGGTATGGTCCACTTATGGTGGCGGTGTTATGTGTTTTACTTGCAATTGACGTGGGCTTGTCGGCGTTACTTTATGCAATATTATGAGCATGGCCTTATTGGCAACTACTTGAAGTAATGTGGCTATTTGTATAGTTGATGATGTGAAGTGTGGCATTACCTATCTACATGTGAGGTTATATAGTCAAGTATGTGTTCTTCTAGTTATGTTGCCTTAAGTGATCATATTAGACTTTGTCTTGACATTATGAGTGTAGTGTTAGGGTTAAGTCTTGGTTATTCCTACTTGACATTATGAGTCTATGTGGAGTATATTAATGATGTTATGATGATATATAGGATGACTTGAAGATGTTAGGTTGTTTTAGAGGTGTTTCTAGAATGGCTTGTATTATGTGTTAAAAGTGAAGTATGTGATGTCTTGTCTTGGTTGACTTGTATCTCTTGCTTGATGTATATATGATTATGGATATGTAATGTCTTGATTTAGGGTGTTATAACTCTTAGTCTTGAATAAATAAACATAGGTGAGACCATAATGATAAGAGGGTCATTAATGTGGAACCTTGAACTTACTGGCGAGGTTATGAATTATGAAGTAGTTAGCCGTAATGGTATCCTTCATGTGAGGAGTGATGGACTTAAGGTTAATTTGCTGGAAAGGCATCATATCATATCTTAGGTAAGTCGCGATGAGATTATTGTCGCCAAAGTGAGATATGCCCTAATGGAGCTTGCTTTGGTAGGGTGAATGTAAAGGGGGTCATGAACTAGATAAGGGACCTATTTATATGAACCTTAAAGTGAATTAATCTATGAGAATAAAGGCTAGCACCGAGTGAGTCAAGGAAAGTAGTTCTAGTTAAGGGTGAGACTAGAATACAAAGAAGCCCTTTATATTCCTTAATCATGTGCCTACATGGGATGTGTCCAAGTCCTACCATTGGCAAGTAGAACAACTTCATCAAAGTAGGATAGAACTTCGGATTCCATGTCTTGCTACCATGGTCTATGTCGGTTATTGCCTATTCTCATCATGTGGAATACCTATTAGCATTAGATAAGTTTATGAGGTTTAGGTGCTGGTATGGGACGCTATCTAGACATTGCACAATAGACTATGAAGGTGTTATGTGGAGTTCCTAGGTCTTGTCCAAGACCATTATGTGAGTGTCTTATGTGATGCTTTATGTGAGTGTCTTAGGTGATGTATGAGTCTTAATGAACTAATGAACTAATGACCTATGTTAGTAACTATGTAAATGAATAAGTACCTAATCTAAAGTGACTTAAGCATTCCTTAGCTAAAGTATGAGGAGGGCATGAAAGGATGGTCTCTTCATGTCTTATCTTTGGAAGTCTTGAGGATGACTCTAGTTAGGGAAGTTGGTTAATCTTGTTGACATGATCTAAACCTTAGGAAGTCTTGAGGACTATTTAGGTAATCTTGGAGAGGTCATTGCACTATTGACATATCTTCTTGATTTACTTAAGTAGGTCTTTTGATAGGCTTTGGAAGGAGAATGTCTTATCATCTAAGTTTTGGTGTGTTTAGTGAGAATGATTCTATTTGAGGTAGTCTATAGGATCTCTTGTGTGTGTGTGATAGAGATTGTATGGGCGGTCGCTGCACAGTTACTCAAGTGAACCTTGGAATTGACCTTTGGTAGATGAATCTTACCTTGTTGTTTATGATTGTTTTCTAAGTATGTATGTGACTCATCGTACGTAATCTTAAGGGTCGTTTAGGCACATCTAGAGAGGGTGTATGGGCGGTCTCTCTTTGTGTGACTTAAGTGAATCTTAGGATGACTTTAAGTGAGGGAATTACATGCTAGGAGATGTTAAAAGGAAGGTTTGGACTTCACTGTAACAGTGAAGTGAACTCACTGTAAAGTGAGCCTTTAAAATGTTATCTTTGGTTAATTGTTATCTTATGTGTTTATTAATTTCTAAATGACGTTCTTATGTTTAAACTAAGATTTCTAAATGAAAAGAAGAATATTTCCAATAAAGTCCGTTTTTATGATTTTATGCATATAGCCATACTTAGTACATGTGGTTGTACAAATTGCATGCTTTATTTTCTATCTATAGTCCTTGGTACGTAAGGAGCTATTGGAGAAGAAGAATTGGGCTTAGAAGGATCGTCCGAGTAGAAGAGTTGAAGTATGTCCTCAATTGACTCGAGGGCATATGTCTTTTATTGTTTTCTTTGAAGTATTGTAATAGACTATGTCTTTCTATTTTCCTATTGAAGTATGGGCCGTGTCCCAAAGTACTCTTGTGTCTTAAGATGATGAGATTGAGACTTAGCATTTCTATTACTTTTATATGAAAGAGGTTTTTAAAGACTATATTATGTTTTGTGAAAAGTTTTGATTCCGCACTACTTTTCACTATGTATATGCAATGAATGATATGAATGAGGCTTGTCTTAGAACTCTGAGAGTTCGACGACGCCGGTCGCAATTCGAGATTTCACCCTATATTCTAGGGTATGGTTTCGGGTTGTGACAAAGTTGGTATCAGAGCATAGGTTGGTGAAAGTAGTATTAGGTATCAAAAGGTCTCATCAAGTCACGTCTAGTAGAGTCTTGACCATCGGTGTTAGTCACGACACATCTATGGGCGAGAGGCTATAGGACGATAGAGTTTCCCTTCTTTTCTACTCCTATGTCGTGCGGTAGAGTTATTTTATGATTATCCTTCTTATGAGTTTCCTTTTGTTTGCTAGGAGATGAATACTAGAAGGATGGCCGCTATAAGGATGGAAGAGGGAAGGGGTAATGAGGAAGTTCTTCCCCAAGTTGAGCAAGTTCCTCAAGGTGCTCAAGGTGGGCAAGGTGTTCAAGGTGCTCAAGATGATCAAGTGCCTCCTCAAGGTGATCATGCTCCTAATGTAGGAGGAGGTCATGAGGTGTCGGAATTGTCTAATAGAGTGATTGGAGAGGCTTTGATGGCTTAAGCTCAAGCTGTAACTACTCAAATCAACTTGAGTATGGTGCCTAGGGTTATGGAGAGCACTATGACTTCTAGGTTGAGAGACTTTGTGAGGATGAATCCTCCTATCTTTCTTGGCTCTAAGGTGAATGAGGATCCCCAAGAATTTCTTGATGGTGTGTACAAAGTTTTGAGTGCTATGGGGGTTACATCTAGGGAGAAGGCGGAGTTGGCTTCATACCAATTGAGAGATGTTTCTCAAATTTGGTACACTCAATGGAAGGACAATAGGCCGGAAGATTCGGGTCCTATTGAGTGGGAAGAGTTTAAGGGAGCTTTTCTTGGCAAGTAATTTCCCTGAGAGAGAAGAGAAGTCAAGGTGGAGGAGTTTATTAATCTCAAGCAAGGCAATATGAGTTTTGAGAAGTACTCTTTGAAATTCTCGACATTGTCTAGGTATGCTCCTTCTCTTGTGTCCAATCCAAGAGATGAAATGAGTCGCTTTTGTACCGGAGTAGCCGACTTGGTGAAGGAAGAATGTCGTACCGCTATGTTTCATGATAAGATGACCCTATCTAGACTCATGGTGTATGCACAATCTATTGAGGAGTCTAAACTTAGAAGGATGGCTAGAAGTTTGAAAAGGAGTGTTGCTAGTGACCAAGTGCAACCTAGGTTCAAAAAGAGGGTTCAAACTCAAGATGGACCTAGTGTTCCTAAGAAGAAGTTTGAGAAGAGGGGTGGTTCTAGCAATGACAAATCTTTACGTGCCACTTGTGGTAAGAGTCATTATGGTGAGTGTTTATTGGGTACCGGTAGTTGCTTTGGTTGTGGAAAGGATGGGCACAAAGTTAGAGATTGTCCAAACATTGCTTCTAGGAAGGAGGGCAAGAGAGTTGAGGGTGTTCCAAAGGAAGATGCTTCAACTAAGAGGAGTTTTTATGCACTCCGTACTAGAATTGAGAAGTCGGGTGATGGTGATGATGATGTTGGTAAGTTCTTGTTTCTCTTTTGATAGTATGAGTTCCTTCTAAGTGGGGGAGTATAATTTGTAGATGGGATAGAATTCCTTGATTTGTTGCTTGTGCATGGTGTTTAGGAGTTTGGTTGAAATTGAATTTCATTAACTTCTTGCATTGTGTGTGTTATGAAGCTTTGAACATGTTGTATGATGTGTTTACATGATTTTATCTTGCATTCTAGCATGTCTATATAAAGAATTGCCTAAAAAAATTTCATTTTTGGAAAAGTTGCTAAAATCACTGTTTCTTTATGAACTGTTCACTGTAATATTTTTGTAAATGACTATTTGATTCTTTGGTCTAAAATTCTTGTTATGTGGTTAGAACTGATGTATATGAGTATGATGTTGAATATAAAATGAGTTTTTGCTATTTGGATTGAAGCAAGTGAGTTTTGTAGCATAACGAGTTATAAAATTGTTTTCTAGTTTCTTATTGTGTTGTGAATCTCTTGATTATGTTAAATTGATGATTTCTTCTTGATGATATGTTGTATGGATTAGTCATGTGCTGCTAGTTGAATCTCTAATATTGGAAGTGTTCGGAGAGTGGCAAGTGTCATTCGAGGACGAATGTGTCCAAGTGGGGGAGATTGTAAGACCTTGAAAATGACATAGGTTAACTAGAGCCTAATATGTTGGTATTAGTGTTATAAGGTCCTAAATATGTTTAATATGTGGTATATAGGCATTAGCTAAAATATTAGAGGTGTTGGAAGTCAAACGTCAAGGGACGACTAAGACGTTTGACGACTAAGTCACCTAATTGTCTCTTATGTGGTTCTATGTGTTTATGTGTGTTTAATGGTGTTTTAAGGTTCTTAATAGAGTTAGCATAGAATGTATAGGCAGTGGTTAAAGTTTTGCGAAGTTTGGAGGTCAAACGACTAAGAACGTCCAAGGCATTCGAAAGATATGCGTTGAGTCGACCTTGTACGTCTAGGCGAGTTTCGTCGAGTTTTACGTGTTCGTTTTGGATGAAATTCATGTGAGAGGTGTTAAACTTATATATGATCATATTTGGGTTGGAAACGTCCGGTAAATAATCCCCAAGGACCAACAAAGGGTCCTTGAGGAAAGGACCCAAAACCTGATGGCAGGCTGTCCCAGGCAGCCTTGGCGACGGAGCAGTCAACGGCCAGTCATGGCTGTGACGCCCTGTCACAAGGGATTCGTCGTGGGGTAATTGTCCAAGGGTGTAGGGGGAACCCTTGGCAAGCCACTGGAGCTTTCAACGGAGGGTCATGACGGGCCGTTGCACCCGTGATGCCCCGTCACAAGCAAGTCGTCGCAGCCAAGTTCTCCTGTGCAGATTTTCTGCCAAGTTAGGGGTGAATTGGTAAATTCACCCCATGTCCAAATAATAGTTTAGGCGGTTTATTAAGGGTCTTATGGGTATTTTAGATGAGTATATAAGTGTTTAACACTTAGAATAATTCATTCTTCTAAAATCAAAACCCCAAAGTCCCTTAGAAATCCCAAAACCTCCATTGAAGACTCCATTGAAGAGGCAGCTTGGTGAGGGGTTCTTGAGTGGAAATTCTTCATCAAAGTGAAGGATTACCATCCTTGAGGTATGGATTTTGATCCTTGAAACTTATTTCATCAAGGAGCCCAATCCTCAAAGTGTTTTACAAAGTTTTCTAAAGTGAATTGTTCAATTTCGGGATTCTACCATGGTTTCTTGCATAAATGATTTCTAAACATTGAATTATGATCTAATTGATATTGTATTGATGATTTCAACATAAATTACCTATGAACCCATGTGAATTGATGAACCCTAGTTTTGACTACTTATTGGGTTACTTGACATTAAGCTAATGTTGATGAATTGTTGTATAGTTTCTTATGGGCTTTCTATTGATGTAAGAATTGTATTCAATTGATATATAATTGATCTTAGATTGTTAAACCTAGATTGAATTGATGTAGATTCATTGAGTTTTATGGTTATTGCTTTGAATTATTGTTCATGGCCATGGGTAAGGGCCTTGTGATGTTGAATTGGTTGATTTGGCATTGAATTAAAGTGTGGATATGGGGATGAAGGTATGCTGCCCCATTTTCCTTAATTTGATATTAATTATACTTCGATTCTATTGTGTTTGGTATGGTCCACTTATGGTGGCGGTGTTATGTGTTTTACTTGCAATTGACGTGGGCTTGTCGGCGTTACTTTATGCAATATTATGAGCATGGCCTTATTGGCAACTACTTGAAGTAATGTGGCTATTTGTGTAGTTGATGATGTGAAGTGTGGCATTACCTATCTACATGTGAGGTTATATAGTCAAGTATGTGTTCTTCTAGTTATGTTGCCTTAAGTGATCATGTTAGACTTTGTCTTGACATTATGAGTGTAGTGTTAGGGTTAAGTCTTGGTTATTCCTACTTGACTTTATGAGTCTATGTGGAGTATATTAATGATGTTATGATGATATATAGGATGACTTGAAGATGTTAGGTTGTTTTAGAGGTGTTTCTAGAATGGCTTGTATTATGTGTTAAAAGTGAAGTATGTGATGTCTTGTCTTGGTTGACTTGTATCTCTTGCTTGATGTATATATGATTATGGATATGTAATGTCTTGATTTAGGGTGTTATAACTCTTAGTCTTGTATAAATAAACATAGGTGAGACCTTAATGATAAGAGGGTCATTTATGTGGAACCTTGAACTTAGTGGCGAGGTTATGAATTGTGAAGTAGTTAACCGTAATGGTATCCTTCATGTGAGGAGTGATGGACTTAAGGTTGATTGGCTGGAACGGCATCATATCATACCTTAGATAAGTCGCGATGAGCTTCTTGTCGCCAAAGTGAGATATGCCCTAATGGAGCTTGCTTTGGTAGGGTGAATGTAAAGGGTGTCATGAACTAGATAAGGGACCTATTTATATGAACCTTAATGTGAATTAATCTATGAGAATAAAGGCTAGCACCGAGTGAGTATGGAAAGGGAAGTAGTTCTAGTTAAGTGTGAGACTAGAATACAAAGAAGCCCTTCATATTCCTTAACCATGTGCCTACATGGGATGTGTCCAAGTCCTACCATTGGCAAGTAGAACAACCTCATCGAAGTAGGATAGAACTTCGGATTCCATGTCTTGCTACCATGGTCTATGTCGGTTATTGCCAATTCTCATCATGTGGAATACCTATTAGCAGTAGATAAGTTTATGAGGTTTAGGTGGTGGTATGGGACGCTATCTAGACATTGCACAATAGACTTTGAAGGTGTTATGTGGAGTTCCTAGGTCTTTTCCAAGACCATTATGTGAGTATCTTATGTGATGCTTTATGTGAGTGTCTTAGGTGATGTATGAGTCATAATGAACTAATGAACTAATGACCTATGTTAGTAACTAATGTAAATGAATGAGTACCTAATCTAAAGTGACTTAAGCATTTCTTAGTTAAAGTATGAGGAGGGCATGAAAGGATGGTCTCTTCATGTCTTATCTTTGGAAGTCTTGAGGATGACTCTAGTTAGGGAAGTTGGTTAATATTGTTGACATGATCTAAACCTTAGGAAGTCTTAAGGACTATTTAGGTAATCTTTGGAGAGGTCGTTGCACTATGGACATATCTTCTTGATTTACTTAAGTAGGTCTTTTGATAGGCTTTGGAAGGAGAATGTCTTATCATCTAAGTGTTGGTGTGTTTAGTGAGAATGATTCTATTTAAAGTAGTCTATAGGATCTCTTGTGTGTGTGTGATAGAGATTGTATGGGCGGTCGCTCTACACTTACTCAAGTGAACCTTGGAATTGACCTTTGGTAGATGAATCTTACCTTGATGTTTATGATTGTTTTCTAAGTATGTATGTGACTCATCGTACGTAATCTTAAGGGTCGTTTAGGAGCATCTAGAGAGGGTGTATGGGGGTCTCTCTTTGTGTGACTTAAGTGAATCTTAGGATGACTTTAAGTGAGGGAATTACATGCTAGGAGATGTTAAAAGGAAGGTTTGGACTTTCACTGTACAGTGAAGGGACTTCACTGTACAGTGAAGGGACTTCACTGTACAGTGAAGGGAACTCACTGTAAAGTGAACCTTTAAAATGTTATCTTTGGTTAATTGTTATCTTTTGTGTTTCTTAATTGCTAAATGACGTTCTTATGTTTAAACTAAGATTTCTAAATGAAAAGATGCATATTTCCAATAAAGTCCATTTTCATGATTTTATGCAAATAGCCATACTTAGTACATGTGGTTGTACTAATTCCATGCTTTATTTTCTATCTATAGTCCTTGGTAGGTAAGGAGCTTTTGGAGAAGAAGACTTGGGCTTAGAAAGATCGTCCGAGTAGAAGAGTTGAAGTATGTCCTCAATTGACTCGAGGGCATATGTCTTTTATTGTTTTCTTTGAAGTATTGTAATAGACTATGTCTTTCTATTTTTGTATTGAAGTATGGGCCGTGTCCCAAAGTACTCTTGTGTCTTAAGATGATGAGATTGAGACTTAGCATTTCTATTACTTTTATATGAAAGAGGTTTTAAAGACTATATTATGTTTTGTGAAAAGTTTTAATTCCGCACTACTTTTCACTATGTATATGCAATGAATGATATTAATGAGGCTTGTCTTAGAACTCTGAGAGTTCGACGACGCCGGTCGCAATCCGAGATTGCACCCTATATTATAGGATATGATTTCGGGTTGTGACAGATCCACATGGATCCTCCATCCTCAACTCATCATAAATTCACGTAAATAACAGTAGGTATAAGCAATTCAACATAAGAGAATAAAAATTTAACCAATACCAAGCCATGATCACAATGCCCATGCAAGGGCTAAATCGATTTTGGAAAGGGACATGGGTTCATAATGCAATTGGATTGAAATCACATTAAAACCAATACATTATCATCAATTCATAATGATTTAGACATTAAAAACGTTTTTAGAAAGAACCCATGGCTAGATTGAAGAAGAAGAAGTTTGATCATGAAATCTCTTTTGAAACTTTGAGATTAATTCTCCAAGTGAAAGGTTACTTAGAGATGAAGGATCACCATACTTTTGTCTAGTTGAAAACCTCTAAAACTTGATGAATCATCCATAGTAATTCAAGCTCCAAACTGTTCTTGAGCTTCACCAACAATGGAGGTTTCTAGGAAGAATTGGTTTTGGAGGGAAAGTTTATTTGGTGTGAATTGGATTGGTAATGGGTTGGTCACGTTTTAGATCACTTATATGCACCCAAAAATAGCTATATCAATAAATTAGGGTCAGGTTAGGACGTGGGGTGAATTTCCCATTCACCCCTCAATAAAAAAGTGCGCAAGGCAGTAGTTGCAGGCCACTATCCACGGCCAGTAGGTCCATCGACGGGCCGTCTGTGGCTTCAGTCGATTGGACCTTAGGCTGTTATTTGGCTTAGACTTTCCCTGGCTAAGTTTCCATCGATGAAAGCTCACCAACGGGTCGTTGGTAAACCAACTGGGCGTCCTTTGGTTCATTCGATTGACATTGCCAAAGTAGTGTCTCGACAGCCCTTGGGTCCTTTTTGTGGGCCCTTTTATGGGGCCCTTGGGAAGTCGTACCCGGGAGATTCCAACGTAAATAAATCTTAACATGTTGTAGACCTTCCACATCAGTTTCACCCAAAACAATTACACGTAACACGTCCAAACATGCTAGGCCCCATCAAGACACACACATGCATGTCTCAAGGCTATCTTTTGAACGTCTTCGACGTTCTTGGACGTTTGACCTCCAAACTTCACGAAACTCCATATACTGACTATAAACATCATTATAATTCATTTTTAGACTTCATAAGCTCATGACATACAAATATAATCACGTATATACACATGAGGCACATAGGTAACTAGTCGTCGAACGTCTTGGTCGTCCCTTGACGTTTGACTTTCAATTCACCTCAAAATCTACACACTACCTCAATACCATATTATAAGGCATATTAGGACCATTGACCCTTATTACAAATATGTTAGGCTCTAGACACTCTAACTCATTTTGGGGGTCTTACACTTGCGTCTTGTTGTTTAATTTTGCCATGGGTATAATCCCTAAGAGGTATATAAGCTTCCATAGTGTTGGGTTTGTTCACCCACATGCCAAACATGTTATTTTAAACGTAATTTCATTCTAAAAAGGCAAAATGCATAAGTACCTCCCCAACCTATGCCCGAAATCCTGGAGACACACTTATACACTAAGGTCCTATTACCCCTGAACTTATTTTATAAATAATTTTCTACCCCTTTTCGGCACTATCTTAAAAAAAATGTCAACACGCGCTGGGCCCACAATATAGGTAGGCCAAAAAGAGGTAGAAAATTATTTATAAAATAAGTTCAGGGGGGTAATAGGACCTTAGTATAGTATAAGTGTGTCTCTGGATTTTTCGGGCATAGGTTTGGGGGTACTTGTGCATTTTCCCTTCTAAAAAAGTTGAAGGATTTAAGTTCATAATAGGCGTTCTTGAGGTTCATTGTAAATCTTATCATGTTGGGATTTTGATGATTTTTTTAGATGAAAGTGATCGTTTGGAGTGTTCTTTAGAGTGTATTTGTGTGTACTTAGGTTGGCTAATTGAATCTAAGGAAAACTTGAGAAAAGAAATCGTAAAAGTGATTTAGGGTCAGAAAATGAGAGGCGAAATTTATTGAAACTTTGCCTGGGGAGAGGCTGGCCCGAGCCTGCACTGCGTCTATATTCAGCCTCTGATGTTAGGGGCCAGCACCCAAAATGCGCAGGGTCTCTTACCCCCACTCTTTTTTCGTCGGTTGTCCCGTTTGAGCTTATTTAAAGTGTATCTTGATCATAACCTTGAATTCATAATTCAAATTCAAGGTGAATTTAAGAGTTAAGTCTTCAGAGTTCTTTAGATCATTTTGAGAAAGTCTCTTTGAGTCCTTTTGAGGAGTCTTCTACAATTTCTAATAATTTGTTTCAAGACTCGAGAAAGTGAGTATGAGAGTGAGGAGAATATATTCATGTGTCTACTTTATCATCACGATATCCTTCATGTAATGAACCAAACTCTTGAACTCATAATTCATATTCAAGAGAGAATTGAAGAGTAAAGTGCAAGAAAGCCTTTGAGTTCGATTGTGAATCCTTTGAGATAAACTATTGATTTGAACTAAGTTTTGATGAAGTAAGTAAGGGAATGTGAATAGTTATATACATGAGTTCCATGTAGTTATTTAGACCTTCGAGTGGAGTCATTCATGTTCATAACTTCCGCATGAACTCCATTAATTAAGTAACTTTGAGAGGAGTAGTAACTTCAAGTTCTATGTCTTGAGTAATATGTTTATAACACATTTGAGTGCGACTATAAAATGTAACGCATGAAGTCCTTGAGTTGAACTATTCATGCCCATAATTCCGCATGAACCCTAGAAGTAGAATAGTCTTGAGATGAGAAGTGTCTTTGAGTCCTTGAGTTGAGTAGTTCATGCTCATAATTCCGCATGAACTCTCCAAGGTGAACATTATGAAATCATCCATAAATATGAGATCATGAACCTTGAATCCATACTTCAGTTCAAGGAAAGTTAAGAGTCAAGTCTAGAAGTTAAGGAGTAAGTCAAAGAGAAATTTATAAAGTTTTCAAAAGTCTTTCACCAACGTTCTAACTTGTTTTAAGACTTCAGTTTCAAAGTTAAGCAAATAGTTCAGATTTATAGTTCTTTTCTTTAAAGAAGTATAGGGGAACTAAGTATTCCGAAGAAGTTTTAAATATTTTTCACATTTAAATAAGAACGCAAACGGAGATTTCCAAAGAGCCTTCGGGCTAGTTTTAAGAAAAGAGTAACCACTTTCTAAATGAAGCAAGAGAGTTAACTGAGATTTCCAAGATAACCTTTGAGCTATGTTTTGAGCACCAATCTCAAATCACAGAAGAAGTTGTTTTTAAAATATATGAGCTAAGTATATTTTTGGGAGTAGGATTGAGCTTCGTTATGGGGATGTGAGTTCATATTAACTCAAGTGTCCATAAACCATGTAGCCATCATGGATAGAAACGGGTCATACTTTTTCGATGAACCCTTTTCACAATAGATTAGTGGACTCACTTAGTAGTTCAAGTCTTATACTTCGGCAAGGTGTAAGATGATCGGACAACGTGGGCCTAATAACGCTGTACCATCACTATAGCTATTAACTGATGGTTGTCGATTAGAGAAACTCCCACAGTAGTAATTACATGGTTCCTCAATGGTAAATACTTAGTATGAATAGCGGTATGAGAATTCATTCATGCATTGAACAAGTAGACTTTAAGAGGGAGCATGCTGTGTCTTTTATGATATTTTGATTATAAGTTGACATCATGTTTTAAAACAAATTTTCTTTATATTGAACTTGTTTTAAACTGCTTTATATTGAAATGACTTTAGTTAAGTACCTTAAATTGAGTATCTTGAGTTGATATGTGCTTCATTAGTCGAGTATCTAATCTTTTAGTTGAGTATCTAATCTTTAAGTTGAGTATCTTATTATTGAGTTGAGTTGAGTTGAAGTGAGTTGAAAAGAGGTAAGTGTGTTTCATTTTTATCAAGTTCAAGATTATATTTATGCTTTAGAATCTCCTTAAATGCTCGTACATTCCACGTACTGAGCCATTTGGCCTGCATCTTTTGATGATGCATACACATGTATTCAGGATCATCAACAGGAGCTTTGTTGATACATCCGAGAGTTCGAGTTAGCTATGGTGATCCTCCTTACTTCTGGAGGATTTCATTTACTTTCAGTTTAGTCAGAATGTTGTGGGTCGTGTCCCAACTTCCATCTTTGTCATTTAGAGGCTTCACAGATAGTCAGTATAGTTGAGAATTTTGTATCATTTATTTTATTAAATGTATTAAAGACTTAAGTAGTCTATTTTATGGCGAGTTGAATATTTTATTATTCAGAGTTTTCTTTTGGGTTAACGCTATGTAAAGTTGAATTTTTTGAATTTTTATTTCAATTTTAATCTTGGGAAAAGGGTCTGATATACCCCTCAACTTTGTCATTTAGAGCTGATATACCCCTTGTTATGAAAGTAGCTCATATATACCCCTACTTATAAACAAATGTCTCACATATACCCTTTTCCTATAACGGAAATGAAAATAATAATAATTTTAATCTAATTTTTTATTATTTTTTTCTAAAAAATATAATCTTATATGAGTAAATTTAATCCTCGTCAAACATATTTTTTTTTTGACTTTTTTTTTTGTTTCAATGACTAATTTAGAATTATTATTTTAATAATCAAATTTATTTATGTTTCACTAATATTCTTTTAAAACTTATTGTAGATGACCACATTTTTTTCTTCGAATACAAAAATCAAATTACAATAGACAAAAAATAGTTTAATTTTTTTTTCTTTAAACAAAGGAATAAAGAAAAAAAATAAGAATAAGAAACTCAAATAATATAATAAAAGAAGTCAAAAAATAATATATGTATGAAAAAAATTAAAATATACCTTGAACTTTGATAGAAGAATCATATATACCCCTAAATATTTTTTTTATATTAAAAGTAAAAAATATAAATTTAAAACTAACTTTTTAACTTCCGTTAAATGAAGGGTATATGTGAGCTCATTTTGTAACGATAGGGGTATATGTGAGCCGTTTGTATAACGGTAAGGGCATATATGAGCCACTTTCATAACGAGGGGTATATCAGCTCCAAATGGCAAAGTTGAGGGGTATATCAGACCCTTTTCCCTTTAATCTTTTATATGCTTAAATTATTCTTCCACTTGTAGTAAGCCAGGATGAGGGTTCGCTTGAGACCAACAATGTTCTTCGAGTACGACCATGTTAAGGGTGTAGACTCGGGTCGTGACAAATTTGGTATCAGAGCACAAAGTTCAAGAGTCCTAAGGTGTCTATGAAGCTGTGTCAAGTAAGACCTTGCTTATGGTTGTGAGGGTCCACTTCTATAAATGAGGGACTACAAACATTTAAGAAAACTTTCCCTTCTTTCATACTTTTAATTGTTTAATAGAGCTAAGTCATAGAGATCTATTCCTACTCGAGCGTTCCCATATTCATACGATTACCCATCATACTAGAGGTGGTTGAAAAGTAAAGTCTAAAGATCCTTATGGATGATTTGTTCTTAGCAAGAGTCTTGAGAAAGTCATGAAACTCAAGAAGGGCTTAAGAGAAGTCCAAGAGCATGTTAAGTGTTCAGTTTCAGAGGAATGCACCCATATTCATATGAATCGTGCATTTGAGCTAAAAACGAGTTGTACTCTTTTCCTTAAATCCTTTTTTAGCTGAGATCTTTATGAGAAAGTATGTTTAGAGCTTGGGTAGTATTTTCACCTGAAAAGGTAGCATGAACTACGAGATCATGAGCAATAGTAGTGACAGAGCCCAGAGTTGGAGGAAAGTATGCAGAGGTTTAGTAATCCTAGAGAGGGAGATAATGTTTTGAAGAGATATATTACTATAGTCATGTACCTAGTAAGTTAGTAATGAGGAGTTTTCCCGTATGGGTAGACTAAGAAGTGATGAGTTGTGAAGAGCTCAAGATAGGAGGTAGAGTGAGAGGTGCAAGTCAAGATGAGTTAGAGTATACCTTAACTAGAAAGGGGTTATGATGATGTGTCATTGTGTTAGTAATGACCAAATGTAAGTGTTGAATTGAAGAACATGAGTATTCATAAAGTGATAAATCTAAGCTTGGCTTTAATTTGTTTTAGAAGGTCATGATGTTCATAAGAATTTTATAGAGCTTATTAAGTAATGAAGTATAGCATAGTAGGCGAGCAGTCGTATTCATATTTGTGTTTAGTAATGAACATTAAGCTTGAAATTTGATATGAGTGTTATGATCTAAAGAATGGTAGCATGAGGGTGTTGATGTTAGTCTTGAGATTTGATCTAGTATACTTGACATAGAGTAGGTGGGGATTTGATATGTTAGCTGCAATAAATATGAGTAGTACAAGTGAGAGATTCTAACCTTTAGATAAGAGCATGAAGTGTAGCTAAATCACAAGAGTAACAAGAGCGTTAAGAGGTGTACCGAGAGGCGATGTAATCAGAAGAGGTTAAGAGAAAACACCTTATCAATAGGTCTTAGTACCTCTTATGGAGTTTTAGATAAAAAGAGGATGTAGACAATTTAGAGTTGATGGAATAGGGCCATAGCTTTCAAGTGGCAACTTGGACCTAAGGGGGAGATGTGAGATGAGAAATCAAGTTTAGTGTTTGAGAGTAGGACAATAATGAATTACAGAGAGCTTGGCGGATATCCTTTTAGAGGTACTTTTAATAATGGAGTTGTTAGAGTACTAAGCTTGAATGTGATGCTGCTAAACAGTAGGTAATTCTTGATATGAGCCCGAGGTTGATTAAATGTAGTAATGGAGAGTAGTATTATTATGATGAGATTTCCTTTTGATGTATAGAACCCGAACCTAAGGATTTGAGTTAAGCTTGAATATAGTGAGAGAATATTGTTAGATGCAGAACTTAGTTAGAGTAACCCGTTCCATACCCAGTCCAGTCGTTATTCAAGGACGAATGATCCCAAAGGGGAGATATTGTAAGACCCTAGAAATTTTTTGAACTAGGAGTCGACACTTTAAGTAGTGCTGAGATTTTACCAAGGAATTTAAAATTTTGTAGTACCTTGAGTTCTAAAAAGAACTAAATTGGAAAAAGCGAAATATGAAATTTTGCAAGTTAAGGTAAGTATGAGTTTTGGGTCAACTTCAAATGACCATAACTCCAACCGCAGAATGATTTAGGTGTACAAAAAGATATATTAGAAAAGATATTTGAATTATCTTTACAACGCCATCATATTTTCTAACTTTCGAGTTCGTATGAGTGAGATATGACCTTTTGAAGTTAGGCTGTGCAATTAAGGAAATTTAACCGTATTAGTGAGAGGTATTTTGGTCTTTTACCTACACTATTTGCTGAAAAGATTAGAATAAAATCAAAAGATGGGTTTGACGGAAAAATTCCTTATAATCAATTAACTTATGGTGACCTCATAAGTTGAGGAAAGGATCAAAATAGTCCCTCTTCTGTGGGTTAAGGCTCAAATTCATCCTTGAGTTTTCACATGGAGCACTAATAGTTCATCATGTTTGCAATATTGGTGCACTTTTGGTCCTCCTTCAAAATTTTACCTATTTTTTAGCATTGATTTTATCCATAACCTATGTATGGGATGTTCAATCGTCATTTTATATATTTAGTAGAAATAACAACTCCATATGAAAGAATGTGAGAAGAAAAACACTTTGTTTTGTTTAGTAGAAATCGTATTGCAGGTAAACTCGGGAGGTTCATCACGATAATTTCACGTGCAATATTACAATTTTTTACTTTCATGCAAAGTCATATGTTAAGATGTTCTTAGTTTGGTTGCAGTAATATTTCTAGTGAACAGAACAAGGTGTTTTTCTTGTCATCTTCTCTCAGATAGAGTTATTAATTCTATTAAATACATAAAAAGACGATTAGACATTCCTTATATAAAATTTTAGACAAAATTAATGTTAAAAAATAGGCAAAATTTTAGGGGAGGACCAAAAGTGCACCACTATTGCAAACATGAGGGACTATTAGTGCTTCATGTGAAAACTCAAGGATCACTTTGAACCTTAACCCAAAGATGAGGGACTATTTTGAGTCTTTTCTCTCATAAGTTTTATATATATTACTGGATTAGAATTACGTACAAATATGAAACTTAAAATCAACTAAAAAAGGATAGTAAAATATCACAAACGGAACTGGGAAATTTATGTGAAGACTTTAGTTATATTAAATTATCTGCCCCATCAAAAGAGGCTTCTAAAAGAATTAAAAGAAGCCATAAGAATGACCATAAACCAGAAAAATCCGTCATTAGAAAAAAAAAGTTCAAAAAATCTAACAATGACCCTAGTAAAAATAGATTTAAACCAACAACGTAGAAAGGTGTTGGGGCTGTGGAAAAATAGGACATCGAGCTAAAGACTGCCCAGACACTAATAAAAAGAAATAAAATATTATTATGTTAGAATTAAAAGAAGAAGTTAAAGATAAGTTGTATTCTATCCTAGAAAAAAATGAAAACAACTCCTCCTCTGATGAAAATCTTAGAGATGAAGATAAGCTAAATATAGCCTATAATTATGATGATAGTAAATCATTAGACCCTTGTGAATGCGACAGTTAAATGCACCTGCAAGAATCATTCTATAAATGTCATCACTAGTAGTAATAAAGAAAAATTCTTTGATATGATAGACCATATTGAGGATACTGATTTTAAGAAAAAAAATACTAATCTCCTTAAAAGATTTAGTTCTTGATAAACAATCTAGTAATAGGACTATTAAACCCTTTGATATGACGAGTGTTTTAAATAAATTTAAACAACCAATTAACCTGAAACAACTCTACAAAGTACTCAGACCGAATTATTACAAATAAGGGATGAAATAAATTTAAGTAAGTAGAGACTCAATGCTCTAGAAGTTGAATCAATTACTAATAAAACATTAAATAATCTACCACCTAAACAAGAACCGTAAGAATGTGAATTTGAACCAGGAGAAACATCAAAAGAAGTAGAGTCTCTCGTAAAGCCTCTATCTAAATTAGGAATTAATACAATTGAGGTCATGCGACCACAAATCTACAACATACCTATCACATTAGGTATAAATAAAAATTACATCATTCATAAAACTGCATTATTTTATACAAGCGCAGATCAAAGTTGCATTATTGAAGGATTAATTCCTCATAAATATCTAGATAAAGGCACTACCCGATTATTCTCTGCAACAGGGGAAAAGCTTAAAATAAATTATAAACTCAGGAATGCTTAATATGCAATAATGAAATTGTTTTCATAAATGATTTCTTGATAACCAAAGACATAAATGAAGAAATTATATTAGGTATTCCTTTCATCACCCAAATAAAGCCTTATACCTCCAATTAGATAACATCCATACCAGAGTGCTAGGAAAGATTCTCATCTTCCCCTACCTAAATAGTATGTCAAAAGATGAGAGTAATTTCATAAATGATAAATAAATCTTTCAAATAAATTCGCTTTCACATCAAGAAAATTTTAGAATAAGGGTTATTAAACCTTCTCCTACTCCTAGATTTTTTTTAGCACTAGGAGTTTTCCACTTTCAAAAATAATTTAAACAATGATTGCAGCGCACCCATAAATTTTCCATAAAAATTATATATTATTATCAAGTTCTTATTTCCAAATAAAGGGAAGAAATCTCACAAAATTTTAAAAGAATTTTCCAGGGAATTTATGAGACCAGGAATAACCAAAAAATGAAAAGATACCTTTATACTTCATCGGCTAGTCACAAGATGATAATTATAAAAACATACCCACAAACGAGTCAAAGAAAAAATTTCTCCAAATAAGAAGTAATACACTGTTACAGGTACTGTCAAATACTACACTTGATCAAATGTGAAAATTATGAAAGCCCTGATACACCAACAAAAAATATGTGGAGACTAAAGATCCCCGCAGAAACCAGAGATATTATGAGTTTACATTAACGGATACATTCGGTAAAAATTGAGCATATATTTGAGAAAATCAATACCTATTATCAACTCAACATCAAAGATAGTTTGAAAAATTTCAGGTAGAAAGGAATATATCTACCTTATTAGAAGATATTAAATTATGCAAGTTCCTTATTGCCAATAGGAAAACTTATATTATTAGCTGGTTCTTATATTATTAGTTGGTCCTTTGACATTCATGAATTTGAGAGGATCAAATATTTAATCGAGAAAGTTAAAATTCAGACGCCAACTATCCCCAATGATAAGTTAATTTCAAGTTCATCACCCCGAAAGGATTATATCAACTCCAAAGAAAGATTAAATAGAAGTCTCTAGGAAGCCTTATGAAACCTCAACACTGATATGAAATTAAAATTTGAATTATTAGATATTGCTGCTTCACAAGACGAGCTTTGCAACAGAGATATGTTAGATCTACAAGAAATAGCACAATCATACCTCCTTAACTAAAAGAAAGTGCCAGCACACTTTGATGATGAACAAAAGAAATATCAAGAAAGGAAGAAATAACAAGTTTCAAGACCACTATGATAAAAATCAGCATAGGACAATGCAATCACATGTTAACATTTACTATGTAAATAATTCCACAAACACATGGACCCTGCAGGAACAAAAGTCCAAGCCACAAAGTGACAAAGACTTGATATCAAGATACAAGATATAAGATACATGTTTTTCAGCATTTAACACAAGGAGAAATACATGCAGCAAAACTACGTGTACAACAATGTGGCATGTATTCCTTGCCACGAAAAAATATTATTAGATATGTGTAATAGTTAGTAGATACATGTAAACATAATTGTGTATAAGTGTATGCACACATGTAAACTAGATAGCATGATAAGTTAGATTAGTCAACACTTTTGAGGCCTATTTAAGGCTTTCAACTTGTATCAATAGAGGACATTCAAAATCATACGACTTTGAAACCTCTCTACAATTCTCTCCATTATCCCCACTTTTCCCATGTTTTCCAATGCTCCAATCATCCATGTTCTCACTCTTTCCCAAATCAATGAAAATTATTTTGTAAGTATGCTTTCTCTACTATTTTGTTTATTTGTTTTCACGTTTAAAGTTTATGTTTTTGCTACTATTTTCTTGTTCTTCTCTTTTCTTAAGTTTTGTTTTTAAGTGTTTACTTGTTCTTGCTCCCTTCCGTTACTCTGTCTAATTTTCCGTAGGATTACATTCCGAAACTTGGTCTGTCCCCTTCATAAATGAGCATAGCTGGATAATTGAATGCCATGAATCATAACTTGATTGGATTATTATGAAAATGTACTTGTGATTGTGTTTGTCGAGTGTTGCATTCCGACACACTAACTTAGATCACTTGCCACATTTTGGTATAAACTTTGGACATGTTGCCACATGCCAGCATAAGGATTAGATCGGGTACCACGTACTGGTACACTAACAGTTTGTGTATGTGTTCCATGAGAAAACCATTGACTTGACATAATTGTATATCTTGATAATTATGGAATCGTATTGTGGAATTGTACGTTAATCGTAAATGATAACTGATATTGTATTTCTCCAGAATTATTAAATGATTATGAGGACTTATATTTGATTATTCTACAATGTTAAGTGAACCTTTTATGTACCTTGTTGTTTAATGAACCAGGAATGGCAAGCCCAAATCGGGATATGATACGATATATGGAAAGGTCCTGGGGTTCAAGAGTTGCTTATGTTTGAGAGGAAGGTTGTCCGTGTATTTAAAGAGATTCGTGGTTAGAGTTTTCGGAACCTTCATAAAAGGCGCCATATGGCTAGGAATGGGAAAGATGAAGAGAAGGCCAGGGTATGCCGTCATTCGGGGGGAGAGGGGATGTTGGTAGTTGTAATTATCGACTCTCCTATGATTTAGAGTGGTTAGAACAGGATCGAGAACCTAGTAAGTAAGTTTACTGAGTTGGGATCTAGTAGTGAGGGTGCTAGTGTATTTCGGAGGTATTTGAGAGAGGGTAAAGGTGGAGAAGAGAGTGGCTTTATTGTATGATATTGCTAGTTGAATGCTTATCTTATATGGTGCACATCGGGTTGACCAATGATTCCTATCATACATGTGGTTTTATACCGATACTACTCTTTTCATGACTTTGGCATAGTCTGGAGTCAGGGTCGGTGATGTCTCATTATGTGAAGACGAAGAAATTCTCCAACAACTTCTATTTTTCCTTCTGCATGGTGGGAGCTGTGTCTTTTCATTATTATGCTTGGCTTTGTACTCTTAGTAGCTCTTGCTCCTGTTTAGACTAGATCTTTGGGGGTGATAATACTTTACAAGTCTTAACTTGAAAATATTTTGAAGGTTCTTATTTATAAAACCATGTTATTTCATTTTTTTTTGCTTTTCTTTAAATTTCCGCATGTTTTAACTTGGGGATATGAGGATTCTCTTACTTAGGTGCTAGAGTAGGCGCCCCCATGACTCGGCGGGTTGGGTCGTGACACCAGGTAAGGCTAACGTTGTTGTTGATGCCTCGAGAGTAGGTCTTCTCTGGGTATTACTTCCCATGTTGAGGAGGATAATAAAGAGTAAGCAAAATATGTGCATAGACTTGCATGATTAGGTGTTAAATTAATGGATTCCAATGAAGGAGGAGTAGTGGTGATGAATAGGGCTGAATCATCCATAGTGTTTGAAGTGAAAGAGAAACAAGACCAAAATCCTATTTTGCTTGAATTGAAGGCTAAATGTTCATAAGAAAAGAGTGATAGCTTTTGAACAAGGTGGAGATGGTGTATTGAGGTATCAAGGTAGATTGTGTGTGCCAAGTGTGGATGAACTACAAGATAGGATCATGAAGGAAGCTCATAGCTCCAGATATTGTATCCATCCTTGTTTCACAAAGATGTATCATAACTTGAAAGAAGTCAATTCGTGGAGTAGTATGAAGAAGTGCATCACAGAGTTTGTTTCTAAGTGCTCGAACTGCCAACAAGTCAAGGTAGATCACCCAAGACTCGATGGTCTGACTCAGAATATAGATTTTCCAGAATGGAAATGGGAGATGATCAATATGGATTTCATTACAGGTTTACCACGGTCTCGCAGGCAACACGATTTGATTTGGGTGATTGTAGATCGCATGACTAAATTAGCACATTTATTACCGATAAATACAACCCATTCAACAGAGGATTATGCTAAGTTGTATATCCAAGAGGTATTTAGAGTTTATAGAGTTCCGGTGTCCACCATTTTAGATAAAGATGTGCAATTCACCGTGCAATTCTGGAAGTCTTCCTAGAAAGGTTTGGGTTCAAAGGTGAACCTAAATACTGCTTTTCATCCACATAGATATGGTCAAGAAGAGCGCACAATTAAGACTTTAGAGGATATGTTGAGGGCATGTGTGATCGATTTCAAGGGCGATTGGGATGATCACTTACCTCTCATAGAGTTTTCTTACAACAATAGTTATCATCTAGCATCCGAATGACTCCTTATAAGGCTATTTATGGGAGAATATGAAGATCTCCTATTGGATGGTTTGAGGTTGGTGAAGCTGGGTTGATAGGACCAGACTTGGTTCATCAATCCATTGAAAAAGTTAAGACTATTCAAGAGAGGTTTAAAATAGCACAGAGTCGTTAGAAATCCTATACATATATTAGGAGAAAAGACTTAGAGTTTGTACTAGATGATTGAATTTATTTGAAGGTTTCACCCATGAAGGGTGTTATGCTATTTGGTAAGAAGGGGAAGCTTTGTCTCGGGTATATTGGTCCTTATAGAATATCCAAGAGGATCAGTAACATGGCTTATGAGTTGGAGCTATAACAAGAGTTAGCAGTGGTCCATATGGTATTCCTTTGAGTGTTGAAGAAGTGTATGAGCGATGCTTCACTTATCATACCTACCGAACTTATTGGTATTAAGGATATCTTATCTTCTAAGGAGAATCCTATTCAAATTCTTCACCGTTAGGTTTGCAAGTTGAGAACCAAGAAAGTAGCGTTAGTCAAGGTGGAGAATCAGTTTGTTAAAGAGTCTACTTGGGAAGATGAGGAGGATATGAAGAAGAGATACCCACATATCTTCGAGTCAGAAAAAATTCCAAATTAAGGCACTAATCCTTTCTTGGCATTTATTTCAAGTTGAAATATTGTGTTACTTTGCATATTGAGTGTTTGAACTGAGTGTTTGATGTTACCACCCTTAGTATACTTAGAGTACTCTCATTCAATGACAAATGTTCCCATGGGGGAGATATTGTAACACCTCGGTATTTGAAAGAACTAGAACTAGAAAGAACTATTTTGGAAAGTTATGCTAAGTATGAGTTTTCAGTCAACTACAAATGATCATACCTTTTAGTATAGTATGATTTAGGTTTCCCATAAGATATCAAATGAAAGGTCTTAGAATGCTCTTTCCAACACCATTGAGTTTGCTAATTTTCGAGCTCGTAAGAAGGAGATATGCCCGTTTGAAGTCAGGCTTTCCAGTTAAGGAAAGTTACCCAAATTTAAGAGAGGTATTTTGGTATTTTCTTACCCAATCAGATTAAAAAGAAATTTGATAATATTAAGGGGTCGAAAATTATTTGGTTCAGTTTTACAAATCATAAAATACTCTAGGGTTTTGAGAGGAGTTCAATAAGAGGAGAGATTCATTAATTTGACAAGTTCTTAAGGTTTTTGTTGCAGATTTCGCCAAATGTTTGATCCCTAAAAGGTATGTGAGTTCTCATAGTGTTGGTGTCGTTGACCTACACACCAATCATGTTCATTTCAACGAAGTTTAGTTCTTGAAGTTGACAAATTTTAGTTCTTGATTTGTTTCTTGAAAGTAATGTTTCCGTTCTTGAATTAGGATGGGTTTGATGAGTTCTTGAGATAAAAATTAGTGAATTGAGGGTGTTTTGGAGTATATTATCGTGTAAATAATTTAAGCATTGAATCTAAGTGATTGGAGAAGAACCATTCAATTCTAGATGAATTAGGGTCGAAAAATAACTTAGAAAGTTCTATGCAGGGGCTGGCGCGCCGCGCTAGCAGTGCGCGAAAAAGTTGGTTTTTTTTTTTTTTTCTGGGGCGCTGCACCACATAGTGAGCCCAACTTCCCTTCTGTACCTTAATGTATGGCGCCCTGCGCCACTTAGTGCACCAGGCTTGCCTTGTCCTCTACCCTTTTTCACTTTTTTCCGTATGAGTTTCCTTGAATCTTACCTATGTATTCTAGTTATGTTCTATACTCAAGGTATGTCTAAACATCGACAGATCATCCATAACATGAGATCATAACCCTTGAATCCATAATTCAAATTCAAGGTAGAGTTGAGAGTCAAGTATTAAGAGTTCTTTGAGTCATTTTAAGAGGCCCTTTACAATTATTTTACAACTTGTTTTAAATGACTTGAACACAGAGTTAAGGAAGAGTAGAGTGAGTGAATTTTCTTTAAAAAGATATATGATAACTAAGAATTTTCAATAGCAAATTTTTTTATATTAAAGATGAGAGGTAGCATCGACTTTCAAAAGAGTTTTCATGAGTAGTTCTGAGTACCGTCTCTTTTCAGACCAATTTTTAGTAATAAATTCAAACCAAATAAAGAGTTATGTTTTTTAAAACGTATGAGCTGGTATAATTTTGGAGTAGTATTTAGCACAAACATGGGGGAGAGTTCATACAAATCATAATCCATAAACCATGTAGCCAACGTGGCTAAAAAGGGTCATACCTTTTAGTTATTCCATAATGTTTTTAGCACATACTAGTGGATCCACTTAGTATTAGATTCTATACCCCGGAAAAGTATTGGATAGTTCTTGCAGCATGGGCTAGACGTTGTATCATTACATAGCTCATAGTGATGGCTGTCGGTTAGATATTCTCCCACATATTTATTTTGTATATTTATGCATACAATTAAAGTTTATATTGTATTTTATAATACATTGAGTTGTTATCTATTTTTTGAAGCTTTTCTTTTTACTGTATCTTTATTACTGCTTTACATTGAAAGGAGTTGATAAGAGTTGAGACAAGGTAAGTGTTTTTTTTCAATTCCAGTTCAAGCTTATGTCTTGTTTTAGATTTTCGTCATGCTCGTACATTTCATGTAATGACGTCATTTGTCCTGCATATTTTATAATGCAGATACAAGTAACCATGATCAACATCCAACACTTCGTTGATCCAATCGAGTTGCAGAGTCATTGGTGAGCCTCCTTGGTTTCTGGCGTATCCCTTTATTATGTTTTATTATTTAGTTTTATTATGATGATCAGGGTTCTCGTACCAACATTCCTAATAGTATTTAGATGCTTAACAGATAGATAGACATAGTTCATGATTCTTTTCATCTTCCATTTGCTTATGGTGAGACTTGAGTTTCCACTTTGGCTAGTCGAATGTTTATTTGTAAAACATTCTAAGTTTACTTTTGAGGTGGTTGAGTAAATTTTGCATTTGATTTCATTTCTTAATACTTAAGTCTTACTCTGGGATTCTAGATGTAATGCCCCTAAAACAACCTAGGTTGAACTAGAGCTTCACATGTGTCTCTTGAGCTAATTATGTGTTAAAATGGTCAATAATGATGTCTTGAGGCAGTGTCTAATGAGTTGAAATGTCCGTGAACGTCCATGACATTTGAAATATATGCCTTGAAAAGTACTTGTGTGTCCTTATATGTTTTAGCAATTTTTACGTGTTCGTTTTGGTTGGTAATGATGTGAGGTGACCCTAGGACTTAGATGACTATGTATAGGGGTTCAACGTCCGGGTACTAATCCACCTAGGACCCACAAGGGGTCTTAAAAGAGGACCCAAGACTTGGCAACAAAGCTGCCAAGACAGACCCAATCCACGTCCTTCACCTACGGCCAGTAGGTAGGATGACGCCCCATCGTTGGGGGCGTAGCTCCACCCTTAGTGGTTTTATATTAACCCACTTTGTGGCCAGACTCAGTCTAAATTGACGCCCCAGCATGACGGGCCATTGAGTAGGCGACGCCCAGTAGCTTGGGGCCGTCGATGGGTCACTGTAAAGCTGTCACAAAAATTCTGCTAAGCTTGGGTGTTTTTGTAAATTCACCCCAATTCTTTTGTGAACCATGACTGATTAATTTATGGTTTCTAAATTATTTTAATTTGTTTTGAAGTACTAGACCTATACAAGACCCCATTTTCAAATATTCAAAACCCCTCTCTCATGAAAGAACTCTCTCAAACTCCATTTAAAGCTAAGACTCAAGGTTGAGCTAGGGTTGAAGGATTTGGACGTTTTCTTAATCACAATTTCGTGGGTTTCTTCTCATTGAGGTAGGATAGTAATCCTTGAACTTCCTTTCATTCAAGGAGCTAATTCTAAATGATTTCAAAAAGGGTTTTCAAACTCCAACTTTGTCTATCTTTGACTCTAAGCATGGGTCTTTGCATGAAATGTTTTGAGTATTCAAATATGTTATTTTAGTGTTATTTGGAGTTTTAATGTCAAAACTCCAACGAAACCATGTTTATGCTTATTATCAACTTTAAGATTATGAAGTGGGTTTGTTGCTTTTAGCTAGATAATGTTAGAGTTGAGTTTCTTTTGATAAATTTTGGGTTAGCTACTTTCCATATATGCTATGTTATGTTGCTTAGATGAAATATTGATAAAAGGTGGTGAGATCTTGGATGAAGGGTGAGTTGCTATATCTTATTTAGTTTTCAATTGAAATGATTCTTGAGTGGTATGGTCCACCTTTGGTGGTGGTATTTACTTGAAGTTCATGATTATATTGTATAAATGTGTGTACTGTGAATGTGTACTTGAAGGCATATAATGTGAAGTGAAATAGTGATTATGATGTTTATGCATGAAATGTTTTAGAAGATTTTGATGTGTATCTTGATGATAGATACTATGTTTAAGTGAAGAATATGTTTATGTTAAGCATGCTAGTGTGTGAAATATGATGAATAAAAGTATAAGCATGTATAGGGATCAATGTTATGAAAATGGTGATTATATGAAAGGTGTGCTCATACACATACACTTGAATGAATGAATGAAGTTAAAGAATATGAATGGGGGAGTTTTGGGGTGGACATTCTTCGTGAGTTGAGATAAAGTGTTTAGTAGCAACCTCACTATTTCCCAAGAGCTTTCTAATGTAGGTTGGAGGATGGATACCCTTCATGAGTTGAGATGTGGTGTCCAATAGTTATCCCTCGACCTTTGTTAATGAATGTTTAAGACTTCGTGGGGAAGTTATGCTTAGCACGGAGAGGATTCGAAGAAGGGTGGTTACACTTCGTGAGTTGAGATTTTGTATCTAATGTAACTCTTGAGATGAGGACTCCTCGTTAGTAGAGAATGAGTTACTTAGAATAAATCTCCTTATCCATTAGCTATGCACCCGCATAGGTGTAGCTACTGGAGAATCCATGTAAAGGCTAAGAGAATGACCCTACCCTAGGCAAGTGGGGATCCCTCATCCGATAGGGGTTAATGTCGGGATTCCATGTCTAGCTCTCATGGTCTATGTCGGTTAAATCTAATTCCCCACAAAAGATGTAATGAATAAGTCTCCTAAAGGGTGTACTACTTAGGGTAGGTAGTGATATGGGACGCTATTTATCCATTGCACAAGTAGGCACTTGAAAGGGGAGTCTTGGTGCGTCTTTATATGTAATGTATGAATGTATGATAAAGAAATATAAGTGAAGTTATGTGATTTATGTCTAATGTTACTAAATCATGTTAAGATTATGTCTTGTATAATGAAGTTTATGAATGATGAATGTGGTGTACCTAATGTCATGGAATCCTCACGGATCACATTGTGGGAGTAGTAATATAGGATGCTATTCTCACATTGCACTTTGTGTAACTTGCAAGTCCACTTGGAGAAGGTCACTTATGTGAAGTTCATAAATGCATGTATGTTTTCTCTAATGTCTAGTAATAAGATGTGGACTTGTTACCCATGCAAAGTAAGCCTATAATGAGTAGTCTTGAGGATCACTTAGGTGTGCATCAAAGATATTGTATGTGCGGTTACTTCATGTCTTACGTTAGTGAGTCTTAGGATAACCTTGTTTAGGGAAACTTCTAAGGAAATGAGTCCACTGTGAGCCGAAGGGATGTGAGTTCACTGTAATGTTTTTTTGAGTTCACTGTAAAGTGGTTCTTTGTGCTAAAATTTTGGAAGTTCTATTTTTGGTGTTAAATGATGATTTATATGTTGTTTTACTTCTATGTTAATGAAGGTCTTATTTAATTGGCATAAAATCTTATTTCTACTAATGTCCATTTTTGCATGTTTTTGCATATGCCAGACTTAGTACAATGTTTGTACTAACCCCATACTTTTCTATACTCTATAGGTATAGGTTGGAGGCAAGTTGAAGGTTACAAGGCAAGCTTGAGAATCTTTTCTCTCAAGATTAAGTATGTCCTCATATATCCAAGGGCATTTTATTTATTTCTTTAGTTCTTGTATAAGACTTATTATGTATTTCTTTCTATGTAAAGGGGTGTGTGCTTAAGATATTTATGTCGTGTCTTTACGTTGGCTTGTGACAATGAGACTAATCTTTAGTATTTATGAAAGATATTTCCTTATTATTATTATATCGTGAAATATTTTAATTTTGCACTACTTTTCATATCTTATGTAATGAATTATAGCAAAAAGGCTAGTACAAGACCTCCGCAAAGTCAAGTACACAATTATTCCGACCCAAGGATTGCCCTAACTTCTAGAGGGTACTTTCGGATTGTTACAAGCTTGGTATCAGAGCATAAGGTTATGCGAAATAGTTTAGGGTCTAAACTCTCACAAGCCACGTCTAGTAGAGTCTTGTTCATCGATGTGAGTCGCGACACACCCATGTGTAAGAGGCTATAAGGTGATAGATGTTTCACTTTCATCGTTATGCTAAAGTCGTGCCTTAGAGTTGAGTTATATAAGATGTATTTCTCAACCTTTTCTCTTGTGTTATAGGACATGAATATAAGAAGGACAACCACTAGAAAGGAGCAGGGAGGAGTAGCTAGTGATAGGATCCCTCCCCGTGTTGAGCAAGTCCCTATAGTTGGACAAGAGGATGTGAATGAGGCGGTTACCCCTCCGGAACCTCAAGTTCCTCCAATGCCTCCAATGCCCCAAGGTCCTCAAGCTCCCTATGTTGAAGGGGATATGACTAATACGGAGCTAAGGGATGCCCTTATGGATTTAACCAGACTCATGATGACTCAAGCTCAAGTCGTCACTAATCATTTGGTTGCCCAAGCTAACCAAGGAGGTGGACCTCAACCTAATGCAAGTACTCCTGCTTTTAGAATTTAGGATTTCATGAGGATGAACTGTAACGACCTATTTAGTTGTTTTGAGCAGTAGAGTTCATTCTGGAAATAACTGTCTGAGACGACGGATCCCACGATGGACCGTCGAGGGGGTCTCATTCCAAAACACTTAGAATTCTGAAATTGAGTGCTGAAATCGACTCTCTGAACTCTGTGACGGACCTGCAGGATGGACCGTCACAGACACGATGGACCGTCGAGGGGGTCTCGTTCCAAAACACTTAAAATTCTGAAATTGAGTGCTGAAATCGACTCTCTCAACTCTGTGATGGACCTGCAGGACGGACCGTCACAGACACGAACGGACCGTCGTGATCCTCCGTTTCAAAACACTTCAACTCTTGAAAATTGGGCACTGGGAGCAATTCTCTGAACTTCGTGACGGACCTGCAGGACGGACCATCACAGATGCGACGGACCGTCACAGGTGTGACGGACCGTCACACGCAGCGTAACCCCACACGATGTCAGCTTCCACTAATTATTTTAATGGATGTTTTGGGCTATTATTTATGTATTTAGTGGACTAGCTTTTATAATGGAGTTAGTGGGTATTAAAGAAAATAACTTTAGACTAATGGGGGATTACTTTTACAATTTTATAATTATAGTCTTGCATTATTATTAGAGGATGGAGTCTTTAATTGAGAGGAGGAAGAACTGATCAGCTGAGAAGCAGTGAGAGAAAAACGTGAAAGGGAGAGGAGAACAGGCATTTTGGACTTCGGATTGAAAGGGTTCTTAGGCAATAAGCAAGGCAAAGGCATTGGAGAGGTAGCTTGCTTGATTTCGGTTCTTCGGTGGAGGTAGGTTATGGTTTATTTCTATGTGATAGATAAACTCTAAATAGCGATTGATATGTATTGGATGATATTGTAAAGTCTCCTATTACTTGATTTTGTGGTTGTATATTATGATTGTGTGGTTTGTGTTTTGCCTAAAATATTGAGACTATTGAATTTTATTCTTGAAAACTCTCTTTTGAAGTGATGCCTTGAATAAAGAAGGCTTGATGGAAATAAAATGATTTGAAAACAGTTTTAATAAATTAAATACATTTTTGGATCGGAGTGTCACGTTCCGACACGGTATTTTTGGATCGGAGTGTCACATTCCGACACGGTATTTTTGGATCGGAGTGTCACGTTCCGACACGGTATTTTTGGATCGGAGTGTCACGTTCCGACACGGTATTTTTGGATCGGAGTGTCACGTTCCGACACGGTATTTTTGGATCGGAGTGTCACGTTCCGACACGGTATTTTTGGATCGGAGTGTCACGTTCCGACACGGTATTTTTGGATCGGAGTGTCACGTTCCGACACGGTATATTTTGGATCGGAGTGTCACGTTCCGACACGGTATTTTTGGATCGGAGTGTCACGTTCCGACACGGTATTTTTGGATCGGAGTGTCACATTCCGACACGGTATTTTTGGATCGGAGTGTCACGTTCCGACACGGTATATTTTGGATCGGAGTGTCACGTTATATTTTGGATCGGAGTGTCACGTTCCGACACGGTATTTTTAAATGAAAAGAATCTTGAATTATATTATTTTACTCAAATTCAAAGAAACTATTTTCCCAAATGAGTATGGTGTGGAGGCATGAGTCCTCAAGGGTGTGCTTGATGTTGTGATTGATGGTGTACTTATTATGGTGTTGTTGCCAATGGTTTATGTAATTGTTACTTGCTATCTGTTAAGTATTGTGGTTGACTGTATATTATTATTCGGTATATATTGTTTTCTATTTTGAGTTGGCCGATGATACCTACTCAGTACGTGTTCCTTGTACTGACCCCCTACTTGTATTTTCTTCTTTGTTATTTTGTGGAGTGCAGCAAGTGTGCCATCGTCTTCGACTCGCCCTCAGTTCTAGCCAGTCTTCAGCATATCAGAGTTCGGGGTGAGCTATTATTCTTAGCTCGTGCTGGATTCTCTTCTTCAAGTCTTGATGTCTTTGAATTTCGGACATGGACCATTTTCTTACTTATTTTGTTTCTCAAACATTCTTAGACTTTGTAATTTGAGGATAGATGTTCTTGATGTGATGACTTCCAGATTTTGGGGATGATAAGTGTAAACTTAGAAGCTTATTTACTTAGTTACCTTAAATGAGATTTTGAGTCTTCCGCATTATTTTGTTATTTACAGTTGAACTATTGGTAAATATTGGAGTTTAGATTTGTTGGTTCGCTCACCTAGTAGGATAAGGGTGGGTGCCACTCACGAGATCGTTTTGGGTCGTGACAAAGTTGGTATCAGAGCGTTAGGTTCGTCGGTCTCATCACACAAGAACGAGTTTAATAGAGTCTTAAGGAACGGTAGGGGGACGCCTTTACTTTTCTTTGAGAGGCTATAAGACTTTAGGAAAATTCCTTTCTTTCTTTCTTCCTTTCGTGCTATTACTTGGATCAAATTGGTATCTGGGTGATACAAATTGGTATCTAACCTTATTCACTCTATTTTGCATATGATTAATATTAGAGTAGTAGAATTTGAAACACCAACACCAATAGTAGAGTATGCATCCTTAAAAATAGATATGTTTCCACGATTCACTATAGACATGTAATTACTAGTGACTAGTATGATCTTTTTATTAAGTTCTTAAAGTTGAAACCCCTATTCTTCATGGGTACTGAATATGAAGATGCTTATGATTTCCTTATTGTTTGTTATGAGAGTTGTTTCATAAGATGGATATGGTAGAGTGATGGGACATTGAGTTTTTGACTTACTAATTTTGGGATGATGCGAAAATGTAGTGGCAGTCTCATGTTGAGTCTTGCCGGTAATGACACTACCTATGACTTGGGTAGCATTTTCTGGCTTCTTCATGGAGAAATATATTCTACGGATCTTAATGGATATGAGGTAGATAGGGTGAAGCAAAATGACTTTGCCATGGTGACAACATCCAAAAAGAAAAAAAAAAAAATCATAAGGGACGGCTAGATAATGAATATTATTACTTTAGAAAATACAATTAGTAAAGTACTTCTCATAAGATATATGGGTTGCTTAGTGAATGACGAAATTTTGTTGAGTCAATTGAGGGAAGAATTTCTACTATGATTTTTTTTTTAAAAAAAAAAAAATAATTAACTGCACATAAAAAGGGTCATGATAAGACTACTACAATAGTACCAATGCTCACTTGATTAGATACGTTAAGTGTATTACTTTTACTATCGACCTGATCTTAGAAAGAATGCAAATTGTTTAGGCTAAAAACAGAACAAATTTGATAATGTTTTGTAGTTATTCAATGGGTAGAAATGTGTGGGTTATTTGAGTACGATCTTCTCGATAAGTATGATGTGTTCTAATGATGGATTTAATGACCTTTCACGGTACGGTACTAGTGTTACGTAGAAACAAATACATCGATTGTCAAGTTTGAATACTAACTACTTAAGATGTAATTAGTGGTATGACATATTTAGATAATGAGATTCAGTGTTGCTTTCACATTTGAGAAACCAACTAGTTTATTACTATAGACACTTGGATTGTATTACTTTTGAAAAATATTTTAGCGATGGATCTTTGGTACAATATTAAAATATATTTAGGTTGTGATATGTATCTTGAGGGTTCTGAATGAGGACTGACGATTTTATCTTAAGCTTCAAAAGGTATATTGATACTAGGATGACAAACTTATAGGGAAAGAAAGTCCTATTGAGTATACTTGGGTGAACTAAATTGAAGATTTTGGTAAGAAAATACTTATAAAATTGAGTTAGTCCCGTAAATTTGATTGGTATACCTGAGTTTAAGGTGTCATGTCGAGGAAAAGGTCACTTCTTGATGATTAAAAGGTCTGGTTAAGAATGATGGTAAAAAGAGAAAGTGATATATGACCTATATGATTTATGTTTGTTATATTAGTATCGAAAATTCTCATTTAGATCAGTTTTAGTGACAACAAGGTCTTGAAAGTGTTTCGTCGGTTGTGATATCAAATTTATTATTTGCTTAAGAGTTGGACACTAGGCCTAGTCCTACATGAAAAAGGATTGAAATTATTCTCTTTATTTGGTTTCCAATTCTATTAGAAAAAGAATTAGAATTGTAATCCTATTTGTTGTTGATTTTGACTTTGTAAGGAAAAACACAATTGTATAAATAGAGGATGGTCTTAAGAGAAAAATTCAACTACTCATTAGTATTTTGACTATTTTCCTTGAAAGACATTAGGACATAAGAGAGGTTTTGAGAGGGAATCAACAAGAGAGAAGAAAAAGATTTATTTTGTTGCATACTTTTTCTCCGACCATCAACCTTAAGATCGTGTTTCCTAATTAAATAACCGT
The DNA here is from genome assembly GCA_016801875.1 of Solanum sitiens. NCBI lineage: Eukaryota > Viridiplantae > Streptophyta > Magnoliopsida > Solanales > Solanaceae > Solanum > Solanum sitiens. The sequence continues at coordinate 3,010,313 of JABWTJ010000122.1, read as the reverse complement.
TGGACTGGGATAAAATTTTAAATACATGTTTTTGAAATCTTGGTGGTTGATTTAAACGGTGGAGATTGGATTCGGATGTCCGAAAGATTCTTTTCTTGGTCCTGAATAACAGCTGCGTTTGGGTGGTGCTTGCATTAAAATTGTAGAGGCATTGTATTTATAGTGTGTATTATGAGGTTTTTTTTGCATAATATTTATTAATAGGAATCTTAATTTAAGACCTGATACTTTAAAATCTGGTAGAATTTGACTTTGAGGGAGGAAAAAATAAATAAATCTTATTGGTGCATATCTGGGTTCAGGGATGCGTGGTTTTAGCTATTTTTGTCTTGGTTAAGGTAATAGTGTCACATGTCATCAGATCGGTTAAAGCTATTGGATAAACTTAAGAAAGGTATGTACAAACATCAATTCAAGTGGATGATAAGTTCTGTTGTAGTGTTGAATTTAGTAATGAGTATGGTTGAATTTTTAGTGATGAATATGGTAAGGCCGATGAAGTGACGATCAATGATAAGTTAAGATATAGGAATTTATAAAAGTCTTCAAAGTATAAGCAGTTGTAGACATATAAGGGTATTGGATTACATAGTTGGATTTAGAATTCAATTTTTTTTTTTTTTTTATTTTTTTCATTATAAGTTTGCATTTCTAGTGATATGTCTTATCAAGGTATGAATTTGTAAGATAATAAAGAATTGATTGCATAGGGTATGGAGAATGTGAAAGAACTTACACATGATTAGAGTCGTAAAGTTTATTACTTTTGATTGTTAAAGAATCTAAGGAAGAGTTTTCCTCACAGTTTTGAGAATGTGAACTAAAACGTCACGGATTGTTGGTAAAAAGATGAGATCGGTAAGCGATCTAGAGAACAAAAGTCTTAAATATTGAAGGATTGATAAATTTAGAATTTTGCACCATGGAAAGAATTTTAGAAAAGTGAAGGAATAAGACCTATCGTATAAATATTTGGATGTAACTGAATGTTGTTTTATTTTTTTTTATTTTTTTTTTCGCCTACGAGTTTAGATATGATTGTGCGATGTGAACTTGATCGGTACATACTTACTATGAGTTTATCATCGACTTTTATAAAGATTGAGTTTTAATTTGGATGACAAATAGTGAGATATGGAAAATTAGAGTTTTACGTGAGATTAGATTTCTCAAGTTATGATAGATGACCTAATAGTGTTATAATGTGCTACATAGACATTTTATGGTAAATAGAGGTTATGAGTTTATAGTATACAAAATAATTTGAGTACCCAAGAATTTCCCCAAGTATTGGCATAAGGTATATGATGGTGTTGAATGGTAGCTAAAGCATGATATATGAAAGTAGCAGAAAGTTGACTTTGAGTGTGATTTAATGATTTTATCTCGATGAAAATATACTCTTAAATTTGAAATTAGTGTTATTAGCCTTGTTTGGGACTCATATTTGTCATGAAATGCTTTAACAGAAAGAGAAATAGTCATAGTTTGAACATATATTTGATAAGAATGCTTGACATTAATGATGATTGGGAGTAAGGAAGATGATCAGTGTGGTTATAAGGTTTTGTTTATAGTAAGAGTATTAACTTCAGTGCATGTGGGGTTCGATAAATTAAGTATGTGTGCAATTATAATATGGACTAGTTGGTGATCTGTGTATTATGAGTGTGTGGTGGCTGATTCAAGTTCACTTCTGATTGGAATCATTATTGATTCAACATTTTATCGTGAGTATGTGGGGGAAAAATACACCTAATGGTTGTGTCAAGGTCCTTGAGAATATGTTGCAGATTAGCTTTGATGGTTATGGAAAATACCTATTGTTGTTGGTTGAGTTTACGTACAACAATAGCTACCACTTGAGTATGGATATGACCATATCCGAGGCATATTAAGAGAGGCGATGTACCTCTCCCATTGGCTGGTTTGATGCATTTGAGGTAAGACCTTGGGAGGCTGAATATGATATGCACAAAAGATATTCACATATTTTTGTTGATTCTTGTATTCTTTCTTATCCTCGCCTTCTTTTAATCGTTCGAGGACGAACGATGGGTAAATTGGTATCTATTGTAACAACCTGTTTAGTTGTTTTGAGCAGTAGAGTTCATTCTGGAAATAACTGTCTGAGACGACGGATCCCACGATGGACCGTCGAGGGGGTCTCGTTCCAAAACACTTAGAATTCTGAAATTGAGTGCTGAAATCGACTCTCTGAACTCTGTGACGGACCTGCAGGACGGACCGTCACAGACACGACGGACCGTCGAGGGGGTCTCGTTCCAAAACACTTAGAATTCTGAAATTGAGTGCTGAAATCGACTCTCTGAACTCTGTGACGGACCTGCAGGACGGACCGTCACAGACACGAATGGACTGTCGTGATCCTCCGTTTCAAAACACTTCAACTCTTGAAAATTGGGCACTGGGAGCAATTCTCTGAACTTCGTGACGGACCTGCAGGACGGACCGTCACAGATGCGACGGACCGTCACAGGTGCGACGGACCGTCACACGCAGCGTAACCCCACACGATGTCAGCTTCCACTAATTATTTTAATGGATGTTTTGGGCTATTATTTATGTATTTAGTGGACTAGCTTTTATAATGGAGTTAGTGGGTATTAAAGAAAATAACTTTAGACTAATGGGGGATTACTTTTACAATTTTATAATTATAGTCTTGCATTATTATTAGAGGATGGAGTCTTTAATTGAGAGGAGGAAGAACTGATCAGCTGAGAAGCAGTGAGAGAAAAACGTGAAAGGGAGAGGAGAACAGGCATTTTGGACTTCGGATTGAAAGTGTTCTTAGGCAATAAGCAAGGCAAAGGCATTGGAGAGGTAGCTTGCTTGATTTCGGTTCTTCGGTGGAGGTAGGTTATGGTTTATTTCTATGTGATAGATAAACTCTAAATAGCGATTGATATGTATTGGATGATATTGTAAAGTCTCCTATTACTTGATTTTGTGGTTGTATATTATGATTGTGTGGTTTGTGTTTTGCCTAAAATATTGAGACTATTGAATTTTATTCTTGAAAACTCTCTTTTGAAGTGATGCCTTGAATAAAGAAGGCTTGATGGAAATAAATTGATTTGCAAACAGTTTTAATAAATTAAATACATTTTTGGATCGGAGTGTCACGTTCCGACATGGTATTTTTGGATCGGAGTGTCACGTTCTGACACGGTATTTTTGGATCGGAGTGTCACGTTCCGACACGGTATTTTTGGATCAGAGTGTCGCGTTCCAACACGGTATTTTTGGATCGGAGTGTCACGTTCCGACACGGTATTTTTGGATCGGAGTGTCATGTTCCGACACGGTATTTTTGGATCGGAGTGTCACGTTCCGACACAGTATTTTTGGATCGGAGTGTCACGTTCCGACACGGTATATTTTGGATCGGAGTGTCACGTTCCGACACGGTATTTTTGGATCGGAGTGTCACGTTCCGACACGGTATTTTTGGATCGGAGTGTCACGTTCCGACACGGTAGTTTTGGATCGGAGTGTCACGTTCCGACACGGTATTTTTGGATCGGAGTGTCACGTTCCGACACGGTATTTTTGGATCGGAGTGTCACGTTCCGACACGGTATTTTTGGATCGGAGTGTCACGTTCCGACACGGTATTTTTAAATGAAAAGAATCTTGAATTATATTATTTTACTCAAATTCAAAGAAACTATTTTCCCAAATGAGTATGGTGTGGAGGCATGAGTCCTCAAGGGTGTGCTTGATGTTGTGATTGATGGTGTACTTATTATGGTGTTGTTGCCAATGGTTTATGTAATTGTTACTTGCTATCTGTTAAGTATTGTGGTTGACTGTATATTATTATTCGGTATATATTTTTTTCTATTTTGAGTTGGCCGATGATACCTACTCAGTACGTGTTCCTTGTACTGACCCCCCCTACTTGTATTTTCTTCTTTGTTATTTTGTGGAGTGCAGCAAGTGTGCCATCGTCTTCGACTCGCCCTCAGTTCTAGCCAGTCTTCAGCATATCAGAGTTCGGGGTGAGCTATTATTCTTAGCTCGTGCTGGATTCTCTTCTTCAAGTCTTGATGTCTTTGAATTTCGTACATGGACCATTTTCTTACTTATTTTGTTTCTCAAACATTCTTAGACTTTGTAATTTGAGGATAGATGTTCTTGATGTGATGACTTCCAGATTTTGGGGACGATAAGTGTAAACTTAGAAGCTTATTTACTTAGTTACCTTAAATGAGATTTTGAGTCTTCCGCATTATTTTGTTATTTACAGTTGAACTATTGGTAAATATTGGAGTTTAGATTTGTTGGTTCGCTCACCTAGTAGGATAAGGGTGGGTGCCACTCACGAGATCATTTTGGGTCGTGACATGAACCCTCCCACTTTCCATGGCACTAAGATGGATAAAGATCCACAAAGCTTCATATATGAGGTGTTCACGGTGGTGGATGCTATGGGTGTGACCCCTAGAGAGAGAGCGGAGGTAGCCGCTTATCAACTCAAAGATGTGGTTCAAGTGTGGTTTGAGCAATGGAGGGATGAGAGACCCTTAAGAGATGGTCCGGTAGATTGGGAAGTGTTCAAAGAGGCTTTTCTTGATAGGTTCTTCCCCTTAGAGTTGAGGGAGAAGCAGATGGTAGAATTCATGAATCTTCGTCAAGGGGGAATAAGTGTGAAAGAGTACTCTCTCAAATTCACCCAACTCTCTAAGTATGCCCCAACCATAGTAGCCAACCATAGGGCTAGAATGAATAAATTTGTGATGGGAGTGTCTAGCTTGGTGGAAAAGGAGTGTCGTACCACAATTCTCCTTAAGGATATGTATATCTCTACGCTCATGTTGTATGCTCAACAAATTGAGGAGTCCAAGATTAGGAAGATAAGGAAATAGGGAAAGAGGCCTAGGTCGGATGAACCAAGTCACCCAAAATCTAAGAAGAGGTTCTATCATCAAGAGTCTTCCATGGGGAACAAGGATTGGGATCCCAACTGAAATTCCCAAGGAGGTGGCCATACTTTTGAGAGGTCTAGGTGTGCTACTTGTGGAAAACAATACTTGGGTAAGTGTCTTGCCCGAACGTATGGTTGATTTGGGTGTGGTAATAAGGGTCACAAGATGAGGGACTGACCTAACCTCAATACAAAAGGGAAAGAGGTCGACCAAAATCCTCAAGGTGGTCTAGATCCTAATGCTCCAAAGAGGAATCATCTCTTTGTACTCGAGACTAAGGAACTAATCCGGAATAAGAGGCCCGGTAAGTTTTAATTCCTTATGGTTGTTTGGTTTTACTTTAGATGAGTTTATATGATCTTGTTTCTCATATTGTCATTCCTTCATGTTAAATTACTTGAAAGATGACTTATTGAAATTTATGCATGCTTCCCTGTGAAGGTTTTGCTACTCACTGTAAGAAATTTCAAAATTTGACTGAATTGTATTTTCATGATTTGTAGTTTAAATGTGTGCAGAAATGATGTGTTTTACCATTTTTAATGTTGGAGAAGGTAGTTCCTCATTAAATGAAGAAATGAGGGTGCGTTTTGAATTATGGAAATTGTTGCAAAAGTTGTATGTGTTGCTAAAATGCTTATCAATGTGTAGTTGTGTTCCTTGTTAAGTTTGTACATTGGATATGAATGTTTTGAACTTTATGTGATGTTCTATATATTGTTAGTTGAGTCCTGATGTCCTTAAAGGTGTTTAGTGTCATTCGAGGACGGATTTTGTTCCAAGTGGGGGAGAATGTAACGCCCCTAAAATGAACTAGGTTGAACTAGAGCTTCACATGTGTCTCTTGAGATAATTATGTGTTAAATTAGTCAATAATAATATTTTGAGGTAGTGTCTAGAGTTTTGTGATGTTTGGAGGTCAAACGTCCAAGAACGTCCATGATGATCGAAAGATATGCCTTGAAAAGTACTTGTGTGTCCTTATATGTTTTAGCAAGTTTTACGTATTAATCTTGGTTGAAAATGATGTTAGGGGACCCTAGGACCTAGATGACCATGTATAGGGGTTCAACGTCCAGGTACTAATACACCTAGGACCCACAAGGGGTCCTAGAAGAGGACCCAAGACATGGCAACAAAGCTGCCAAGACAGACCCAATCGACGTCCCTCACCTATGGCCAGTAGGTAGGACGACGCCCCGTCGTTGGGGGCGTATCTCCACCCTAGTGGTGGGAGATCAAAACCCTTTGTTTCCATACTCATTCCCAATCGAATCCCTATCAGGATGGGCCGTCGACTAGGCGACGCCCAGTACCTAGGGGCCATCGATGGGTCACTGTAAAGCTATCACAAAAATTCTGCCAAGCTTGGGGTGTTTTTGTGAATTTACCCCAAGTCTTTTGTGAACCATGACTGATTAATTTAAGGTTTTAAAACTATTTTAAGTTGGTTTTAAGTCCTATACCTAGGCAAGACCCCATTTTCAAATATTCAAAACCCCTCCCTCAAGAAAGAACTCTCAAACTCCATTGAAACTAAGACTCAAGGTTGATCTAGGGTTGAAGGATTCGGACGTTTTCTTCATCACAATTATGTGTGTTTCTTCTCATTGAATTATGGTAATCATCCTTGAACTTCCTTTCATTCAAGGAGCCACTTCTAAATGATTTCAAAAAGGGTTTTCAAACTCTAACTTTCTCTATCTTTGACTCTAAGCATGGGTCTTTGCATGTAATGTTTTAAATATTCAAATATGTTGTTTTTATTATTATTTGGTGATTTTAATGTCAAAACTCCAATGAAACCATGTTTACGCTTATTATCAACTTTTAGCTTATGAAGTGGGTTTGTTGCTTTTAGCTAGATAATGTTAGAGTTAAGTTTTTTTTGATGTATTTTGGGTTACTACTGCGATACATGCTATATTTGAAAATGATGTGAGGGGAACCTAGTACCTAGATGACCATGTATAGGGGTTCAACGTCCGGGTACGAATCCACCTAGGACCCATAAGGTTTCCTAGAAGAGGACCCAAGACTTGGCAACAAAGCTACAAGGACAGACCCAATCGACGCCCCTCACCTATGGCCAGTAGGTAGGACGATGCCAGGTCGTTGGGGGCGTAGCTCCACCTTAGTGGTGGGAGATTAAAACCCTTTGTGGCCATACTCAGTCTCAATAGAATCCCTAGCAGGATGGGCCGTCGACCTGGTGACGCCTAGTAGCTAGGGGCCATCGATGGGTCACTGTAAAGATTTCACAAAAATTCTGCCAAGCTTGGGATGTTTTTGTAAATTTACCCAAAGTCTTTTGTGAGCCATGACTGATTAATTTAAGGTTTTAAAACTATTTTATGTTGGTTTTAAGTCCTATACCTAGACAAGACCCCATTTTCAAATATTCAAAACCCCTCCCTCAAGAAAGAACTCTCTCAAACTCCATTGAAAAACTAAGACTCAAGGTTGATCTAGGATTGAAGGATTTGGACGTTTTCTTCATTACAATTTCGTGGGTTTCTTCTCAATGAGGTATGGTAGTCATCCTTGAACTTACTTTCATTCAAGGAGCCACTTCTAAATGATTTCAAAAAGGGTTTTCAAACTCCAAATTTCTCTATCTTTGACTCTAAGCATGGATCTTTGCATGTAAATGTTTTAAGTATTCAAATATCTTGTTTTTAGTGTTATTTGGTGATTTTAATGTCAAAACTCCAATGAAACCATGTTTACACTTATTATCAACTTTTAGCTTATGAAGTGGTTTGTTGCTTCTAGCTAGATAATGTTAGAGTTGAGTTTCTTTTGATGTATTTTGGGTTACTACTGCCATACATGCTATATTTGAAAATGATGTGAGGGGACCCTAGGGCCTAGATGACCATGTATAGGGGTTCAATGTCCGGGTACGAATCCAACTAGGACCCACAAGGGGGTCCTAGAAGAGGACCCAAGACTTGGCAACAAAGCTGCCAAGACAGACCCAATCGACGCCCCTCACCTATGGCCAGTAGGTAGGACGATGCCCCATTGTTGGGGGTGTAACTCCACCTTAGTGGTGTGATATTAAAACCGTTTGTGTCCATCCTCAGTCCCAATCGAAGCCCTAGTAGGGCGGGCCATCGACTAGGCGACGCCCAGTAGCTAGGGGCCATCTATGGGTCACCGTAAAGCTTTCACAAAAATTCTGCCAAGCTTGGGGTGTTTTTTTTTTAAAATTTACCCCAAGTCTTTTGTGAACCAGGACTGATTAATTTAAGGTTTTAAAACTGTTTTAAGTTGGTTTTAAGTCCTATACCTATACAAGACCTCATTTTCAAATATTTAAAACCCCTTCATCAAGTAAGAACTCTCTCAAACTCCATTGAAACTAAGACTTAAGGTTGATATAGGCTTGAAAGATTTGGACATTTTATTCATCACAATTTCGTGGGTTTCTTCTCATTGAGGTATGGTAGTCATCCTTGAACTTACTTTCATTCAAGGAGCCACTTCTAAATGATTTCAAAAAGGGTTTTCAAACTCCAACTTTCTCTATCTTTGACTCTAAGCATGGGTCTTTGCATGTAAATGTTTTAAGTATTCAAATATGTTGTTTTTAGTGTTATTTGGTGATTTTAATCTCAAAACTCCAATGAAACCATGTTTACGCTTATTATCAACTTTTAGCTTATGAAGTGGGTTTGTTGCTTTTAGCTAGATAATGTTAGAGTTGAGTTTCTTTTGATGTATTTTGGGTTACTACTGCCATACATGCTATATTATGTTGCTTTGATGAAATAAAAGGTGGTGAGATCTTGGATGAAGGGTGAGTTTCTCTATCTTGTTTAGTTTTCCATTGAAATGATTCTTTAATGGTATGATCCACCTTTGGCGGCGGTGTTTACTTGAAGTTCATGATTATATTGTATAAATGTGTGTATTTTGAATGTGGCCTTGAAGGCGTATAATGTTAACTGAAATGGTGATTATGATGTTTATGCATGATATGTTTTAGAAGATTATAATGTGTATCTTGATGATACTACTTTTAAGTGAAGAATATGTTTATGTTAAGCATGCTAGTGTGAGAAATATGATGAATAAAAGTATAAGCATGTCTAGGGATCAATGTTATGAAAATGGTGATTATATGAAAGGTGTGCTCATACACATACACTTGAATGAATGAATGAAGTTAATGAATGTGAATGGGGGACTTTTGGGGTAGACACTCTTCGTGAGTTGAGATGAAGTGTTTAGTAGCAACCTCACTATTTCGCAAGAGCTTTCTAATGTAGGTTGGAGGATGGATACCCTTTGTGAGTTGAGATATGGTGTCCAATAGTTATCCCTTGACCTTTGGTAATGAATGTTTAAGCCTCCGTGGGGGAGTTATGCTTAGCACCGTGAGGATTTGAAGAAGAGGTGGTTAAACTTTGTGAGTTGAGATGTTTTATCCAAGGTACCTCTTGAGATGAGTACTCCTCGTTAGTATAGAATGAGTTACTTAGAATCAATCTCCTTTTCCCTTAACAATGCGCCCGCAAAGGTGTAGCTATTGGAGAATCCATGTAAAGTCTAAGAGAATGACCCTACCCTTGGCAAGTGGGGATCCCTCATCCGATAGGGGTTAATGTCGGGATTCCATGTCTATCTATCATGGTCTATGTCAGTTAAATCTGATTCTCCACAAAAGAATGTAATGAAATAAGTCTCCTAAAGAGTGTACTACTTAGGGTAGGTGGTGGTATGGGACACTATTTATCCATTGCACAAGTAGGCACTTGAAAGGGAAGTCTTCATGCTTCTTTATATGTAATGTATAAATGTACCATTATGAAATGAAAGTGAAGTTATTTGATTTAATGTCTAATGTGAAGAAAGCATGTTAAGATTATGTCTTGTATAATGAAGTTTCAGAATGATGAATGTGGTGTACCTAATATCATGGAATCCTCACGGAGCATATTGTGGGAGTAGTAGTACGGGATGTTGTTCTCACATTGAACTTTGTGTAACTTGCAAGTCCACTTGGAGAAGGTCACTTATGTGAAGTTCTTAAATGGAAGTATGTTTTCTCTAATGTCTAGTTATAAGATGTGGACTTGTTACCCGTGCGAAGTAAGCCTATAATGGGTAGTATCGAGGATCACTTAGATGTGCATCGAAGGGATTGTATAGGCAGTTACTTCATATCTTACCTTAGTGAGTCTTAGGATAACCTTGGTTAGAGAAATTTCTAAGGAAATGAGTTCACTGTGAGTCGAAGGGATGTGAGTTCACTGTAACTTTTTTTTGAGTTCACTGTAAAGTGGTTCTTTGTGCTAAAGTTTTGGAAGTTCTATTTTTGGTGTTAAATGATGATTCATATGTTGTTTTACTTATATATTCATGAAGGTCTTATTTAATTGGCATAAAAGCTTATTTCTACTAAAATGTCCCTTTTTGCATGTTTTTGCATATGCCATACTTAGTACAATGTTTGTACTAACCCCATACTTTTCGATACTCTATAAGTATAGGGTGGAGGAAAGTTGAAGGTTACAAGGAAAGCTTGGGAATCGACTCTCTCAAGACTAAGTATGTCCTCATATATCCGAGGGCATAGTCTTTATTTCTTTAGTTCTTTTATATGACTTATTATGTATTTCTTTCAATGTAAAGGGCCGTGTGCCTAAGATACTTATGTCGTGTCTTTAAGTTGGCTTGTGATAATGAGACTACTCTTTAGTATTTATTAAAGATATTTCCTTATTATTATTATCATATCGTGAAAAGTTATAATTCCGCACTACTTTTCATATCTTATGTAATGAATGATAGCAAAAAGGCTAGTACAAGACCTCCGAAAGGTCAAGTACGCAATTGTTCTGACCCAAGGGTTGCCCTAAATTCTAGGGGGTACTTTCGGGTCGTGACACTAGCCAGGCCAAGGGTTTGCTTGGGGCCAGCAGTGCTTCTCAAGTACTAGTCGCGTCCATAGTGTAGGCTCGGGGCATGACACCTTTTGTTTCGTGGACAAAGAGAATGATGAATATTGGACATTTTCCTTTTAAAATTTGAAGGAGATTGTGGTCGATGAATAAGATTTGTGTTTTATCTTCGATAGACACAAGAACATCGCCAACGATATTGTGACGGTTTACCATATATATTTTATGAGGCACCCTGGTGAAGATCTCTGCGTCAATCATCATTATGGAGATTCCCTCAATCTATACTTCATGCGGCAAATGCTTAATCATTGAAGGATTTTAACTATCAGTTTGTAAAATTGAAGAATAAATCATCATTGTAGAGATTTTCTCTATCTATATTACAATGTGGCAAAGACTTGATTGAATTTGTTTTTGTAATCAAGATACTAGATATCTCAAGCTACTATTTTTATGGACCTTAACATTATATTCAATTTAATGTTAGCTATTTTTTAAATTACTCATGGTCTAATATAAACTAATCTAAAGATGACATACATTTGTACACTATCTTAATGTTTATTATCTAGTCTACTCGTTGTGTATTAAGCTATATGTTATTCATATATATGAAAATTCATGGTATTCGTAATGCAATGTTTTTAATGAGTGAAATAAAATAATTAAAGACCCAATTGACCTGAAACAAATTAAATTTTTCTCTACTAAAATTGTGAAGGGTATCATGCATGCTTTAATACACCAAATCAAACAATGCATAAGAAATAATCTAAGTATAACTAATTCAAATATAACTAATACAAACATTATTTGAATATACACACTACAAATGACCCCTTAAAGAATTGTCAAAAAATCAGATGTTACCGTTGAAAAAGTAGCAATTTGAACTTTTGTTACCTTAGTAAAACTTGAATATCAAAATATTTACTAGTTGTAAAAATATATAGACCCTTTATACAATCGATTCACCTATATGTGTGTGGTGTATGTCTGACCAATGAGATTTACACTCTGACTCTCTGGCATTAGTATAATATATTCAGGTTTATATCTATCTTAAAGATTAACTTATATACATACCTTAACTATAAGAATTTAACAAAGAGAACAACTAATTAGTAGTAAATTATATTTTTAAAATTTATCCAACTAAAGTAGTTTAAACAAGTCATGTGATAATATAAGGATCCATACAAATTGGGGGTGATGATCAGAGAAGTATGAGAAAGCGTTGTGGTTATACAGTCAACATCTATAGAACGATGTTTTAGAAAGCATAAGTATGGTGTGAGGATATCACTTGTCTGAGAAAGCATAAGTATATGATATGAGATTCTACATAAATTGGGGGTGGTAATCAACAATGTATGGAAAGAGTTGTGGTTGAACAAGTGAAATCCTCACAACATACTTATGCTTTCTCAAACATTGTTCTAAGGATGTTTGATTCTATAACCACAACTCTTCCTCGTACATCTTTGATCACCCCCCCCCCCCAATTTATGTGGACCCTTACATGATCACATGAACTAATTTAATTGAATAAATTTCAAAAATATAATTTATTATTAATTAATTCTTCTCCTTTTTAAATTCTAATAGTATGGTCTATATATAAGTACATATTCTAGTAGGTGCAGTATCAAAAATTCCTTAATTTAAACCCGAGTATATCTAACAAATTTCAGAGTGTAAATTACATTGGTCAAACATACACCACGTACATAGAGACTTATCAATTGTATAAATGGTCTATATATTTTTACATAAGTAACTATTTAAATATACAAATTTTATAACAGTAATAAAAGTTCAAATTGCTACTTTTTAAACCGTAATATTTATTGATTTTTATTTTAAAAGGAAGACAATCACTCATAAACAAGTCAAACACTTCCATTTTTACAATTCTCAAGAATCTCAAACGTCCAATGCAAAAAAGTCTTACAATTGTCATTGTGATAAACCAGTTGCGTCGATGATGTCCACATCAATACAAATCCAGATCGACAAAATTCTTTAATTAGATGGATTGAAAATAAATCATCAACGAGTATCCCATCAATTCTTTATGACATTGCCAAATTTTAAATAATAAAAAAGCTATGGGACTCCGAAGAAAATAGGGACTTGCTTATGACTTTCTAAAAAGAACCCGAAGAGAAGAATAATCACTTGAAAGAGTTGTTAAAAGATGCTAAATTAGATATAGATTAATCAAAACAAAGATTGATTTTGGCAGAAGAAAAATAAAAAAATGCCAAAAACTATTGTGTGGTTTATTTTTGATGTTTGAAAATGTATAACAAGAATATAGTGCTGAATAAATATAAGTATTTCTTTCTAATTATTACACTCTAATATATTTTATTTTTATCGATAATATTATAAGTCAACAACGATAGCAATCTATAGTATTAAATATACAACATTTTTGTCTATAATTGACAGCTAAATAATTTCTCTATAATGGTAACTGAAGTTAAGCAAAAATCACATACTATTATATCAAAGATTCATAAGAAATCTATAAAACCTTCATAATAAAACATATTAAATTGTTACTCAAATTACAATTGACCATATACAAAAAGAGAAAATGGTCGAATGCCCCTCCAATCTATACCCAAAATTCCAACTACACACTCCAACTTCACGAGTATCCCATCACCCCCAAGACCCGTGAAGTTGGAGTGTGTAGTTGAGATTTAGGGTATAAATTGGGGGAGGGGGGGGGGGTTAGACCATTTTATCTATACAAAAACATCTATAATCTTTCAAATGTACATTTCTCCTCAAAACAAAAAAACAACAAACCACTTCAACCATTGTCTTAAAATGTTCATACTTAAAGAACCATTGTCTTAAATTGTCAATACTTCAAAAATCATTTTCTTAAAATGTCAATACTTCAAAAATCATTGACTTAAAATGAAAATATTTAAACAATCATTATCTTAAATTGCCAGTACTTCAAAAAAAACTTCGATTGTTTCTCTTGTCATCATTAATCTCACCATTGAGTTTCATAACGATATTCACACATCTACTGAATTTTCAGCAATGCCATCTTCCTCTTTCTCTTCTTCATTATCTACTGCCTTCTCCTTTTCTTTTTCTTTGTCTTTCTTGTCTTCTACCACTTCATCAATTTCATCACCCACCGCGTCATCAACAAAATCAACTTCCACCTCATCAACTAAATCACCTGCCTCTTTATCAACAACATCAGCTGCCACTTTATCAACTAGATCACCATCCACTTCATCGATTTCCATTTCATCAACAACATCACCTGCCACTTAATCAACTGCCAGTTCTTCAACAATAACAACTACCACTTTATCAACTAAATCAACTCCCATTTCATCAACTATATCATCTTCCACTTCGTCAACTGCATCAACCATCACTTTATCAACTACATAACCTACCACTTCATCAACTGCTACTTCATTAACTGCATTTATAAGGTATTCATCAATTGCTGCAAAGTCTTCATCAACTGTTATGATATTCACATGTATTGTATTACTCTGAAAAAATATAGAAAACTATACGAATAGATTTATATATATATCCTTTCCACTTCAATTCCGGAATTTGCATTCTTTGAAGCAAACCTGCAGGACTTTGATGTTCATACATCACTTGTTGGCAATTTTGACACTTAGCCAAACTCCGCTTTATCCTTCTTCATGCCTAACCACCAATAAATTCGCTTCAAATCTCGATACATCTTCATCACACTCGTATGAATGGAATATCGTGAACGATGGGATTCTATCAATAATTTATGAATTAAGTCATCAACTCGAGGAACACAAATTCCTCATTTTAAAATAAGTATGCCTTCCCCATCAAGAGTTATCTCTTGTGCCTTACCAAGCGTATTCTTCTTTCTAAGTTCATTCAAATTCTCATCCTCAAATTGCTTGGCCTTGATCTCTTCAATGAATGTGGCCCTCACTTCAATGCTAGCTAACACCCCATATTTCTCTGAGATGACCAATTGCATGAATTTAGATCCAAGGTCTGAATTTCTTCATTCAAAGATCGCTTGGATACACTCATGTAAGCTAACTACCCATACTTACCATCTTTCAACTCAAAGTTTCTACCTCAATGTTATACTTACCCTGATTGTATTGAACGATCACATCATAATCCTTGAGTAACTTCATCCACCTTTGTTGTCCTTTTTAGTGAACACATGTTGCAAACTACGATAATTAGAGAACACATAAAACTTAACACCACAGAGGTAATGCCTCCAGATCTTCAGAGCAAACACTACTGCTGCCAACTCCAAATCATGTGTTTGATAATTCCTCTCGTGCACCTTTAATTTACACGAGGCGTAAGCTATAAAATTCTCATCCGACATCAAAACAACACCCAAACCAGAATGTAAAACAACACAATAAATAATAAAATTCTTACCTTCAACCGGTAATGGAAACTCTCCTCACATTTTAAATCCATTCAAATGATATATTCTTTTTGGTCAATTTATTTAAGTGATTGTCAATAAAAGAAAATTTCTTCACCAATCGATGATATTAGCTAGCGAGCCCAATAAAACACATAACTTCCGTCATAGAGCTAGGCCGAACCCAATTCTTAACCGCCTCAATCTTTTGAGGATCTACCATTACCCCTTCTTTTGAGGCTACATGTCCCAAAAAATGCATCAGAAGTCAACCAATATTCACACTTAGAAAATTTAACATACAACCTTTGTTTCCAAAGAACACCTAGAACAATATGAAGATGGTCGGCATGCTCTTCTTCTCTTTTCGAATATACCAAAATATCATCAGTAAGGACTGTGACGAAAGAATCAAGGAAAGAATTGAACACCCCATTCATTAAACTCACAAATGATGCAGGTGCATTAGTCAAACCAAAAGACATAACCAAAAACTCGTAGTGCCCATAGAGAGTTCTAAACGCCGTTTTGGGCACATCTTCAGGCCTAGTTTTCAACTGATGGTAGCCAGACCTTAGATAGATCTTGGAGAAAATTGATGCACCTTGCAATTGGTCAAAAAGATCATCTATTTGAGGCAAAGGGTACTTTTTCTGATTAGTGACTCTATTCAATTGTGAGTAATCTATACACATTCTCATACTACAATCCTTGTTCTTAAAATACAAAACTGGAGCACCCCATGGGCGAGCACTAGGATGAATAAATCCCTTATCAAAAAGCTCTTGAATTTGATCTTTAAGCTCTCTTAATGCTGCTAAAGCCATGCGACATGGAGGGATGGAAATGGGACGAGTACCGGGTTCCAAATCACATTATGTTCCAAGAATAGGAGATATTAGGGATTTATATATATATATATATATTTTCAAATGGTAGGGAATTTAGAGAACATGGTAAAATAAGTTGCGTACATAATTATAACATACTTAGTGTAATTTTATAAATGAGGTCTGGAGAGGTAGGATATACACGAACATTATGAAGCAAAAATGCAAGTAATGTAAATTTCAATGAAAAATATATAATATGATGTCAAAATAATAAAATCTAACACAAAAATTTAAAAAGTTTATACAATGATATCAAAATAGTGTTGCGTTGAATATGATAAGTTGATACAATGATATTATAAGAAATAAATTTGATCTTTTCATCAACACATAACAATATATTTTGCATAATACAGAAGGTTTGAACGTTTGAGAGACTTTAAAGAATAAAAATAGTGAAAGGGGAATATATATATGTATATATATACACTATACCTTAAAAGCATGAACTCCTAAACTGAATGTTAGATCATTATAATACCCCCAATTAAAAATACTCAATTTATTTTGTTTATTAATGTAATTATTGAAATTATATTAAATGTAGATACCGTTTCATAATAAAGGGTTGTGATTTTCTCAAAGAGACGTGACTTTTTCAAAGAGTTACGACTCTTTTGACGGGTTTTGACATTTTCGATGAGTTGTTAATTTTCCAAAGGGTTGTGATATTTTCAAAGGGTTGTAGTTTTTTGCAAAGGGTTGTTCCTTTTCCAATGAGTTGTGACTTTTGTAAAAGTCTGTGGTTTTATCGATGAGTAGTGACATTTTTGAAAGGTTGTAACTTTTCTGATAAGGAACAATTAACACCTATTCATACTATTATTTGTTAGCTATAAACAGAGAGTTTCCTCTCACTTTTAAACTACGATTGTTTAAAGTTTTCTACTCTTCTACTTTTTAAAAAAGCTCAGGATTATTTGAAACAATTGATTAAGTTTATTTCAATAAAATTCGAGGTACCAAATAAAAAAGAGTTGGAAAATAAATTGTAGCGAATCATTCATAATTCACAATCGTATCTTTTCTTACGATTTCCATGAGTTAACAGTGAAGAAAAGTTATGGAAAATACAACAATAATAAACAAATATGAAAATATTCACATGATTTGGATAAGATATTTCTTCTTTAGTTTTTTAGTTTTTTATTTATTTTTACCCTCAAATGAAGTAGTTTCTTTCTGATTTTGCTAAAACAACAAGCATCAACTTGTCCATTGAATCAGTAGTTATGATATTTGATCCACTATTTCAAAAATAGTTTTCACTTTTACTTATAATATGATAATATAGGCATGATAATAATTATTTTTAAATAGATACTTAAGTAAAAATGAACAACGAAAGTAAAGTGACGGTGACAAGAGATTTTAATCAAATGGAACACTATAGTGAATATAGTATGAACAAATATTTTCTTCTTCATTCTTCATTGGCTATGTGTCATTCCTGGTTAGTTAAA
The DNA here is from genome assembly GCA_016801875.1 of Solanum sitiens. Taxonomy (NCBI): domain Eukaryota; kingdom Viridiplantae; phylum Streptophyta; class Magnoliopsida; order Solanales; family Solanaceae; genus Solanum; species Solanum sitiens. The sequence continues at coordinate 2,992,649 of JABWTJ010000122.1, read as the reverse complement.
TAAAAATACATAAGAAAATAGTAATTGGTCATATAATAATTGTAACATCTTGCAACTAGAAATAACTAGGAAAGAGTTTAAAATCTGAAAATACTTTTTTTTGGAAAGTATTAGAAAAATCTGGAAATTTAAGCAAGTTGAAAAGAGAGTTTTTTTGTCAAATTCAAACGGACATAAATTCTATCTTAGGATGAATTGGGTGTAGTTCAAGATATTTTTGGAAATATCTTGGAAAGATCTTTCCAATGAGGCCGAGTTTGCACGATTCCGAGTTCGGATGAGTAAGTTACGCCCTTTGGAAGTTGGTCTTTTGGAGTTAAGGAAATGTCCAAATCCGGATTTTAAGAGGTAGTTTGGTATTTTCATTACCTTGTTTATTCTTTTCATTTTTGGTAATTGTGTAAGGGGTCTACTTTGAACTAGATTAGTTTATACTTCTAGCAAAAGAGTTAGGGCTTTGAGAGAAGAGGAGAAAAGAGGAGAAATGAGAAGAGCGTTCAAGATTCACCAAGATCGTCAAAGTATCGTGTGGATTTCGTTGGGGGTGATCCTTACAAAGGTATGTGAGTCTTCCATAAAGTTGGGTTTGTTCACCCACGTGGCAAGAATGTTTGATTCAACGTGATGTCATTCTAAAATGATTGGATTTCGAATGTTCTTGAATGTGGTTTCTTGAATTGCTTTCGTTCTTGATGAACATGAGTTGAGATTTAGGAGTTCTTTGATGATCTAAGTGTTGTTGTTGAATTCATTTGGATAGATCCTTGTATATATGAGATGGGTACATAAATCTAGAGTGAATTTGAGAAGAAAAATTGAATTAGAACGCTTTAAGGTCAAAAAACGAGAGGAAAAATTCATCAAAATTTGATCTGGGGAAAGGCTGGTGTGGCGCGCCAGCAGTGCTCTAGAAAGGAGCCTCAGTCAAAGTAGGCTGGCGTGGTGCGCCCCGAACGCGCTTGTATCAGCATTTTCCCCAGTTTTCATAATTTAGTCTGATCAAGCTTTTCTAAAGTGTTTTAACACTTCCTAATGATACTAACTACTCTAAATGACTTCTAATCATATAGAAATCATCCAGAAACATGAATTACAACCTTGAATCCATAACTTCAATTTCAAGGAAATTTAGAAAGTTCTTAGAGTCCTTTCAAGAAGTCTTTTACAAATGTTTTTAAACTTGTTTTAAGACTTAGAGATCAGGTTGAGTAAAAGGTAAAGATAAGAAGAAGAAGTTCATTTCATGTTCCATAAGTTTTTCAAAAACGTTTTAATGTCGTTTTAAGCCTTAAGTTTGAGTCCAGTTCAAAGTAAGGTGAAGTCTTTTCTTCAAAGCAGTACATTGGAACTAAGCATTCCCAAGGAAGTATAAAAATGTTTTCACATTTAAAAAGAAGGGAAACTGAGATTTCTAAGATAGACTTTGAGCTATGTTTTGAGCACCAATCTCAAATCATAGAAGTAAGTATGTTTTAAAAACATAAGAGATAATATAATGATATTTTTGGGAGTAGTATTGAGTACCTATATGGGGGAGAGTTCAGAAAACTCTCATCTCTCATAAACTATGTAACAACCATGGGTAGAAGAAGGTCATATTTTTTAGATGTTTCCTTTGGTGTTTTTTAGCATAGACTAGTGGATCCATTAGGCAGTTCAGGTCCTATATCGGTGGCAAGGTGTAGGAAGGCACTAGCAGCATGAGGCAAAACGATGTATCATGGTTGTTGGTTAGAGAAACTCCCAATGTGTTTATATAAATACATCAGTTTATTTGTATTTTTACATACATCTTAAAGTTAATTGTATCCTTTTATACATTTATAATTTACAATATGTTTTCAAACAACTTTTCCTCATATTGCACTTGCTTTTAAATTGCTTTATATTGAAATGAGTCAGTGCAATTGAGTTATTTATTAATGAGTTGAGTAGAACCAAGGTAAGTTTTCCTTCTTACTCTTTTCAAGCTTTAGTTGTTTTAGCATTCCAACTCGCATACTCGTACATTTAACGTACTGATGCCAATGGCATGCATCGTATCATGATGCAGACACAGGTAACGAGGATGGACATCCAGTGCACCATTAATCCAATTGAACAATCTAGAGTCAATTGGTGAGCCTCCTTGCATTTATAAGGATATCTTTATTTGCTTTCTAGTTAGTTCATTAGGATGTTGTGGGGTCTGTCCCAACATCCATCTCAGTCATTTTAGAGACTTCATAGACAGTTAGTAGTTTAGTTGTCTTGACACTATTATTTCAAACATTGTTTTAAAGACTTGATATATATATATATATATATATATATATATATATATATATATATATATATATATATATATATATATATATATATATAAGTCTTCCGCTGGGTTATGTATGCCAGACCAAGGGTTCGCTCGAGGCCAACAATGGTGATTGAGTGCCTGCCACGCCCAGGGTGTAGGCTCGGGGAGTGACAATAATCTTAAATCAAATTACTGATTCTATAGATAATACTTTAAATTTTATTCATATATTATTTTTTAATATTGAGAAAATTAAAGTTTAATATATTATATCACGATACAACTTCTATAAGATTCTAGATACTTTCATTAGACAATAACTATATGATATGCACGAGGCAGGAAAAAGGAGAATACTACAATTCTACAAATATAAGGTAGAAACTTATAGAAATGAAATATTTTCACGAAATGTGGGTTAATATTTGAAAATTAAATTATGCTATTGAAATATATAAGTATATCTAAAATAAATAATTGTCCAAGCTAAATATTTGACATAAACTCAAACCTCAATTTAACCATCATTCATTATAATAATAAAGTACCTTTTTATTGTAGAATTACCTCTCTATCATAGTCTTACTTGTTTGGTGTTAAAAGGTGTGAATGGAAACTGAAGAGTTGTGACTTTGATGAAAAGTTGTGACTTTTATAAAAAGTTGTGAGTTTGATGAAAAGTTGCGACTTTTATAAAAAGTTGTGACTTTTATGAAAGGTGATGACCTTTCCGAAAGATTGTAACTTTTACAAAGATTTGTGACCTTTCCAGTAAGGCACAATAAGAACCTTTTTGCACTACCCTTCGTTTTCTATAAATTGAGGAATTTCCTCTCATTATAAAAACAATTCCAGACTTCTTCTACTACTACTAAATCTGGTATTCTAAGTGTACTTTAACGCAGTTGAGTGGCTTGCTGACACCAACATTTTGGGTATCTATACGCTGGTGATTAAGATCATTCTATCCTGGGAGAAAATATTCCAAATCAAACCTCGGATAGTATAGGGTAAATAATTTTTTGAAGGAGACACTGTGCATTCAGTGGGCTTGATCTTCTTTTTGTTTTTTTCCAGATTCTGGTACATGTTACAAATTTTAGATTTGTGAATTAATTTTTGTTCTTCAGTTCTTGTGTTCTTCACTGGTTCATTAAGCTTTGTTAACTTCATGTTTCTGTAATGTTTGTTGGAATCAGTAAGATTCATTAAACACATATTGACAACAATTCTTCTTTAAGAAAAATATTTCGTACATTTTTTTCTAACCTGTTTCTGATTCTAGTTTCTCTACTAGTTTTAATTTTCTAGTTGTAAAAATGTTCTTAAACTTTGTTGTGTCTAAACAAGTTCTTCATTAGGAATACAAGATGAATAACAATGTTAAAAAATTATTATACTGTTAGTATATTTTGTATTCTACTGATTCAGAGATTCTGATCATGGAAGTAGAAGATTAATGCATTACCTCTCCATAATTCGTTGCATTGTTTAGTAAGGTCGAGGTGAGAATGTAATAGCAAAAAGTTTGCGGTATTCCATTTAAAGATTACACTAGGTAACCTTCTTATTATTTATCTAAGGAAGAAAATAGTTTCTAAGAGTTAAGAGTTTTGATTTTTTTTATCATGTGTATCTTTGGAAAAATATCTTCAAACTATATGTTGTGGAATGCATTTTTCTTGGAAAATAGTGTTGCCTTTAAAATTATTTAGGTTGAAAAATGAGAGATGCACATTTTGGTTTGATAAAATAGCATGTCAAATTGTTATAATTAGAATGCTATTTTAAAAGAAAAACATTTCTATGTGATAAAGAATATGTTTAATTCTGTTAGGAGACTAAAAAACATTTGTAGTTTTATACTCCTTGTGAATTTGATTATGTCTGATTATTGTGGATTAAAAGTTCTTGTAGCTTTTTACTCTGAGTATATTATACTATGCAATTGATTTGAAGAATATGAAAATTTCACCTACTAAGTATGTGTTGTACTTTCGATTTTCTATAAATTTCACTGTTATAGAGAAATATTCTAAATACTAAGTGGTATGTCTATTTGCGATGGAGGAAAAAGACCACTGTCATAGAGTTGGTGAATTTGTGCCTTTATGGGATGAACTTTGACACTATGTAAAGATTGTCAAAGAGAATTGAAACTCTATAATTCTTTCGTAGAATAATATTTTCAAAAGTTGTTTCATACTGCCAATAACATTTTGATAGTCTGGGAAAAGATGTGGAAAAACTATTTTCAAATACATGAAAAATATTTTTGAGATCACATTTAAAATGTGGGGGTTCTTTGCTTATGATAAAAATAAAATTAGACTGAGTGTCCAATTAAATTTTGGAGCAAAAGATATGAAATTCATTGATACTTTTGTATTCTTTTAGACCCACAAAATTCTTGGAGTATATTTGGTATGTGGTTGTTGAGTTTCTCTATTACTAGTACATGGTGTTACTAGTATGAAACTACCAAATTACATATATACTTGTTCAAAATAATTGTGTTCTTTTATGAAAAAGTGTACCTTAAAATGTTGTGATTTTTCATAAAAAGATATATCTATTATAATAAAAGTATTTGCATAGACATGAATATTGGTAAATAGTCATTTGTTATGTTTTTGTAGAAGAAACATTTGGACTATATTGCCTTTATTGGAACCAATGAAACTTTGTTCATGGGTAGTTCTATAACAATCAAATTGAAATTTATGGAAAGGTCCTTCTGAAAAGGACATTTGACAAGGTGATGACTCTAAAAAATGTTTGTATCAAACAAAATTGTACGAAATAGGAACAAAATATTAGTGAGAAAAAAGCTATCGTGCAAAGAGCTTTTCAAACTCAATATTTTTATTTGTCCTTACTTGCTTGAGTCAAAGTTTGTGACATGAGCACTTGGGGCTTGTCAATTAAAAAATCTTGTAAGGAAAACTGATCGACATAGAAGTTTTATCTAACTTTGAGTGCAATAAATAAAAATATCAAATTTGTGTGGAATCTAAGTATGCTAAGCATTCTTATAAATCTGTTGAAAGGAATTCTAATCCCTTAAAATTGATTTACATTGACATTTGTGAAATGAATTCCACACCATCTCATGAGTGGCAAAAGTATCTCGTCACTTTATTGACAATTGCATTAGAAATGGCCGTGTCTATTTGCTGAATGGTAAGGATGAAGCAATAGAAATGTCTAGACAGTGTAATATCGAAGATGAAAATCAATTGAGAAAAGGATTAGAAGTGATAAGAATGGAGAGTATAAATCTCCTTGTGCAGAAATATGTTTTTAAAGTGGAATTATCCATCAAACTTCTTACCTATTCACCTCAATCTAATGAAAAAATGAAAGTTGAAAGAAATGATGGATGCATTATTTATAAGTTCGGGTTAACCATAAAACTTGTGTGGAGGAACAATCCTTACTGCAAATGGGGACAGTAAAAAGTTTTGTCATTTTAGAAAGAAAGTAATTTTTTTTGTTTAAGACACAATCTATTCCATATGAAAAATTGAAATGAAGGAAATACAACTTGAAATATTTCAAACTGTGCGGGTGTCTATCCAAAGTCAAAGTTCCGATTCCTAAAAAGATTAAAATAGGACCTAAGACTATGGACTATAAACTTAGACTTCAATAATCTAGTGAAAGATGTAAACGACATTGGGAAGAACAAGAGGAGAATGTACTTAATAAAGAGATTCAGAGGCGTAATAAATGTGAAAGGATATATACTTCCTTCGAATATGATTTAGTAACATTTCTTGTGTCTTGTGTAGACTCATCCTTTTGGACAGATGGTGTCAATAGTGAGATTGGTTCAATCTTGGGCAATCCTATTTGAAGTTGGTTGATTTTCCTCAAGCAAGTAAACCTTTGGGTTCAAATTAGTGAATCATTAAAAGGAAATGAAAGTCAATGAAGTTGTTTACAAATTATAAAGCAAGACTTTTTGTCAAAGATTTTAGACAAAAACAAGGTCTTGATCTTTTCGGCACATACTCACCAGTAACTAGAATTACATTCATTTGGATGTTAATTGTATTAGCTATGGTATATGACCTCCAAATTCATCAAATGGATGTGAAAACAACTCTCTTAAACGGAGAATTGGAGGAAGAAATTTACATGAAACAGCCCGAGGGTTTTACGGTTCCTGGTAAATAATAGAAAGTGTGCGAACTTGTTAAGTCACATTATATACTAAAACAAGAACTCAAACAATGATATAAGAAATTTGACCAAACTATGCTGCAAATGGATTTAAGAATGATGGAAGTGATAAATGTGTTCACATTAAAATCACAAGGTCATTGTTCGTTTGTATATTGATTGGTGATATGTTGATTATCAATAGAGACACTAATGACATAAATGCTACTAAACGTATGCTAGAAAGCAAGTTCGGAATGAAATTTCATGGAGTTGCTGATGCGATCTTAGGTATGACAATCCTTAGAACTCCATAATTTTTAGCATTTTCACGGTCTCATTGCATTGAAAATGTACTTGACTAGTTCAAATATTTAGATTTTAATATTTTCAAGTTTCAAATAAATGTGAGCTTTGAATTTCAAAAGAGTGAAAGCAAAAGTGACTCACAATTGGATTGTGCTAGAGTATTGGGAAGTATGATGTATATCATGAAGTGTGAGCGATAAGATATATCATTTGCTATGAATGAACTGAGTCGGTTCACAAGTAATCCAATTCGAACTCATTATATGACAATAAAGAAGACTTTTGGAGTATTTAAGAAATACTTAAAACTATGTCTTGCATTATAACAATATCCAACAATATTGAAAGGATATAGTGATGCAAATTGGATCACCGGACAAATGAAGTAAAATTCATGAGTGGATATGTATTTACTCTTGGTAGAGGAGAAATCTCTTGGAAATATTTCAAAAGAGGCATGTATCTCTAGCTCTACAATTATCTTTTAGCTAGGTGCTCTAGATAAGATCGGTGAATAAGTTGAAAGACTCCAAAAATTCTTGATAGATATTATTTTTTGGCCCAAACCATTGGCATTAGTATGCGAACACTCTGATATTAAGGTGCAATAGGTAGGGGATGGAGCATGCTGTATAATGGAAAATTTGGTCATATAAGACATAGACATGATACCATTAAAAAACTACTCTCTAGTGGAATTATCAGAATTGACTATGTAAAGTCAAAGGATAATGTGTCGGATCCACTTACAAAAAGGTCTAACTAGAGAGAGTTTAAAGATTATCTAAGGGAATGGGTTTACATCTTAGGACACATGACGGTAACTCTCTCTAGTAGACTGGAGATCCTAAGAGCTAGATTCAAGGAGAAAAACAAAGTTGTGACTAACAGTTCAACATCGTCCACAAACTCAATCCATTCTCATGATGAAGATAATGCTCAGGAACAAGGATACAACATTAAGGCTTGTTAATGAGTTAATAAAGCTTAATGTTTTTAATGATTTTCTAAGTTTGACAGATTTGGCTAAATAGTGTATCTACACGATAACATGGTTAGAAATCATCTATGTGAGTGTGAAGTGTAAACTGCTTCAAAGAGAATTATTGTCAAAAGCCTATTCTCTATACACTCATGAAACCAGGAGGTGTTCATGGCTGAAACAAACACAACCATAAGAACCATAAATGGTAAAGGGTTAATTGTGTGACATATGGTTTTTAGGTGTACACCAAAGCTCGACGGTTCAAAGATATCACATCTACCGATTGACCGAGTATATCCGACATATGTTCACTATGGAAAGTACAAAGGAAACCTACTTTTCTAGATGCAATTAGTTCTTGCTTGTAAGGTACACATACTTGTATGTTTCTTTCTCTTGGAGTCATTCCCCATTCATGCGGGTGATTGTTGGGTGTTAAAACGTGTGAATTGAAAATGAAGAGTTGTCACTTTGATGAAAAGTTTCGACTCTTATAAAAAGTTGTGACTTTTATGAAAAGTTGTGACTTTTATGAAAGGTGATGAACTTTCCGAAAGATTGTAACTTTTTCAAAGGTTTGTGACCTTTCTGGTAAGGCACAATAAAAATCTTTTCGCACTATATTTTGTTTTTTATAAATTGAGGGATTTTCTCTCATTTTAAAAATGAATTTCTCGACTTCTTATACTACTACTAAATCTAGTATTCTAAGTGTACTTTACTGCCGTTGAGTGGCTCGCTGAGAATAGCATTTTGGGTATCCATACACAGGTGATTGAGATCATTCTATCATGGGAGGACATATTCCAAATCAAACCTCGGATACTAGAGGAGAATAATTTCCTTAAGGGGACACTGTGAATTCAGTGGGCTTGATCTTCTTTTTGTTTTTTCTAGATTATGGTATGTGTTACATATTTTAGATTTGTGAATTAGTTCTGTTCTTCTATTCTTCACTAGTTCATTAAACTTTGGTAAGTTCGTGTTTCTGCAAAGTTTGTTGGAGTCAATAAGATTCTTTAAACAAAGATTGACAATAATTATTGATTGACAACAATTATTCTTTAAGAAAACTATTTTGTATATTTTTTCTAATCTGTTTCTGATTTTAGTTTCTCTACTATTTTTAATTTTCTATACTAGTTTTAATTTCTAGTTGTGAAAATGTTTTTAAACTTTGTTGTGCCTTAACAAGTTCTTCAAAGTTTTATTTTGAGTTTCTTATGAATACAAGATGAACAACATTACTCAAATATTAATTGGTAAAAGATAGATAATGTATTAAGAGAAAATATTGAAATATTGATGGTAATCCTTATTATTTTCATGCCCATACAAAATTTCAAGTATGAATATTTTGGAGAAAAATTATACTTAAATGGTGTCCATCATTGTTCATAACCTCAATAGAAAAGACCACTGGTGACATTTTTCTGTATTGATATATTTTTAAAAAAAATCTTGTTAGTTATATTTGTATACAAAATTGAGTGAAGAAAATAAGGATACTACTAAA